>JAVKLA010000081.1:37059860-37089272 GCA_034782735.1 Sagittarius serpentarius
CGTGACCCTCCTCTGGACCCGCTCCAGCAGGTCCATGTCCTTCTTATGCTGGGGGCCCCAGAGCTGGACGCAGTACTCCAGGTGGGTCATACTACTTCTTAAACTCCTGTATTTATAAACACTCCCCTAATTTGGAGTTTGATTCATTTTCTCAGTAAGATTAGAATAATTATAATGGTTATTTTTTCCCTGTGAATCTTCCTTTTTTTTCCTTTTTACAATTTATTTTTCTAAGAACTGCACAGCAATTAAATACCTTTACAAGGGCCATGGCTAAATAGCGGGGGGGGTGGTGGAGGAGGCTCCATCTGCCGCAGGTATCATAGAAAAAAACTGATGTATTTCTTTCTGTTTCCCTTTTCCTCCCCATGTCCTGGCAGTGAAGAATGCACACCCCCTCCTCTGGACAGTCAGGCACCTCCTTAAATAGCAAACCCAAGAAACACACCAGTGCTTGTTCCATCCTTCAGTACACTTAGCTTTACTCAAGCATACCACATATCTGTTCTCTAGAAAGCAAAACAGCATGCTTAGTATTTTCAGTGTTGCAGACAAGCTGTAAAAAAGGGCCTCATTATAAAAAGCAGTCAGTCTGTAGCTTCATATTACAAACACTCTGATTAATATAGCACATTATGAAGTTGCCACTCTCCCCACTACTGCAGCAGGGGATTGTCTTCTTGGTTATGACAAGAGGAAATGATTGAGCTAATTAAAAAAAAAAAGAGGAAAAAACTTGTCCAAAAACTTTTTCTCAAAAACATCATCAGTTTCTCAGTGCAGTTGAAACAGCACAGTCATAAAACCATTAAAATGGAGAGAGCGCAGACCATCATGGGGGTAACAAGCAGCACAAGGAACAACAGCAATATCTTAAGCTAGTACATTCCATCGTGAATCACAGCCCAAGGAGCCTCAGCCTCCTTTCAAGAAGGAACGATCCTCATAGCTCAATAGAATTTTATAAGCAATACCGAACTTAAAAATCCTCAGTAATTTAAAAATGACCATGCAAAACTATGCTAGCAGCACACTGATACTGGTTTTACTTCAGTTAGAGAAAGAGTCCTCCTTTTACACACTAGTACAGTGACTCCAGCACCCACCTGAAAGCAGGAGTGCCGATTTCTAGGCCACAGTCACCCTGAAGCCACAGCTTCTTTCTAGGAAAAAGCTCTAAGCCATAGAGAGGACCAGGAGGGGGGTTCTTCCACTCTCACCACAGCATCTGGGTCACCGAGTGCACAAAGGGATCACAGCCTACAAATCACACCAGCCTCGGCACTTACAGAAGCCATCCCTATTGCCTTGCGTATCTTGTATTGCTACAAAACGTCCCAGCTTCAACTGTAGGGACGGCCAGTTCCCTGTCCTAGCTTGGCTAGGAGCTTGGAATACACTTAGGGAAGCAGAGAATTGGACACACAGTTAGTTTCTCCATCTATAGCTTTCTGTTGGTGCTCTCTAACCGCCTGTGTAAAAGGTTGGTATCACAAGGTGTGTTTTGAATTGAAATTGATGCTATTTAAGGGAATTAGCTGTGCTCAGACCCTGCCCAGGAAGGCTGATTATTCCGGGAACTTAGGTGGAGGTAAGGTAACTTCCAAAACTTACCCAATTCATGATCCACCTCCTTCAGGCACAAAAACGATTTCCCACCTATAGTAAGGTGCTGTACATCTTGGAAAATACGATTACTGGTGAGTAGTTTCTATTCTTAAGACTTTTTCATTGCCACAAATAACAATGCTCTAGGTCTATACCACAAATTCGTCATAGATAATCTTCAAATTAATGCAGGAAATAAATATTGCTTTATGAATCTTGACCTGGAAACTTGAATGAAAGATGTTGCAACCTACAGTACTTAAAAAATACTGGTCTAATTCCTCACTATACTTGAAAGCTAAATCTTTTACACTTATTTACTACACATTTTTTCCTCTAGCAGAGTAACTTCTGAAATCATTTTTCAGCAAGCTTTGAAACAGTTTGTCATGATTTTTTAAACATACTTTTTATTGGAGTAAAACAGTTTGATTTCAGCTTGATTTATAATGTAGGTTTCATTGTGTGTTATTTTTCTACAGCAGCTCTTAAAAAGCCGTTTCCATTCACAGGTACATTGCAAAGAACAAAAAAAAACCACTTACACATAAAAAGTAATATGCCACTATAATTTGAAAATATTCATCTCATTCACATTCCCCTGCCTCCACTAAAAGATTTATAACACGTCTAAAACAGGAATTGATGAATTCATCAGCGTCTGGGACATTTTGATCATAATCAATAACGTAATTTTACCCTTTTAAATGGGATTTCAATTAAACTACATTTTTTCACAGTAATTCTATTTTTATCATAAAAATAGTTTCTGTGCAGGCCAACAGCATTAACTCATTTGATACCAGGTGCTATGTTGTAAGGGATGATAACCTACACAGCCAAACAATGATATTACTATATTTAATGGAAGTTTAAACATCATGCTGTTTCAAAGGTTAAATATTAAAAAGTAAAACATTCGAGATCAAGCATCATTACACAAGTTTAGAAGTCCATTATCCAACAATGAAGAATCTAAGGACACCAAAAGAATCGCAATGTAAGGAAGACAGGCTGGCCTGGCTCCTACAAATTCACTTTTGAGCTTTCTCTTAGCTCTCAAGAAAACACAGGGCAAGGCATTCCAGTAGCTTCCACAGAAAGTTAATTGTAGGATATTTCTTGGATGGAAGAGTCTGCCAGGAGGAGGAGAAAGGGAGCAGACAGACCATCACCCGTCTCTCATGAGATGATATTAAATGAGACCATCAGAACTTATTTTGAGTTTTATCTCTTTGGAAGCTAGTGCTTACTAGGCTAGGGAGTTGCTGTAGGGAGTTGAAGAAGGGAGTGTTTTAAAGAAAAAATGATTTCTAATACTATACAGCAAGAAATTTTAGATATAAGAAATAGAAACAAAAATGTAATAGTCTGGAATAAGATGAATGAACAAATATATATGAAGCCATGCTAAACCAGAGGGTTTTGTGGTCCATTGAACAAATACTCCTGCTGTAGGAAGTAAAGTAAATCAAGTGGTGTGATCTGATTATCTTCAAGGATTATTTGTCATGGGCAAACTACTAGTTCAGGTAGGAACAGACTGTTACCCTTCAACTAAGTGGCAGTTATTGATCTTTGCTGGCACAGACTCATTGTTACAGGGCTTCACTGTTACAGAGAGGCTGCTAGCTTAATGTCTGTCAGTCTGGGAAATAAAAGTAGCCCTTCCTTAGGAAAGATAAAGGGAGGTAATTTCAGGGTCTTTCATCTTCTCCAGAGCTGTACTGCTCAGAAGCCAGAAAATATATTTTCTTTGTCTCTGGCAATTAACTAAACCTTGAACATCACACAGCTTTTATAGATGGAAAATATGTATACCTAGATACAGGGAGAAAAATTCTGTCACTGCTGGTATCAGTGGAAATACAACTTCACCCAGAATCATCATCCTGCACCAGGACAGCCTTCAGAGCAAGGGAAGGAGAGGAGGGAGAAGGGTGGGGGAAGGAGAGTACCGGTCACTATTTGAAGCCCTTAGAGTTTTGGTGTCACTCCCGAGACCTTCTTAATTGAATGGAGTAACAACTGCAGAGAATTTGAAGAGAAAAAAATAAGTTTTTGTAACTTTAAGGACAAAAGCCTTGTGATCTTGTCCAAGGAGCTGCTTTACATAAATCTTCACAAAGTCTCAGAGAGGCAGTATGCAGGACAGAAATCACAATAATTATAGCTGTTTCTCAGGCTCAAGCATCCAGCTTGTTTTGAGGCAAATCTCAAGACAAATACATCAAACCTACAAATCAGAGAACTATGCTAGAGGCAAGCAAAAACAGGACTACAGAAGCCCAGGAACAAGCACATGATGCCACTGCTTCTCCTGTCTGTCAAAAAGTATTCGCAAGTTTCACACTTCTCCACATAATTTGAAAACTGAAAGTTACAACTTGGTAGTAGTCTTGGAAATCTCACTCCACTCAGCTTGGGGGTGGGAGGAAGCTGTAGCTCCCCTTACACTATTTCAGCTGAAAAATCAATCAGCTTCTGTTTGTTTACATTTGGAAGCTGGTCCTGAGAAGCTTCATCATACAGAAAAATCCTCTTTCCATGGTAAACAGCCAAACAGGTATGAATCCAGCCATGAATCATCACTGCAGAAAGGTAAACACACAAGTGTAGATCAACTAAAACAGAGGGAAATCTTGGTCTGATATATGCCCCCCTTAGCGGCGAAGACTAATTCCCTCGATGCACCGTTCTCAATAGCTCCCACCATTATCTCGCACATCCACCCAGGCTCTTCGGTGCCCCAGCTGGGAGAGCCAAAGGTATCATGACATTCTGGCGAGTTTCTGGGGCTCAGCGGACCCGGCGGGGGCGGGCGGCTGCTGGGGAAGGCCCGACCGGGGAAGCGGCGCCGGGCGGGCAGCGCCGGGCCGGCCTGCGGCCCGGGGGCACCCAGCGCTCCCGGCTCCCGGCGCAGAGCTGACGGGCACCGGCCGGAGCCTCCCACGTGGCACTTAGAGCTCGCTCCCAGCAGGTGTCACTACGACGTAGCGTTGCCATAAAAACTTAACGTTACTAATACAAAAGCTGCAGGTTTGGTTCGCCCTCCCCCCCCCCAAATGACAAGAAAAACAAACCCCAAACCAACCCAAACCCTGTAGGCTAACTATGTCAAACCTGAATAATCTGCAGATATCAGCTTTGTGAGGAGAGGGTGGCGGGAAAACTGTTAGTTGTGTATCGTTTCCACTTTCACACAGCTAATTTTCTTCTTACAAATTATTATACCTCTGGAAGAGATGTCTTTAATGAAGTGGATAATTTAACGCAAAGACTCAGCATTTCCTCCTTAACAGTAATGTACACAGATGGCTGTATACCAAACCCTATCCATCTATTTCAAATTGTTCCAAAATGGCTGTTGAATTCCATTCTTTGGCGGGATAAAATACATTTATAATAAATATGGCACCCACAACAAAGCTTTCTAGCAATTGGTTCTGAAAACAAAAAAAAAACAACACAACAGAACAAGAAACTGAATTTTCATTTCAAAAGCCGTCTCTGTGCAGACTCTGACTATCCTACCACCCAGCTATTCTGCAGGCATTCACACACTTCACCGTAACGTCTCAAAAATCAATAGCAATTTATTCTCTCTTTGGACCCCAAGCAACAAAAGTAAATAATACTGTCACCTCCAGTCTGCCTTCAGAACATGGTCACAAAACAGTCTTGCTACTATACAACAACCCTACAGAGCTCTTTATCTATGCTGGCTTTGCAGATTATATTGGCTTTCATAAGGGAAAAACACGCAAGACAGCAACACAAAGGGGTCAAGTTCCTGTACTCCAACCGGCCAGACTGCTGAGTCGGAATTAAGAGAAAGGCTTGGCATCTGTCTTCCTCCAGTTTCACCGATGTTGATGTTATTGGAGAGAGGAGAAAAAAAAAAAAAGGGCAATATTATAGTTTTGTTTTCCTACACAATAAAAGGGAAATCCAAGAGGTAAAAAGCTGAAAGACAGGCTGGAACTTCAAACCTTTGCAACATCTAAAGGCATTCCTTAAATTCATTTCTTAAAAACAGGGGGCTTTAAAATCCAAATTCCTTATAATGCTGCTGAAAATATGTCAGAATATTCAAAATAATCCAGAATATTCAAACAGATTTTTCTTAAAATCATCATAATTGTAACCAATACTAAGAAATCAATTCCTGTCTCATTATATGCCAGCCAGTCTCTTTCAGCTGCTGATAACATGAGGCATATCATCATCACAGGGACTTTTACAAAGTTTCACACACATTCATATTGTTAGATACGAAGATATGCTCGGTTAATAACTGGTGACCCTGTGTATGTGTATAAAATGGACTCTTCTCTTTTCAGGGAAGAGTATTTAAATATGCTTGTATCTTTGCATATTTAATTGTCTTTACTAGGGGATGCTGTGTAAGCCTGTACAGCAGAGAAATTCTCACCATCACCACCACTAATTCTGTTTCTTTTTAGAAATACTGATTTCCGTGGATTCATATATAACAAGTCCAGGATGCATCACTACCTCATGCAGGCATCAAGTCCTGATTTAAGGGAGTCCACCATTTATTCTGTGGCAGTTTGTACCAATAAGCACAAAGACAGGGCACAAGCGGAATGCAAAGCAGGGACTGTATGGTCAAGAAAAGAAAATTTACCTTCTCTTCCTCCAGTTTTCAACATGGACAGTAATTCCATGAAGTAATTTCCCACTCTAAAACGATAAATTGCTGAAACTTAAAAGCACAATAAAAATCTTTAATGGATCTCGTAAGAATTCTCATGACCAGCCAGGTCAGAATGGTGATTTTTTTTTTTTTACCCCAGTAAGGGGTAACTACTAAAGAAAACAAGAAATTCTAAGAGATTTTAGGTTAATATCTTAGGAAAAAGAAAAATCTGAGTGGATTTTACATGACTACTTGAGAACAAATGAGGAGATACTACGACTGTTTATTCACAGAGGTTATATATATACTTGTCTAATGAAAGGGCATTCTGAACCAATGTTAGCAAGGAACTCCGGTAAAACATTAGAAGATGAATGTATTTATTATTTTAGAAAGCAGGTGCAAAATGTGGAAAACCCAATAGCCACTAATATGAAAGAAAAGCAACAAAATAAACTTAATTTTTATACTGAGTCATAGACTGAATAAAAAGGGAAGAAGGCTACAGAGATTCAGTTCTTATATGATAGTCACATAATCCATGAGGCACTTTGGATAAGAGATGCCTGGAAAGAAGGTAGAACTGGAGATGGAAATGGAGCCATAGGGCTTCCTTTTGCTGTGAAACACAGCTGCAACAAATGGGAACTCTGCTACTGTGAGAACCAACAGTCAGGGTAAAGCAAAGACAGCCTAACAGTGGATTATTATTCAGTTATTTAACTAAAATATTTAAAATATGCAGGGCTTTTAGATGGATATTTAATGAGCACACAGGCACCTGAAATCAGACTGCTGGCATTTGACTGCCTCGTCAGGACCTATGCTGGACACTCATTCAATCCTATGCAGGCTCTTATTAGCCCCTTACAAAAAGTCTCACAAGATTAAAAAAAAAATTAAAGATTAAAAAAATCTCACAAGAAGTTAAATAGCGTATGAATCAACAAAGCAACAGTAAATATCAGGAGTGATTCTCTACTGTTCCATTTGTATCCCCCAAGAAGTGCATTTCATTTAATTTACTACTTCCTCGTTTTACATCTGCTATTCTCTGTAGGTGTCAGCGAATGCAGTGCTAACTACACATAGTACTGGGAACACAAAGTAGATACTTTTGAGACAGGCTTAAATAATTCCAGAAATTCTCCTGTGGCTTTGAGGTATCTCCCAGTAAAGCTCTGACAAGTGAGATAAGCTTTAACACTTTCAAGAATAGTTCTATTGTGCTTAAAGGAATGACTCTATGGAAATGCTCTGGAGCTCTAGGATTCAATAGGTCTTTAGGTAACAGAGGGCACAGAGCAGTGAGCGTCAGATCAGTGAGTACTACAGTGTCCAGCTCCTACTGTTAGCCTCATACCAGCAAAACACTAAGAACATACGCCAATATCCCATAAAGCAATTATGCACAAAGTCTTTTTCAGGACCAAGTTTACAAAACACCTGAAATCCAAATCTGTTCCTATTCCAACCACAGGCATGTCCAGGAGCAATAACTCCATACCGTGACTAAGGGACTCATTCAGATCTTTGGGAAGTCAGCTGGAGTTTTGCCGCTGGCTTCAGTGAGCATCGCCAGATCACAAAGCAGACAAGACGGGTTAATTCATACACAAATAGGAATACCCTAATACTGCTTAACACAGCTGTGATAGCATATAAGGCTTTTAAAAGTTGCTAAGCAAGCTTCAAAGTACTTGTACAAGTGAAGGAGATCTAAGTGTCTAAAACAGACCCTCAAAAAGTCACTCCAGCTTAGTATTCATGTAAAATTCTTGTACAGATGTCAAGTATCTACAGAAAGTAAAATACGGCTATAACACTGAATAGTGTGTCCTGTTGGCGGCCCTTACTGGCACACACAAGCCAGAGTTTCACAGTTGCTCTGCATTTGCTTCACTTTGCTTGCACCTGCTTCCCAGTACTCATCTGATCTCACTGGAAGCCAGTTCAAGGAGCTAAACCAGCCAAACCTAGCACAAAAGGGAAACCACGAACACTTTCTGTCAGTTTAGCTCTCCGAATCCGCTCAGCACCGAAGGAGGCAAGTGAGAGTACTGGCACATGAAAGATGCTGGAAGAGATGATTTAGCTTTTTTTGGTTTTGCCGACTCATTTTAACAAATTAGCTATAATGTGAAACTGCAACCTGACTATATAGAGGACCAAAACAAATAATATGAATGCTCAGTCATCCTAATAACATCAGCTACTGACACTGCTAAATGAAATTACATGTTTGTTTGTCTTTATTAACAAAAGGTTAAGTTAACATGTGTAAACTAACTTATTTAACAGGATATTTAAAAATTTTGCTAACCAATATCATGGTGAAAGCAACACATTAGCCATCACATGTCATAAACTGTTACCTATTTCCTATTTTTCACACCAAAAATCAGAGTAGATATACTTATGCTCATTTTAAGGGACCTTTGCATTGATAAAATTTAAAGTAGCTTTGCATAAATAAGAATTAGGAACAAATATTATTTTGGTGCTTGTATTGGTTTTTTTATATATTGCAAAATCCAGTACAAGCCAAAATCCAAGTGTTACTGCTTACACTTACAGAAGTATATAAGCGCACAATGTATGAATGTTACTACCTTACCAAAGTTTCTCTTTATAAAAAAGTCTTAAATTAAAATCACGGCTCAGTACATTTCATTTTACCTACCTGTTCAGTAAAAGATTCGTTATATTAAATAATTTATTCATCCATTTCCTGATCTAATCATAAATTTGAAATGTGGGAAGAAATTGGCACCTGATGTTTGGAATAAATATGACTGCGGCAATATTGGTTTAATATTTTTCCATATTTATTTTATCTTCTGGCTATATCCTCTCCTTGCTGTAAATTTATGGTTAGTGGAAGAATGAGTGAGGAAGAGACATCAAGGGAAAACAAGAGGGAATAAAGAAAAGGTTGCCTGTATTTTTAGTTTTGGCATGCCAATTCTACCACTTCAAAACCCTATCTTTTGTTCAGGAAACAAAAAAAGACCAAGAATTCAAATAATCTGCTGCACCCCTGCACTGCCATTTTCAAGAGATTAGACCCTGGCCCTATAACTTCCAAAATCAAGTGCCCTAATTAGTGAATTTTCTCAAAATATTACATTGCATTTTTGTCTGTCTTCCGATAGAGAAGCTCTTTAGACGGGCTTTTCTACTCCAGCACATATATACATATATATATGCGTGTGTGTGTGCATTTCTAATAATTAACTATTAACCTCTCTCCAAAATTCTTTGAAAAAAGATAATTTGGGGCCTTTGCTGACATAAGTGTTCTCATTTCATATAGGTTCAGACAGGAATTTCTGTCATCATAAGGCTGGGTGAGCCCTAGCATAGAGCCTACTGTTTATAAGGAACTAATGAGAGTTAACAAGAATATTTACTAAGTTTGTAATGAATCAAACCCTTCCCTTCTAACCAAATGTCCACTAATTGCTTCAACTACTAATAGCTACCCTGAACAAACTAAGAATTAAGACAGTGATTCATTCTAATCACCACGTTGCCAATACTGCCAATAAAGTAACTGCTAGATGCTAATGTGGCCATTTTTCTTTAGGATGTAAATAGAAATTGTTAACTTACTTTACGTCTCTTAGATAACTAGTTTTGATTGCTAATCAGTTTAGGCTAGATTAATATTTGCAATCTAAAACCAAACAATTTTTGAAGACACTACTTTGCACTATAATTAAAAGTGAAATTGTCTGGATAGGACGGCGTGCTTGCTTCCAGTCTTTCCTGACTCTTTCCTTGAAATCTTGCTATATAAACTTACCTCCAAACATGATCTTGGCAGAGCACAGGTGCGTGAGAGAATATTACATAATGGGCAAGCCTGAAAATGTAGGATAAAGTTATCAAGGGAAGACAGCATCTTATCACAAATGTGAGCCCGCAATGAGATTTTTTAAAATGCAATACAATTTAAGAACTCTAAATTTTTATAATCCTGGAGTACATTAACTAGAATAACTTGTAACAAGTTTGGGAATACATTAGTTTGAAGGCTAATATTCCAAAAACAACAGGCTCAGTTGACCGACTGAGGTCCTGTCAGCTAGCTCCAGATGCATACAGAGGAACCAAAAGCCTCTGCTTGTATTGTTGACACTGTTAGTTTACATCCTTCTGAACAGCACTTCAGATGCCACAATGCACTCATAATAGTTTAAAACTATTTTTCTTCTGAAGTTTGACACAGAGCTCCATAAAAGTTCCAGCAACAGAACAAAACAATAGTTCACAGCCAGAATTCTTACAGTAAAAAAAATAAAAAACCCAAACCCAAAAAAACTACCTTTTTTTCTTTCTCAAGTGTCTTAAGTTAAAAACAGAAAATGTACCGCCAAACCCAACTTGCTCGTGCATCTCTTTGCATAAAGCTAAAAGGATGCTTTCAGGACAGATGTAGTTTTGTGGCTTATGGCTGAGCATAAGCAGAGACTGCATATTATAAGCAAGCTGTATAGCTCAGTTCATTTTTTAGATTGCCTGTTGTTTCCTGTTGAAAGACCTTGATTCAATTCCTTTTTTCTTTACTGAGTTTTGAATATCCAGAAAGAAATTTTCCATTAAAGAAATATTAAAAAACATATATCCTGTTTCAAGGAGCAATGGAATGCATTAGGGAGACATTCCAATACCATGGTTCTTATCAAAGACAAGATCATACATCCAGGTTTCAAATCAGATTGCAATACGACACAACAAATGAGGCACAGCCTGAGGTATTGAATAAGGAGAAATTGCAGTGGCTCATTAAGCGTGTACTGAATGAGACAGAAGCTCTGCAGAAGCACACAGGCACCCACTCCACACAGTGCTAGTCCACGCAGACACAGCCATGTCAGCACTACCTGAGCTAACATGGTACTCGAAGCAGCATTACTGAACTGACAAGCTTTACTAGCTCTAGGAACATTTCGTGCTTACTGACAAGGGCTTTTTATTCCACATAAACCAACATGCTAGTGCACCTATCATGCTTTTGGTGCATAAAGTAGCTTATTACATCTATTATATAATTATAAAACTACATATAACATCAAAAGGTACACAGCAGAGAGATGATCTTACTTCTAGTATTTCCTTACTTTTGAAATGCTTGGTTGGGATGCTGTAATAATACTCAGTCTACATTCATAAACTTGTAATGTTAAAAATATCTTCATGCAATACTAGCATAATTAGAAAAATGTGTACCCTAATATCACAAGAAAATATCAATAAAAAAGAACAGTATATTTTGGAAGCAGCGTAAATGGTTGAAGGAATAATTTCATTCATACAAAAGGTTTAGAAGAGTTAGCAGATTAAAAGTAGTTTAAGTACCCATAATCTCACGGGTAAGTACTACTGAAGAGTTCACTTACTACAATATATCTAAAACTCGAAGTAGCAGAATTTATTCAACAATATTAAAAAACATAAACCACCTAACATCTACTTGTTATTGTAATGAGTAAAAACAAGACAAAAATTTTAAAATCAATTCTGAAATCTATCTTAACATTATAAAAGAGTAAACCATATTAATACATCCAACTTTTGAAAAAGATCTTTCTTCATTTACTTTGCCACCATGATTAAACACCTATGCAAAAGCAGGTAACTGTTTAAATGATCCAGTCATCAACCAAAAAGGACAGTACCTAATTAATTTAGTTAGGGGTGTTCTTATATAACTTAACATAAATAAGGAAATTAACTAAAGAGATTTACCTACATGCACCATGTTATCTCAAGAAAAAAAGTATCATCTGTTGTAGCATGTTCTGCAGGTTATACTTGCTTATATATTTCACACTGCAGATTCCATTTAATTTTCTTGATTTACCCCCACCATTACACAAAGATGCTCCAATCGGTTGCAAATTAATGGACTTTGTTTCAAACAAGCTATATTTTACTGACATATTATGAATGCTACAAAAAACTGATTTTGTTTGCTGAAGTACACCAACTTCTTTGACCTCGGTGTCTTGCTTTCTAGTCTCTAGGACCATACTCTGAGACTATAAAAGGTTTATTTCAGCAAGGAGATAAAGGTGTGATCTAATTCACTTTCCAGATAGTGAACATGACTGTTCAAAGCATGCATGTAATTCCATTCCTTCCTCACAATAACACACAATTTATAAACACTTTTTTTTAGTAGAAACCTATGATTTGATACAAACTGATTTTTCTTAAAAAGAAAGAGCAACTACAAAATTTGCCTTTAAGCACTGCTATGTTACAAACTTAATCAGTTAAACCAACATTCACCTATAATGATGGCTAATTTTATCGCACTATTTGTTTTTCGTATACTCTTATACCAAATGTTATTGCAACTACATTAGAATTTTCAACATTTTTCATCTTTTTTGAACCTCTGAAAGCAGTTCATATATGTGAATAGTTCCAGCATTTCCCTCACTGAAATCAATACAACTACTGAAGAACAGCAAGCAGGTATGTCAATCTGTTAGCTGGATTTGAAAGAGTACAAGTTTATGATTACAAGTTATTTTTCAGCCTGTTGGCAGAAAGAAACATTCAACAAACGTATTTAATTTTAAGGTTCTTCTCAAATCTACTGACTATCTATGAAACATGACACAAAAGGAAGAATGCAAGAAGATGAAAGAAGGAAATAAAACCCACAATCCAATGGATTCTCTAGCTGGACAACTCCCTCTCTCTGCCATCCTCTCAGAGAAACACTTTTAAGATTAGTCCCACAGCACTTAGATGGGAGAGCTGAGATATTACTGCCCGCCTCTGCACGCCTCACCTTCGGCCAGACGCTACCTGCCTCCTTAGAAGGGCAGCAGAGGTGAATGTGTGCCAGCTCTACAACTATTGTAGTTCAGTCTAACGTATTATCTCCAAACCGACTTTTACTGGTTTAACTGAAATCTCAGACTCTGAATTTCAAAGAATCAAACCAGCTGAAGGTTAAGTAACACTGTTTGCTGCTACAACAGGGAAATAACTCTTATCGTGTATTAGGTTTCTTAAATTCTGCTCTCCTCTTATTTGACTAGTACTATTGGTAAAACAAAACTGGTATTGTTTCTAGTTAGCTGCCAGTTGCTGAACAGGACTTATTTATACAAAGACTAAATTATCAAATCTGCCTTTACTAGGATAATATTCCCCACCATGTAAAAGTGAAGTAAAAAATTTACTCTAGGAAATCAGGCTTGTAAGTAACAGCAAGTCAACCTGAAATATCCCTTCATATCACAAACAGATGTATATAACAGCTCTTGGTTTAGTTTAATAATTACAAGTTATCTTACTGAGTACAATACCTCTTCTCCAGTGGTATTTTTCATATGCAAAATTTTTTTCATAATAGGCTATAGAATACAAAAATTCATTTTGTTTAACACTACCCAGGCACTTCAAACTGTCCATTCTTCTCTACAGCAAATGGAAGAAGCCTGCATGGAAGGAAGATGCAAAATTTTCTAACCTTAAAGAGATGGAAACCCATTCTAATATTTTCTAAAGTTCACCATGCTGGTGATATTGCAGGTTTTCATCATAATTTTTTATGGAGACCATTTTTTCAAAAAAGTTTCCAAATTAACAGTGTACCAATACTGCTCTCGATGAAGGCAATGCATGGAGGAGAAGGCAGAAGAGGGGAAACAGGAAAGGAACAAATCAGTGAAGTGACCAGTTCCAAGGTACTCCTTTTGAGGCCAAGAAATATAAAATTAGTTGCTTGGATAAGAGAAACAATTTGCATTTATTGAGCACACAGCTACAGCTTAAGACACTACTTTCCCGCAGCTATTTAGTTACACTCTCTCTGCTGAATATCAACACTACATAATGGTTGGCAGAGGGGATACATTTTTGCGCTTCCTTTCCCCTATATTTCCTTCTGCAGTTGATACACCTGCAGAATCCCTTCTTTTTGCCCTTCATGTCCCTGGCCCAGATTCAACTCCAGTTAGGCTTCTGTTTTCCTAACCCCACCTTTGCATGTTTGGACAGTGTCTCTATTCCTCCTGGGTCACCTGCCCCTGCTTCCAGCTCTTGTGTACTTTGTATTTTAGTGTTTTATCAGGAGCTCCTTGTTAACCTATGCCACATTTCACGCACATTGGGATGCACCACTCTTGAACTCAGAGGAGATAATCCTCTGGGTGGTGCCCAGCTGTGGACTGAAGCAGCTGAGGAGAGCCTCTCAACACGCTCCTTGCTCTCCTGACTATGCTTGAGGGCAGTAGCCTCTGGCAGAAGTACGTTGTTGACTGTTGCATGCAGTAACCTCTGAAGTGCCACAGTAAGGTTGGCCAGATCTCATCTGTCAGAGCCTGAAGATGAGTCTAAAACCCCAGCTGGAGAAAACAGCAAATTTAAGTTATTTTGCACTGAAATGGACTGGCATGTAGTTAGCTAGAATCAGACAAATCAACAGTAATGGAAGCAGCTGGGAAGTCTTAAGCTCTACAGCTATTTTGCAAGTTATTACAACACTTTGTAATAACAAATTAATTACATAAGAATTTACTCAACCTAAAAACAAATTCAAACTAAGCCAGACAGCAACTTGGAAAAAGAACAAATGTACATGTTGAAAATACAAAAGTGGAATTGTATAGAAATATTTCATATATCACTTTACTGAAAGAAAATTTTAGTACAGTGCAAAGAAAAGCCTAGAAAGTGCTCCAGATGGAAACACTAAGGTGCCCCATTAATACACAAAGGGCAACTTTTTTTTTTTTAAATGAGTGCTTTTCCTCTGTTACTACTGTTGATTTATGTCTTAGAAGTTTGGCCATGTTTGTAAATAGAGGAGTAATTTGGACTCAACAGAAAATAAACCTGTTGAGAACCAGAAGCTGTATTATACTACAAAAACAGACAGAATAGAAACGCCAGCTAGGCTGATGAAATAACTGCTCATTCTGAAAAGATGTGTAAACTACTCATATCTTAAATTATCAAAATTTAAGTAGCTTAAGAAGAGAGCCGCTTCAGTAAAAGCACAACTTCATTCCCAGCATAACTGTAGGAATGATAATTTACAATCAACAGCCATTACAAGTAACATTAACTAATGCACATGAAGTGAAACATTCTGCTTCTTATGAGGAAACTAAAGAGAATTTGTACAAACTTGGACTGCTAGCACAGTTACTGCCCGGTACCATCTCTACTGCAGGTGAGGCTGCATATGCTAAAAGAAAGATAGTACTGAATACACAAGCTCTTCAGTTATACTTTCTGGTAACCAGTGGTAAACTAGCGAAATTCAGGTTGGTATTAAAGAAAGATCATTATGCTTTTAAATTAAGTAGTTAAGTGACAAATGAATAAAAATAAACATAATTGAGAAAGATGGACATATTGCAAAATATTAATAAAGATATGATGAATCCCATTTTGAACAGTCATTACAAAGGTAATGTTCTAGAGACAAGCATCCATTATTAGATCTTTAAAACGTCAGCAACAAATTTTGTATATTTCACCAATTTGGGAATTCCTAATGTACTTTACAAAACAATTTTAGATTGGTTGATCTATTGTTAAGAAAATATTGGGTTTTAAAATAATGGGGGTTTTTTTGTTACCTACCATACTGCTGCAGAGAACATTTTTAACTTGTAGCATATTATCACCATAAACAATAGATGCAATATCACAAACTTGCCATTTTCTTTTTCAGTGAAACAGAAATGAAGCCATAAAGGTTAACTTCACAAAAAAGTATTAGCCGACTGCATTACAGCACAAAGATAGGAGACAGTTATTTATGGAACACTGTTCACAATTATCCTTTTCAAATTCTACAAGAAGGCTAAATATTGATGCATTCCCACATCACCTTTTCCCCCCTTTATTGTTAACAAGTAGGAGTATGTTTTTGATGCTTCCAATTTGTCAAAATCAGGTGAACTGAATGGTTTTACGGAGTACACTATTCCAGCTCCTTCAGGGGCTATAAAACCACATTAAACTCGGCTTGTTATTAATAATTCATGGCAACTTCCTTAGTTCGCTACAGGGGCATCACTCTTTGGGCATCATTCTTACTGAAACAATTTAACAGGGAAAGTCAGATAAACAGTGTTACCATCAAAATGAGAAGAAGCCTACCATGACTCCAGGGACACCAAAAGCCCTAAAGAATTTCAATTCTTATAATTTTCCAGCTAAATCCAGCATTCTACACCCCTTTCTAAAAGCTGATATTAATTTAATAGATCAGGAAAAACAACAAAATTCCTTCTATCTACTGAAATTTGACTTATCTGTAGATTTGAAGTGTCAAATTTCCAGGCATTTAGTTATAACGCAAAGGTATTCATGCTCTCATTACTCTGAAAGACCCCTTTAACAAAAATATTTTACTTCAATTAAGGGTTAAACACCATTAAACATGTCTATGATGCAAAAAATATTATGAATTGGAATTTGAATGCTTTTTACTACAGTAAAAAATACCTACTACTAAAGCAGTTACAATCGACACCGAACACTGTATAAATAAAGAACACAAGACTTCATTCTTCATGGTCATGGAATAGATGGCTCATACAGAATTATGTCACGTATTACTAACATATTTGACTACAATGCACATGACACTAACTAGATGGACAGATTCAGAAAAAATGGCATTCAGTGTAAAGACATTGAGGTAGGAATTAGACACCCAAACTACACTTTTGGAGTTTACTCAATGGAGCAAAATTAGCGTTGATGCATCAGTAAAACACCACAGAAAAAACAGATTTATACCTACAGAGTTAGTCAATTCTGGTGTGAAAGGAAAACAAGTCCACTTCAAAAGCTTAGTCTGCTCTCTGAGTAAAACAATGACCTAGGCACTAAAAAACTTTTTGTCATATGAAAACTAGAAACCCATCTTTGATTCTTTTAGGTAAAAAGAAAAAACACTTTTAGTGTTTTAACTGACTTTCCCCCCCCAAAACACATTAACACATTTTTTTAATCTGCTACTACACTAATGCTGGATTTAACTTGCATGAGCAGTAATGTTACTTAGTGTAGGCTTTGTGCCATCTTTTACAGAGGTGTTAGGAAGGAAATGAAGAAAGATGTCCTTGGACCCAGTTGGCTAACACAAAAACCTAATCCATGAAAAGAACTAAAGCATGAAAAGAACTATCTATGTAAGCTCAGCTTTATGACAATCAACATCTATGTGTACTCATATTTGGGGGGGAAGGGAGGAGAAGGATAGTTTAATACAAATACTTGACATTGACATTTGATTTTTTTGTTGTTGTTCTTTTGGTACAAAGCTTATCTCCTGGGCTTTGAAGGCAAATACTTAGAATAGTCAATACTCTCCTATCTTGCCCACACCTGTAGATAGGAATGAAAAAAAAAAAGGATATTCTGCTTTAAGGACTGAGAAGGAGACAAATCAATATGACTTGTCATTTCTCAAGAGTGTTGTACTTGCACACATTTGGACAGTTTAATTCTCTAAGGAAGGGTAAAAAACAAGAAAAGCTTTAATTTAAAGAAAAAATGAAAAGGAGATACTTTTAAACTTTTAACTAATAACTTAAAATACTGAATTTCAGAAGCACATATTGCTGAAATACTTACTGAGAAATTTTTTACCTAGGACAGTTTGAGAAACAGACAAAAATAATCAATACTGTAGGTCCTTCATACAGCATAAGAGACTGCACCTTCTTGGTCACCTGTTTGAGTTCCAGAAATACTTTGAATTTTTTTAACATGAGATTTTTAGAAAAAAGCTGGACTTCACAGATAGCAAAATGCAGAACTCCAAATGACATTAGGTTCAAAAGAAAAACTGAGACTTGTCCACTACACATGAATTATAACTGATTAATATCTTCATATGAGGTTACTCTGATAAGAAGCTATACTCCTCTGCTGCCACAAAAGGGTGGCAGAGCCATTGCTTGTATAAAAAAATCTGGTAGATACACACCTTTCAGAACTCAAAATGCTGAACAGTGCTCATTTTATATAACATGTCAGATCCTGGTAAGCCTCCACATGAAGCTCAAACTCACCCAGACCATCATCACTTCATTCAAATAAGGGGAACGAACAGCCACAATGGCCACACAGCCTGTGGAAGGATGCTGGAAATAAGAAAAAGCAGGAAGGGGAAAGTTTCTTTTTCTAAATAATACCACTATCAAAGCAGTATGAATGTTTGTGAGTGAAGGGAAAAACTGGAAGGCACCAGGAATGAAAACAGGTCACCACCGCCACCCAAGAGGAGGATAAGGGTAGAACTGTCTGTCCCAAGCTCTCCATATTCCCCACACAGAAGTATTAGTCAGGAGAACTCCACATCTTTAGCAGCAGCACTTCAGAGAATAAAAATTCTTCCCTCCTGCTTTTTACCTCCAGCAAGCAGTTTCAACTTACCCCCATCTCTAGGCTTAAACAGGCTTTGGTCTGGCCTTCCTCATCTATCATTGTAATTTTCAAATGCTTGCATCTGACTTTTTCGAGAAGTAGTTACAGTATTTGAAAATCTGGTATTAAGAAATAAGGTATTAGTGTCTTACTGTAACTTGCAGTCAGCGTCCAGCACAGGTAAAGGCTAAAACAACAAAGCCTCAGAGGTACATGGGACTAAGTGTCCTACTGCTGCGCTTTTGACATACAAGAAGAAAGGAGACCGTCTTTATTGCATGTATCATCATTCCATGGACACATTATCTACATACTTGTAAAGACAAATTTTAGATGAATCGGTTCTGATTATGCTGGAGAAAACAAGGAGGGTCAGGTTTTTGGGTACTAATTCTGTATCATCTACACATTACCTATTCCCTGGTGTTTCTCCTTTTCTCCCTGTTCAGTAATGTATCAGCGCAGGATGGTTGTTTTTCCTGACATAAACCCCAAGGACAAACAGAATTTCATTACTGCCTTATGGTCAAAACAGTTGACAAGCCTTCCCAAAAGGCACTTATTTCTCCTAAGATAGCTGACGTCTAAATCCAGCTGGGAACCAATAAAAGTGACCCAAAGTTTCCTTCTGAAGAAATCAGCTTTCTCTTATGTGACTGTGCCATCACTGTTGAGTTAACAAAGTCTAGTTTTCTAGTAACGGTACACAGCAAGTAGATACGTACAAGTTTCATGTAGATAAAATGAACAAAGAAAACAAATAATTCTTGATTTTTGTATCTCAACCCCCCATTTGCACAAATGGCAAAGTAAATCAAAATTCTCCCTGTGCACACAGTCCTTTGTCCTCAAAGGGCTGCCTAATCATATTCATGTCTAGAAATGAAATAAGACTTCAAAAGCTATATTCACATGAAATCAACTATCTGATTTTTTTGTGTGTGGCAATTGCATCCTAAATTGGTTTACAGCTGGCTGTCTGCTTTCTTTTAGTTCAGGAAACTGATCATATGAACAGTTCCAAAATAACACATTTGAAATGAAATGAGAATTGACTCATTCCACATAGTGATATGCAAGGATGTCTTATCTCCTTACCGGAATTACAGCAATAGTTCCTCTATTACCCATGGAGAGTGCTTAATTTTTTCAATTTTACTTACATTAAAGAGAAATGCTGATTTCTTAATATTGAAACACCAGGAATGGAAAACATATGTTGGAACTACTGTCACTGTCAGATAAAAGGAGGGAAATGCCAGGCTTTCAGAAGTGGAGTGCATCATGAGAAACATTTCAAGTCTGTCACCGAATACAAGTAATATCATAAACAAGAGTTATTTACTAGTATTTGAGTATTACTTGGCATTTTGAATGTAAAACCCTACACAAGTGAGAATAAAGAAAACCAACTCCTAAACGTGCTCCTGACATGATTTTACAAAGCTAGTGTCACAAAACAGCCTGCTCACTTTAATGCAAGTTACACATCCTTCAATCAGGATACTACCTAGCTAAGAACCCAAAATCTCTGCAAAAGAGCAAGTATGTGCAACATGCAGCGTGCATTCACTGATTTGATACAATATTAAATTAACTGTATGGTGTCAAATACCATTTTAAAGTATCTGATGCTTACTTTTTAAATGTGCAATTACTTTTATCTTCATATTAATAATGAAAAACAGTAAACTTAATCCAGAGATGAATTCAGAGGTGCAGTTTCATAACACCTAAGCAGAGCTGCACACACAGCACAGTAAAAGCAACTTGTGTTAAGTATAACTCTCAATAATTCTCAGGTACAAATGGGAGAATAAAGTTAAGGATTGAACAAGTTAGCTGAATTCAGACAGTACAGGTAAACTTTCAGAGCAGTGCTGGGATCAGCTGTGTGAGTCCCATTGGTTTTAGTACAGGTTACTCAAGTCTTGTATTTATTCACAGAACAGGTAAGGAAACAGAAATGGCTCCTGTGTGTCTTCCATAAACTTCAGATGTTTAATGAGACTGAAGTGGCCAAAGCACTGTGCTATACTTTAAAAATCTGAGTTTTAATGTTATTTTCAGAGCAGTGCTTGGTACTTTCACGAGGCTGTAATGCATTTTCATTTTACCTGTACTAACGAAAAAAAAAAAAGAACGAAGAACAGCAGGAAAGCAGCCATTCTAAGAAAGGAAGGCATAAAATGTAAACATAATGCAACAAAGCAGCAAATGAAGAAACTCTTCCTTTCCTTTATTAGAAATATGGGAAACAGATTGTGCTCATCTTGCTTAGGGCCAAGAGCCTCATTGTGTGGAATTCAGCCAGGCTCCGCCACACAGCTCACGAAGGAGTTTTGCTGTGTTAAAGAGTAAACCAGATGGGATATTTGCTTCCAACAAGATAATTCTAATGGAAATTGTTAAAAGTACTGTAAAAGAAACTTTTCAGCTTCATCTGCTATTTTATTGTGTACAATGAGGGCAAGCAGAATGAAAAGTAGACCAGTAAAAAAAAAAAAAAAAAAAGAAAAATTCAAAATTCAAAACATTAATCATTAACCAATGTGAGAATTTATCTGCCTCAGAACTCCATCTGCTTACACAAAGCAGACACTAGGCTAAAGCTAGATCTCATACAGTAGCAGAGTTAGTATCAATAAAATACCTTAAAATTATGTAGAGCGAGTAAGTCAAAATACTCAACTCAAAGGTCAGCCTGTAGCTTCATATAGCTTGAAGAAAAAAAAAAAATGTAGCATGTCAACAGACTGCTACACCCAGGGCCTGGTAAAACAGTAACAGACACCACCTTTTTGTTCAAGACCATAAAGACAAAATTTCATTCTTAAAAGACCCCTCATTTTCCAGATGAGCTACAAAAGATAAAGAAGGAGGAAGATTAGGTATAGTTCCTGTTCTTGACATCTTCTTGTAAATTTGACTAAAAATTTTTCGAGTCTTCTGCCCTAACTGTGCTAGAGCAAAATGAAGTTTGGTTCCCCCCTCCCCCTTCTTTTTTTCATTTTAATCAATATCTTAAGACTGTAGACCCTGAAAACTGTTCCTGGCAATAAACAGCTTTTTCAACATAGGCTACAACCGTTTGATCACAACAAATTTATTCTTACAGGCAGAGAAAAGGTAATATAGGCAGTATTTTGTAAACAAAGCAGCTCAGATATCCACTGAGCCCATTACTTCTGAGAAAGCGGGTCAATTATCATAGAGACAACCTCGTGCTTCAGTTATCCCCATCCAGTTTGCCAAGCAGAGGTACCTACAACTAAAAATTTTCCGTTAAAATAGGCAATATATAGATTTCTTTTTTTAATTTTGCTCTCTCAGACTAAAAACTGCTCTAAGCGCCCTTTTCTTCTTCAAGAACTGGTCTACACCGGACTTAGACATTCTAAACAGTCCTTGAATTTGTCCTGCCATGCTTCCTCAGTCAGAGAGCAGACTGGAATGAAATAGATATGATCGGATAAAGGAAAATCAATTTTTTTCAACATTTAGTTTCAGTAATCTGATTATGAAGCTTTTAGTAATAGTGTAATTACTTTGAAGTTCTGAACATATGTTTCCACTGAGAGTATTCCACAGAGGACACTGTATCAGAAAAGGGAAGAAATGCAAACATAAATGCTCCAAAAATGTTTCGGCTCATCAAAAAAAATTAAAATTGAAAGGAGAACCATATGCCAGAGCTGTAATACGATGTCCAATGTGAACCACTTTCATTTCCATCATCCACAATCCCTTTATTTAACACCAATGAAGAAAATGGAAAATACTTTTTCCACAACCTCAAAGCACATTACCAGAAAGTTACAGGATTGGCATATTTAAAAAAGGAAAAAACACACAGAAAATGACTAAGACAGAAAGCAGCTGAACACTGTTCCTTGTATCTTGAAGGGAAAAATTCAATCAGTGCTAAGGTTTCCACTGATAGAAAGGGTGTCTTAGAGAAATAGCTCACACAGTAGTCTTGAAAAGCCCAGATATTTCAGTTTCTTGTAATTCTTCTCTTTTGAAGTTAACTAGATATCCTTAGCTCTATACACTGAAAGTTATTAAATCTGATGCATTAGATCTGGCACAAGACAGTTCTGTTGTCTAAATTTTACTGGGGAGAAAAAAAGAATCAATGAACTAAGAGGAGAAATTCACCACTGAGCAAAATGTTTAGAAGTGCTAAACAAAAGATATAGAAAACAGCAGCACAAACAACAGGAAAATATTGGGAAAAAAAAACAAAGAAAAGGAAGTAGTGGAACTATGTCATCATGCAGAAAAGCTTTACACTTCTAACAAAACAACACTCACATTGGTCATCACAACAGTGATAAACAAAACCAAGCGTATCTTGCTTCTGGGAAAGACAAGTTCGCTTTTTTGTTTGTTTGTGGTTTTTATATATCACAAATAATTTACAAGTGTAAATTAATTTGCTTCAGTGCTCATCTATGTCATCATAAGCAAGCTTAGTATGTAAGCCCACTGTTTTACGTAGCACACCAAAAAATTTTCAGACATTTTTAATTACGAGTAAGTTTTCACAGATAAACTAAAGTGACTCTTGTGATAACAAATGTATTGTTCAAACCACCTTCACAACATAACATAGCCAACACCTTTTGATGGCAACTGCTCTCTAAGAAGCTGTGCTATCATTTCCTACACATTAATATATTATAACCTTGCTGTCCTTTAAACTGCCATGGAATGACAACCTCTTTCCTCAATTAGTATCTTCATTCATCTTCACCAGCTTCTGAAGTTCTTAAACAATAAATCAAATCAACTTCTAAATGCTTTTCTTTCATATACTCACATCAGGATTGCAAGCACTCTCAGTAGAAGAGTTTAGGCTCAGAGCTTGGAGGCAAAAACAAACTATGACCTCAAATCATAAGAGAACGTCAAATGAATTTCCAAAAGCATGGAATAAAACAAAGCATGTAAAAATATTTTTGTTGTTTTCTTACCAAAAGATTTATGCTACAGGGACAAATAATAAATAACAAAAGAACTTTTGACATATACAGAAAATAAACACACAATCTCATTGGTCAGATTTCCAAAATCAGGGTTAAAAAGGGAAGACATTAATGGCAAGGCACTCCTTGAGAACATTCATTTGATAACTAGCTTCCTTTCTTCGTGTCAACTTAGGTAAAAACCAGCTGAGTATAGAAAACCATCACTCTTCCTTAACAATCATAACTGGAATAAAGCTGAGAGGTGTGGGTTAAAAAATGTATGCAGGATCCAGATAATTTATTTTGAAGATGTTTAATGGGCAATGGCCCATCATTCTTTTTATATGTGTGTGTGTTGTCTGAAGATAAATGGAGAAGAAAATAATGGCATAGAATGTCACAATTTCACAGGTCATCAGAGGGGATGAAAGCTTTGAAATAGTTTTAGAGTCAGAGTTTAAAACCTTTCCTCCATTGAGACTGTTAGCATGAATAGAGATACTAATTTCTGCAGACCGCCTCAAATGGTTCCAAAGTCCAAGAGAGAACTTTTGCTGTAAAAATTTACTCTAACTGCTTAGAGATAACAAAGCTGGAAAACAGTTAACGTGGTTAATTTCTCTGAAGCATATAATTTACAATGCCACTTCTTTTGGAAGGCATTGTGATATATTTAGAAGGAATTGCTGAACGTTCTGCTGCTTACCATGATAGGCATGTAGCCACTGTAAAAAAGACATCACTGAAATGTCCTACATAAAGCTACCATGTACTTAATACATCACATCATAATTGTGACAAGTTATTTACTGCAATCTTTTGGCTAAATTCATGAGAATTCATTAATCAGACTGCCTTCTTCAAAAGACATGCATGTTTACCAGCACAAATACCAGCCACCACTGTACAAATTGCTCAAGGGCATGAAATAAAAGCCAGTCTCACAATTAATTGTTCATTAATTTCTACCCTTAAGATCACTGAACTTGAATTTAACATTTGACTAATGGCTGGAGAACTTAAGTGATTCCTCTTGCTTCTTGTCATTTTAACAGAGATTTTGTAATAACGTGGCAAATCTCTCAGTTATTTTCGTACGCCTCAAAGAGCAACTTCTGTGCTACAATTTTTCCTGGGTCAGACTTTAACAATACTAATGTAGACATGAACATGCTTACTGAGAAAAGTGATGCAATATATGAGTTACTGCTTAAAAGCCAGTTTAGTCCAACCAGGCAGGCTTTAGTCTGCCTCAAAAAGCGCACAGCAACAAACTAATTCTTTCTCCATCTTGTCCAGGCTCAGGAATAGAACAGACAAGAGAGTACTGATAGATTTTTCTACAGCAGATAAATCTGATGGATTTTTACCCTTATTTTGTAAGGTCATCCATCTTTCCACTGCTTTTGCACTGATCCAAATACAGAGGGACTGGGAGAGGCCTAAGGTACAACATTTGCAAACTGAAAAATTGTTAAAATATAGATTTTAAAGAACATAATTTACCATACTAAAATTCAGTTACTTTACAATTATGAAGTCCTCATAAAATGCAAACGCTTGCAAGATGCCACACACCGTAGTTCAGAAGGGAGAAATCATGTATTGTGAAATAATTGACAACTATATAATTAAAGCTTGTCTGCTAATTATCTCCAAACCAATCTCTGTACTAGTATTCTGTGAATTCAGGGTATATAGCTGCACATTTCTAGCATTTCCATTTTTTCTTCTTTTAATGGAAAACTTCATACAACACTGGCTACATGTTGCATTAGAAGTTGATTTTCAGTCCAACAATACTTAATACACAGCACATCACAAAACAAAAAATCATTAAATAATAAAATTGATTTAAAATACTTAATTGTATCTCTTTTACATAAACCTGTTTAGCAAAGTAACAAAGTTCCCACTAATGGTTTTACTCTCCCTTGAGCTTTAGTAGAAATTAAATAAAACAACTTGAAAAACCTGCACCATTCTCAGTATCGGTTGCTTCTGTGGCCTGACCACTTACGCAACTGACAGTTCCATGATACAGCGTATGCAAGTCCAATTAATTTTTTTCAGTAAATGAGGATATATGTATTTCCAATTAAGAAAGCTACTCCGCCTCTTGAGGCAATGTTATCAAAACGGAATCCAATAATGTCTTCAGCTTTTAACTTATCTACAAAAGACACGTACGTTACATTAGCAGGGACTCTCAAGCAGTAGCATTTGCTGTTATGCGTTCCAAAATACTTTTTAAGTTTTTCTATTTGTTAGCACAGGCTTTTTCCCAATTGTTTCTGAGAATAAATAGAATTTGAAATTCTTAATTTTATTCTCATCTCACAGATAGGCTGGACCAAATGTTTTGGCAATGGATACTATATTTACACATTACGTATGCAAGAATTTATCCTTCCTGCTACAAAAGTTGTTTTCAGTTTATCTTCCTTTGTCACTCAGAAAAAGAAGATAGGAATTTAAATATAATCTCCTTTATAATGCCTTTTGTCCAAAGGAATGTGAAATCCTTTGTCAGCTCTGGATATGTTCCCAATGTCAGCAGGAGCTGATACTCTGCAACAACTGAGGATGAAGATGCACAAGAAGGACTAAACAGATCAAAAAGCACACTGCTAAAATTAGCAAAAATGGAACTAATTATCTCCTGCATTTTCCACTTATCTTGACCTGACTTTGGTGTTCACTGGGCCCTTCTTTGAGGATGATATTTAGCAAAAATGGACAGTTTTTTTGCTACAATAGCAAGTTGCATTAGTTCAACAGTCAAATTAGTATTATGGTCAGTGAGAGGAATGAGGCAGGACGCACAGATGGCAGCAGAGAATGGGAGGGACGAGCAAGGGAAAAAGAAATGGCAGCCAAACCTTTTCATGACTGATTCAGCTAGATCAGAAGGCACACAACACTATCACAAAAAGATTTTAGCACAATACAGAGTCAGATCTTAAATTAACATGCATACATATATATCCACTCACAATTCTCTTTACAGATATATCACTAAGTAACCAGATAATACAGAAAAGGATGGGGATTTTGGCAATGGGAAAAAATTTTAAGAAACTGCCAGATCAATACTCTATCTGTAGGGCCCTATCTGAAAGACTCAGAAAACTGCATCAGAACATCCTTAGCCACTCCTTAATTAGTCTCTAACATGTCTTGATATTACAATACTGTTATTTTGTGGCCATTAAAAAAAAACAACACAAACCAAACAAATAAACAAACAAAACAAAACAACACAAAAACCAAACCACTTTCCTACCCCCTTGCTACTTTTCTTTCGAAAAGAAATCCAAGCAAAAGTCTTCCCATCCCTCTTCAAGGAAACAAAAAAATCCAGAATGCTCACGTATACCTAACAGAAACCAGATGTCTTTTGAAGATAACCGATTTCATATGATACTAACTTTCTAAAACCTTGCTGATGGTCATAACAAAGCATTTAGTAGGAAAATAATCAATAAATCCAGTAAAACACACTATGTTTCATGATGTAGTTTTGTACATACAGTACAATAGTTACCCTAGCAGAAGAAAAAAGGCTCAAAGCAATCCCAGCAAAACAGGTCATGCATATGAAATGCAAGTAGTCTTCGAAATTCTGAGATTTAGGTTTTGTTTAATCAAATTAACCATTGGAAAGATTATTCCACATGTTCGCGAAGTAACTGTAATAGTGATGTACAACTCAAGCTATTATTCCAGTGTATGCATTGTAGTGGAACTATCCATAGCATTACATAAACTGAAATAGAACACCAAGATGACAACAACAAAGAAAGAAACCCAAAATTGTAGCATGAGATCATCAAAATATCTAAGCAGAAAATTCCCAAAGTACTTTTCCTCTGGTTGCTAAGCTGGCATCATTATTTTCTAGTCTGAAATCATTCAGGGAAATTCTGAGAGAGTTTACTCTCATTTTGCTTCCTCAAGGTTATTTTCTTAATAATGAGAAACATAAATGGTTATGCAGAAAGTAAAGATTACCAACACATTGAGAACAAGTACAACACACAGGAGTGATTGGTCATCCAGATAGCTAAAACCTTCACCTAGGCTCCCATTCTCCTTTAACTCAATTACTGCTGTGTGAATCATATTTCACTGTCAAAGCCCTTCGCAACCTGTTTCTACTACCACCTTCATCTCTCATTCACTAGAGAAGTGCTGACCTGCCCATGTTAACGATCTAGAGCCCACCTTCTACGTTTTTAAAACAGTTTTGGGCCTTCTCCTATGTTTTTTGTTCTTTGAGAGATATTTCCTGAAAAATTCCATGAAGCTGCCCAAATACCTTCCTTCAAATTCAATTTTATTCTCTTTTTCAGGAAGGTAACATTATTGCCAATGTTGCTGACTAAGAAATAGCTCAGCCAATCCAATTGTAGATTGTCACTTCCCTTGCACCAACACCAGTTTTCAGCTGATCCAATGGTAAGCAGATGTAGGGTATTTAAATGAAAAAAACAAAACTGAAACAAAAACCTCCTATGCCCCTAAATAAGCGGGGGTTTTGACAACCCAGGCCACTTAACTAGCTCACTCCGGAGTCAAATGAGTATCAATGTCAGCTCAAGGAACACACGGTTGGGTAGTAAGGGGGAAGGGAAGGCACCAAAAAGTTCTCCTTTAGGTGGCAATCAGCTGCACTACACAACACCACCGCTTGTATGTGACTTGGCAATTTAAAGGGTCAGGCAATGAAACAGGGTTAAGGGATATCCCTTTAGTTACACCCACCTAACTTTTGTGTCACCACACTGTGAACCAACTCAAGGAACTGACCCAGATTAAAAAGAAACTATTTCTTCTGGATTATTTTTTGACTTCACAGAGTGCCTGAACAGATGGTTGCTCTGCTGCAACTGAAAGATTAGATTGCTGGTGTAAGGGCAGAAATGAGTAGTGCACAGCAAGGGAAGCAGCAATACCTAAAGACACCACTGCTGTAGCATAATTCTTAATACGAAAAAAACCCTCATACTAGCCCATGTTCTCAGTATACATATTAACCTTCACCCATCTCCTGTGTTATATCTACAGTATTTAGTACAGGTATGGGTGGCGGGGGGGAGTTGCTCTGTATTTATAAAACTCAGGTACTGTGGTGCTACAAATAAAATGCTTAAATGCCTGGAACAATTCCTTATGAAACATATACATTCATACATTAAATCTGCAGTTTGTTGTTGGGTTTTTTTTCTACCAACACATAAAAGAGAAGCATTTGAAGGAGCTGTTTATCAACACTGTACTCTGCTGAGCAATGGGGGTTTTTTGTTGTTTAAAAATAAATTTCCATAGTCTAGTTTTAAAATTGCTGGGGGTCTGGGGGGAAAAAGAAGTTGGGGAACCAACTATAAGCTGAATTTCCACTGGATTTATTTTGCCTTTTAATTAAATCTTTAAGAAGCCTACTCAATCCTGCCATCTCAAAAGAAAAACAAACTGGAAAACTACTAGAGTTAGAGAACTCCTAGCTTCCCACGGTAAGAAACTAGTAAGAATAACATAAAATATCAAATAACTTTAGACAATGTTAGCCTTGTGTCGTGGTCTGTCGTGGTTTAACCCCAGCCAGCAGCTCAGCCCCACCCAGCCACTCACTCACGAACTCCCCCAGCCAGTGGGACGGGGGAGGGAACTGGAAGGGTAAAAGTGAGAGAACTCCTGGGCTGAGACAAAGACAGTTTAACAGGGAAAGCAAAAGCCACACGC
>JAVKLA010000081.1:37096047-37109385 GCA_034782735.1 Sagittarius serpentarius
GCTAGCGCCGGCAGCGGCCGGTGTACCCGCCCCGCCCCTCACGGCCGCGGCTGAGGGATCCTGGCGGGTGGCGCCGGGGGTGAGGCAGGGCGAGAGCCGGCGGGGGGGCACGGCTCGGGGCGGGGGGGCAAGAAGAGCAGGTGGTGATGGAGGGCTGGGGACGAAGGAGCGGGAGCGGTGGGGAGGAGGGGGACGAGCTGGGATGCAGAAGGGGGCTGCGGGGGTGGGGGGGCGAGGGGCAGACGAGGAGGCCTGTCAGGGGCATGGAAGGCGCGGGAAGGGGGTGTGGGGGGGTGTCGCTGGTTGGGAAGGGGACAGAGGTAGCCCTACTGCGTTTTCTAACTCACTGGGGACGGAGCGTTGATGTTTGTTTGTTTTTTCCAGTCAGTATTTTGCTTCTTGTCTGTCGCGGACGCTGGTGGGGAGATGGTAGTGGAGAAAGCGGGCTCAAGCCCCTCAAAGCCCATAGGTGACAGGTGCCCTCAGCAGCAGGAGCCACGGGGGCACGTGAAGAAAAGCAAGCAGCAGGTCTCCGACGGATTCACTGTTAAAGCCATGATGAAAAACACTGTGGTATGTTTGCTGCTAGTTTAGAGGTGATGTTAATTAATTTACTCTCATGTCCAGGAAGCATAGCCTGTTAAAGCTGGGAATAAACCCTGCCAGGAAGGTGCGTGAGTTGCTCAAACATTATCTGGAGTTTGTTGGTTGCTGTAATTACGTTCAGGCTTTACAGAAGTATTATCGTAAGGTAACTGTCTGTGCCTGTGGAAATTGTGATGCTTCGCTTCCAAGCATATTGCTTTGGTGCCACAATTTTTCTGTATTGTTTTGTATTGGCAACGCACGTTCTGTTAAACTGTCAGCCTATAGAGTTGTGTGCAAGGCTTACTACCTTGCATTTAGCAAAATGCTGTCAAATGATACTGCAGTATTATTTGAATGTGTTTTCATATACTGGCACAATGTGGTATAAATTTGATGTGAATGTTACACAGGATGGCAAAGATCTGGAAAATACATTCATTTTTAGAATAAGCTTGAAAAATAATAAAAAGCTTCCACATGGTATAGGAGAATACTAAACTGGAAACAAACATCAGTTCTGCAACTCATAGTTCAAAGACAAAGAGGAGTTGGTGCAGCAAGCTTCACTTTCAATAACAGTCCCAATTTCTAACGAATTTAGAGCTATGTGAGTGAAAATACAAGGATAAAGGCCTTTCAGATTGCTTAATATTGTTTTATTTGTCTACTTTTGTCAGACTTTAGGAATAAAAAAAGCTTCAGCTAGTATGGAATGCAAATATTCAACATGTAAGTGGATGAACTAATAGGAGAACACATCTGTGCTTAAACTCCTGGACAGTATTTTTCTTTATTTGGACACAGTTCCAGGTGTTAGCAAAGTCTTGTGTTTTCAAGGTCTTTTTAATTCTATATATTCTTCTGACAACAGTTATCAAATACATTATTTTCCTTGTTTTGCTGAAACAGTCTTCCTGGAGCAGTCTCTCTGGACTTGTTATCTGTAAGAGCATCATCTTAAAAATCCAAACAAGTCCATCTTTAAACAAATTTTAAATGGAGTAGAAATTGTGTACGTTAAAAACTTTCTCCTTATTAGTAAAACTAAAATATGTTTCACCTTAGTGGGAAAAATACAAGGCGAAAACAACCAAAAAACCCTTTTGTGTTAAAGATTGTTTGGTTTAGTTGCTTTTAATTCTAGAGGTGTGTGAAACAAACCATAACTATTTAGCAAGTTCAAGGATTAATTTTTAAAAGGCATTTCCTCTTCTCTGGACAAAATTCAAGTCATGGATATTTGCACAAATTTGTTTACACCTTGATATATAAAAGATGTTTCATTTTGTCTGGAAGAATCAGCTGTTTCAGTGGAGTTTGAGAAATATATATTCCATTTTTAAAAAGGAGCTTTGACTTGTGAACATAACTAGCTATGAGTTTAATCAGAATTTAATTTTTTTAAAACAAAATTTATAGCATTTAGTCTTTTATGGCTGCAATTCTAACTTTCTAAACATTAACAGAATGTTAAATCATGTGGTACTGTCATTAAGCAACAGCAAACGGGTAAGTCTGCTGCCTTTGGAGCCACTCATTGAAGTATAGAAATGATGGGGTTTTGGCATGGACCTCTGGAGATCATCTAACCCAACTTCCCATTTGAAGTGGGCTTGTGACTAGCACTCGATCAGGTCAATCATGGGGTTTCCTAGCTAAGCTGTGGAACCTTCCAACATCAGAGATTCCCTGACCTCGCCGGGCAACCTGTTCCGTTGCTGCCCTGCCTGCCAGCCCCGCCACCTGCCTCCTCGGCACCCTGTCAGAGGGAGGTTTAACAGTGTTCTGACCCACTGCACAGGTTCTGCTCATAACTGGGTAGGAAACAGTGAAACTCTTAGAGGTCCTGGAAGGTTCATAGTGCCAGGGCTGTGTTTTGCAAAAGCTTCAAGTGAGGGCAGGCAGCCACTGGAATCATTTCCAGTCAGTGTGCAAAAAATGAGGATAGAGTAAGAAATATTTCACTGCCACTCTGTCTGTGCTGAAGTGGGTGTCCCTTTTCTCTTTTCCAACAACTGGTTAAATGGATCTTCAGATTTATTAAGTACTCACTTGTCAGAGGTTGACATCATTGATGAAGTTCTCATGGAAGGCTTAGGAGTTGACTGGAGGGTTGAAAGCACAGCAGGCAAATATAGTTCAGACATGGTAATTCTTTTTGTTAACAGCATGACAAGGCACAGGGTTGTCAGCAACATGTTCAGCCTCTCCAGGTCAGACAACTAGGTACAGATTAATAGCCTTTGGTGCAAGCATGCAGTGAGTCTAAAACTCTTAGCATGGAGTCAAATAGATTACCATTATGCATATATGACTGTAAATATTCTTTGATGTTGCTTGTGCAAAGAGCACTTTGCAAAGCCATTTTTCATGAAAGTTGCTGGATAAAGTTTTCTTCCCAAGTCTGCTTTCATAGCCAGTAGTAAGTACAGAAATTAAGTACATACAATATTCAAGACTTTTCTCAGCTCTGGCTAAATCTAAAATTTACTTATTGAAATACATTACTTAATAAATATTCACCCCCAAAAATTGTTCCGGACTGAAGAAGGTGTTTTGGTTTGGTTTATGTTATTCCAAAACTGTAAATTCATATAGCAGTTTAGATTAAGAGCAAGACCCGATAAAGGTCTTCTACACTAACAAGGTAGATACTGCGACATTTACATTTTAATTGTTTTGTCCTCCAAGTAGAATCAAGAATGTCGTGTTATGTGCTCATACTTCACATGTACTGCATAGGTAGAATTAGGAATATAATTAAAGAATAGTACACAGACTAGCAAGTAGAAAAGTGTCTGTACATGAATGTGGACAGCAGGAAGATACCTCTGTTCACTTCTGATCCTCTCCAAATGGTTATTTTTCCTATGTTCTGCAACTGTACATGAGAGAATAATTGTTAGTGCCCCCCTATTCTGCAATAAACTAGTGGTAAAAGCACTTTTACAAGGAGAGGATTCATTTTATTACTGAAAGGGAACTGTAGAAAGGGAATTCCAGTCTATCTCCCAACTTTTAAAAGATTCTTATCCAAGAAGTTACAAGATTACTGAGGTGAAAAAGATCGCAGAGGGAAAAGTCTCCACATATCCTCTCAAAGTGCTGTTCCTGTGGTGCAAAGAGTTAGGATTCACAGGGCTAGAAAACGGCAAGGTAGACAATATATTTTAGTGCATACATCATTCATGCGGGAGTTTTGGAAGCTTTGGGTTTTGGAATTTTACGTCCATCATTGCTTGCTAGAATATATCGGATGTTTTTGGAGTAGAATTGGAACTTAAGATATTCCCTCCCGAGTGCTGAGCCAATAAAGCTATGAAAGGATGTTGGGGTTTTTTTTTTTCTGTTTTTCCTGAACCTTGAATTCCTTACTACAAAATGGCAGAGTTTCAGCAGGAAAGAAGGAGTTTAGCTTCCCTTTACAGCTCCTCCATTAGTAACACTGTTACCAGGTAAGTTGAAGTATCCTTCTGCAGCCTGTGAATTTGAACTCCTCTGGGCAGAGTACACAATTCAGATTTTCTTCCTGGCTTAGTGTGTAAACCAGTAGATTTATATAGAAAATATCACTATTACATCCATCTGTGTTCCATGAAATCAGTCAGAAACTGCTGCTAGTAATGGGCCACATACAGCCTGTGTGTAAGGGATAAAGCGAGAATGTCTACTAGATGGCCTTAGAAGGGGAGTGATGCTAAGAATTGTTTTGTTCCTGGATTTCAAAAAGCAAAGCAGAGCCATTCAACCGGCAAGAGTCTTAGCTATATGCAGAAGCACAGCTCCTGTCTCCTAAAAGAAGTATAATTGCTTATAAGCAAAAAAAATATTATACAGGTTGCAGTTACAGATTTTCATCCCTCTGTTGCTCATCCCCTCTGTATTGGAATAGGTTCTCCATCTTTGTTGTTCAAACTTCTCTTTCAAGCCTTTATCAGTTGTGAAGGACTTTCTTACCCTTTACCCTTTGATAATAACTCATAGCAACAGTTTCGTTGTAACTATAATGTGATTTGTTTACATTCTGAAACTTGTGCTTTGACATTCTCTTTATATTCATCCACATTGTGTAACTAAAACTACTTTAGTTAGTTACCTTGCAGCAGTAACAGTTTCTGATCTGATTTTAAGGCTATAGGAAAGCATAGTTTACAAGAAAAAAGGATTACCTTCATTGGAAAATAATTTATTGGAAAAGGCAGTACATTTAGGGGCAAGTAGATGTCAAATTAAAGGAATGTTTTGATAAGTGTTTTGTTGGGCAGTCATATGTCCATCTTGGAGGAACCACTCCAGTTTAACAATAGCAGTTTTGTACAGTCTATGAGTATACTTCAGTGAACACTGTGAGTCAATTTAAACTGACTGCTCTGGAAGGCAGCCCTATCTTCTTCCTGCTTCAGGCTGTTTATTACTGCTGCCCGTTATTGTGCCCACGTTTGTACAATGTTGGCTGATCAGGGAACAGATCCTGCTGAAATATACTCCAGCCCATTTAAGCTAAGTGTCAAAATGCAGTCTTTGGGATTGAGGCAAGCAAAGCTCTGGCTACCATGAGGTTCCTCTGTCCTGCCCTCCTCCCTGTCCTAACTGCATGCTTCTGGCTCCCCTTTTGCATTTACATTGGTGTTTCTTGCAACTACAGAGGAGGTTGCATCAGCTCTAACAGCTGTTAACATATGCAAGGAGAAGGGGAAGCAAGAATATGTTGTCAGCACGAGCTGTGTGGGTGAGAATGTCCCTCTCAGCATCATCATGGTCTTAATTCATTTAAAACCAGTTACGAAACTGAGTTCTAGCAGAGTGATTCCACAAGCATTTAAAGCAGCATAAACTTGCACTACAATTGGAGGTTGTGGGTTTCATCCCTAGACATTCATTTGTGCATGGCAGTGCAGTGAACTAGACTGGGGTCCTGGTTAAACCTAGATTAAAAGCAGCTCAGCACTTTTTTTTTTTTCACAGCAGTGCAAACTTGACATACATTTTGGTAACAGTGTAAGCTAACAAATGTTGTGGCTGCTACAGCACTGCCTGCTTCTGCTGAGTATTTGTACCTCCTCCTTTGTGGCAATACACAGTCATGCAACTGAATTGATGAGGCACTTCAGTTGCATTAGATCCAAACATGAAAAGCTTCAGTGTAAGGAGGTTTTTATTTCCCCTCATAAAGTTATGTTCCTCTCCAATTCCATGCTTGTTTTCACTGTAATGGCCACATTGATAGTATAATGTAAAAGCAGAATACACAGTAAAAATACTAATGCTTAAGGCGGTAATGTCTTCTAAAAGCCTGTATTTCATATGGTGTTTTCCAGCTATAACTTACATGGCTTAATCACACTGCTCTTGTTATTTTAGAATACTTCAAAATCAGCCCTTAATTTTTGCAAATGTGGGGAAAGGTTGATATTGTTCATAGCTGCAGTGCTAAGATGACAAGATCTGTTTAATATCCTCAAGCATGAAGAAATTATGGTGTTTCATTTATGAAAAACTGTCACACAGTTGAATCTCCAGTAAATCTTTTTTTTAATGATTCAGTCATATGACTTAGTTTAGTTAATAAGTAAATTATCAGTTAGATTCCATTTCATGTTTTTGATTGACATTTCTTGTTGTCTGAAATCACTTCACTTGATTCACAGTATTTTGCGTAGAAAAAGACCTTGGAAGGTTTTAAGTTTCATACCTAGAGGACATAAACATAAATTGATTTTAAAACATTACGACAATGAAGTTTCAAGTCTCCTCTACTAATCAGGTTTTTATGAACTAATGAATAAAATATTCTAACTGAAGACAATTACAGAGATAGTTGTCAAATTCTGTCAATTCCTGCATTGGAATTAAACTGTTTTAAACTTTGCATACTGAAACCAATATAAAAGAGCAAATGTCAGACTAAATTTTTTTGAGTGTATGAGAGAAAATGTCTTACTTGTTTACAGATTTCGTACAAGTTAAAATCCTGCAGAGGTCTGAGTATGTGTGTATCTTCCTCTGGTGTTTCACAGAATGAAGTGGGCATTTTTCAGTTTTCAGATGGTTGGCTGCAAGTGTAGGAATTCAGAACAAAGTATTAGAAAATAGTTAATAACAATAGTCTCAGAACAAGATTTTAAGCTGTCAGCTTGCCGAGTAGGGAATTATCTAAAGTCATCATTTCCCACATGCAGCTGGGCACATCTCTAGAGCTAGCCAAAAGAAAAATTGAAAGATATTGGTGAGAAAGCATCTGCCATACACCTTTCTCAGCACCCAGACTCCAAAACAGTTTCCAAAGAACATATGTACAACATGTTCTTTCTTTCAACTTGATGTTGTTCATTCCAGCTAAGAAAAATCGTGGCCTCTACGTAGGCTTCAGCCTTTATCTTAGTCTTCTCCCTGTTAGTTGACTGGGGATGCTGTAGGATACCTGGAGTGAGTTCAGTGAAGAGCCATCAAGAGAGGGTGCTGGAGTGCATGTTGCATGAGGAGAGGCTGAGGGAACTGTATTTTTTTTTCAGCCTGGAGAAGAGAAAGCTACTAGGGTACATCATGGTGTTAGGTCCTAACAGATCTAATGGCCCAATAGCTATGAGAAGGCTGTCAGGAAGATAGAGCCGGTCTGTTCACTCTAGTGAATGATGGGAGGACAGAAGATGTCAGTTGAAACGAGGTGTTCAGGACGGTGAAAAGCTTTTTCACCATGAGGATAGTCAAGTAGTGCATCAGGTTTCCCAGAGCTGTGCAGGCTCCTTGGAGGTTTTCAGGACCCAAATGGAAAAAGCCCTGAGCAACCTAGTCTGGTCTCAGAGATAATCCTGCTTGGAGAAGGAGACTTCCTGAGGTCATTTCCAACCTGAGTTTTCCCATGATTCTACCTCTTCTTCATAAGCGGCAGGTTTGTGGCCGCTCCATGGCTCTGCTATTACTAGGTCAGACAAATTAGTGATGATTAAGTGACTCTCAAACTAGGTGAGGAAAAAGGAAGAAGGCATTTGAGATTTTTTTGCTTTAATTGCTTTGCTGCTTTTCTAAAGAAGTGATGTGAAGGGGGTAATAAATACTACAACTGAGAAGATACTTAATTCTTCTGATAAGTTGGTCTCCCTTCTGACCCTCAGAAAAACTATATAACACCATATTGTTCTGGTTATAATAGTGAACTACATCATAAACATCAGGCTGACTTTATAAATACAGTTGAGTAAGCCTGAATCAGTGTCTGGGTAGCAGCAATATGTGCTTATCAGCTGAGATCCGTACTGTGGCTAATTGTTCTTACATGGTCTGCTCCAACAAGTATGCAGTGAGTACTGCTGCCAAGTACACAACAAATGCTGTGAGGAATTGAAGCAGCAGGCCGTGTCTGTAGCTGTCAGCCTCTGGATGCTGTCCCCTGTCTCACAGTCTCCTCTTGTCACTACTATAACTTAAATGACATTGGAAGCTTTAAGTGGGTGAAGGAGACAGGAGAGGTAGGATAGTGGCATTTGCACTACAGAAAGTAGTGGGAGAACACTGGGGAAACAGGAGAGGAACTAAACATCACTCTGCAAAGTGGGGACCTGGGTGATCACGAACCCAATATGATTTTTGCTGTGGCTGTGCTCCCCAGAGTTATTTCCAGTTAATATATATGCCTCGTCTATGTTTAACTGAAGTGATCCGGTAAGGCTCTGAAGGGGTGAGGGAGGTTTTGGTTTTTTCATGAAGTTTTCTTAACCATTTCGAAATGGCAATTACTGCAAAGCCAAAAAATAGTAGCAAACACTGCTGTTGGGACATTGATCATACTTCTAGACAATGTGATAGACAAAATACTGTGAAAGACTGAGTGGTTCCTCCCAGCAACAGCTGATTCCTTGATATCCTTGACATTCATATAAGCAGTTCGGCACAGCTTTTGATTTTGATAGCATAGTTACATAATTTTTGCTGGAAAATTTTCTGCTCTCTGATAGCTTCCTTTCTTAATACACGCATCAGATAAGATGAAGTTATAAGTGTCCAGTATACGGTCACAATGTGCTGAAGGCTGCATTATGGAAGTCTTGTGTTTAATAATTTTACTCTGATTCTGTGGATACATTACAAATAGTATGCTTATTATAGTTGCAAACTTTGGCCTCTGATGAGTGTAAGTAGAGGGGATGCATGTTTGTAAAGGAATTGCTTCTGAGAGCAATGTAATTCTAGAGTCAGGTAGACCTATAGAACTTCAGTTGGGCCCCTTACTTGACAAAACAGGATTCTGATGCAATAATAAAACCTGCCTGAATTATAATAGGATAGTAAACACATAATCAGATTTTCATACATTTGTAATGGTATTTTTAGTATATATTTAACAGTTTGCATGCTTGTGTTTGAAAGCAAGAGTTTTCTTTAAAAAAAAAATTAGTGTTCATCCATGTTTCTGTAAAGGGTGATGTCAATACCTTGATAGCAAGAGTGAATATAGATTTGTTGTCAGTTTGACAATAGAATTATGGATAGTGTGTCACACCTTAATTGAAAGCTAATGTCATTAGCCTGTTTAGGATCCAGACTAGTTTTGTTTCGGTTTGGGTAGTTTTTTGGTGACGGAAGAGTTTTTATCTAGACTTTTATCTAGAGTAAACAATTGTATACTGCAGTAAGTACAAAAGTTCTGCACAATGTGTGACAAAGTTAAAACATATGATAAAATACACCATAGAAATGATTGTGCAACGAAAACTTTTGAATGTCTTGAAACAAGCATGGCATACTGTTAAGTTCCTGTGTAACAACCATTTGGAGGAAGAACAGGTCTTTGATGCCTATTTCATTACTCAAAAGCATATTACTGAGACTTTTTTGTGTGGTTGGTAGGCAATACATAGTATTCTGCACAAAACCCAATATAAATCCAAGTCAAAGAGTACAGTATTTTCTTGGCTGTCTTGCATGCTTAAGACATCCTTTGGTTTTGCCATTATCACATGAACTTTTTTATTATAATTTTTGTATCACTCTGCGTCTCGTTATACTATGAAAGACAGAACTACTTCTGCATAAGGTGCTTGGACTTACCCATGTTCTTGAAAATATCTTGTAGGTATTGTCTTCTAAAGTTTAACAGATCTTTCATTCTTTCAATAATTGTTCAGATGATAGGATTTCTTTTCTGTTATTTCCATGTAAAATTTGTCTTAATGACACCTGTATTATTAAGCCCATGTTTTATGGAATGAAAAATTATTTCCTACATATTTTTTTAAAACTTAAGGGAGCAAGTGAGCAAGGCCCCATGCAAGGAGCATCCCTGCAAGGGAGTTAGGGTGAAAGGACCGGGGCAAGGCTGGGGGCGTGCAAGGACTCGTGCAAGGCCACACATGTGAGGGTGGTGCATGCCCCCATGCACACTCCTACTCCCGTTTGCGCCCCTGAGTCTGGCCACCTCAGCCCCCTTTTATAATAATATTTTAGAGGTCTTCTAAAAAATCCAAAAGCTTTGTATTGGTTTCCTTTCATTGTAAGTCTCATTGCATAAAATTAGGAGAGGTACTTTATAATCCAAGTTTCCTGTTTCAAGACTAATCCTTGTATACTTATTTAGAAAAGACTGGTGCTCTAAATTTAAATCTTTAGAAAAAATAAATTACGCCCCAGCTTTTCTTACTGTCCTATTGCTAACGATTTAACATGACATTAGTGTTTTGTATTGGATATCTTCTCAGCTAAAGCTATTTAAGCATACTTTACTGACATTGGCAGCCAGAATTTGATAAACCTTTTTTTTTTTTTTAACAGAAGTTGAAAACATACATTCTTACTTCCCAAAGCAGGCCTATTGATCTTTCTCTTTCTGCACTCTTATCTACTGCTCCATGCTTACTTTTTGTGTGACTTTCTTTACTTATCCTCCGGATGTGTCATTTTTCTCCTGTCAGAGGATTTCTCTTGCAATGATGTTCAACAAGTGCATTTCTTGGGGGGAGGGCAGTTCCACATAGCTAGAAGCCTTTTAGGTAGTGTACTTCTAAAGCTTCTACCCAGACCTTATTAGAGTACCCTAGATAATAATTTTTACTGTAAAAAAAATCTTAGAGGAATGAGCTCATTATACTTTTAAATTGCAGCTTTGTAAGGTATGACTGAAAAAATATTTTGGGGGGAAATGTACATGTATTAGCTGATTTTTTTACACCTTTTAGACAGTGTTTTACTAACTCATCTCATGCCCTTCTAATTCGTGTGCCCTTCATTTATTTTGTCTGGTTTTACATTAGTAGTTTAAGGTCAAAGGAACAATTAATACAACTTGATTTTGTCTCCTGCATAATATAAGTCTGTCAAATTCAGAAAGGGATTTCTGCATGAAAGGCATAACTTCTAGTTGAGCTAGAAGATGTTTTCTTAGAAAGTAATACAACCCGAAGGTAGTGGTGGTGTCAGGTTCCATTATATCTGTAAATCATGCCAATGCTTTACTTAACCAATGCAATACCATTAGAAATTTGCAGTCTAGACCTATATATAATTACCACAAAATAGTCAGATTTCACTGTGTAATTATTTTAGAGTTAGACAACCACTTACAAGGAGATACTATCTTTAAAAATCCACAAAAGTAAAGTTTTAGCATGCTTCAGACTTCTACTTAAAACCTGTTTAAGTCGTGATTACTTTGTGAGCTTCTAGCATGCCTTTGGACATATTTAACATGTATTACAACATTATTATTCAGGACAACAATCAAGTTTTAATGTTTTATTTGATAGCGTCTCTAGGCTTTTGGTCATCCAATATGAAGAATTCAGAGAGTGCACTAAAATTGTGTAACATCCAGCATTTTAATTCAAAAAAGAAAAATAAGTTCAGTTGTGTCAATGTCAGTGAGTTACACATTTAAGCTTGCATGAGATTTCACAAACTCTTCTGTCTACTGTTATCTGACAAAGGAATCTTTGTAACAGAAATATTAACTGCGTGTCAACCATTGACAATACTGTGCCTGCCAATAGTATACAACATTCAGACCTTTGGATATAAATTTTCTTCAGGAAATTACTGAGGTTTAACAGGGTTGCTTCTGTTTGGATTGTCATTTTTCCTTTTCCCTGTCACCGGGGAACTGAAATTTTTTTCAGCCTAAGTGAGAAAACAAATGGCCCTTTAGTACCAATAGAACAATTCTTCCTCTATTGTACAATATTCCATTAGACAGTAATAAGAAAGTGTGTATTGGGGGATATATTAAAATACATTTACAGAGGTAATTACTAAATTGCCACTAATAAATCAGTTAACTCTAGATTTTTTCCTCTGTTTGATATTCCTTAGCTTGTTCTTTATCAGGTCATCCTTAAGTAGGATTTAGGGATTATTCCCCGTATTTTATCCTATTTGTTCTTTTGCTTCTAGCAAGTGGAACACTATGAGCTCTTGTTCTTTTATAATATTAAGTATTCTTCATTTTTACTAGTTTTAAGTTAATACTCTTTTAACATTAATAACAAAAAAGCTTGCTTGATGGCATGTCTAGCACCAATGTTTAGCCAACTACATGGCTAAGCACTTCTCAACTTGTAAAATACAAGCAAAATGTTTGTTCTGATTGCCAAAACAGTTCCTCTGAAAGCAGCTCTGATATGTGCCTATGACCTTTTCTGCTTGAAGTCACAGGTTAGAGTTCATACTTTAGAGAGGCTAAATGCACATCAGCTGACTCCTAACTGAATGCTCTTCCCAGTAGACTGGGGGTAGACTCCCTCGTGTTAGAAGTTCTTCTAAAGCCTTTACTCTTGTGGTGTTAACTCTTGTGTGGTCTACTGGGCAAAGATAGTTTTGCAGTTGGATTATCAGGATATGCTGCTGGGAAGTGAAAGTTCTAGGCTTGAAATTTGTGAACTGGAATAATAATAAATGAACAAAGTCACCTGAGCTTGTAATCTAACTCCTAAATAAATACGCAAAAGATGGAGATATTATTTAAGGGGACCTTCCTGAAAGCAGGTTTTATTCTTCAGAAAAGAATTTCATGGTCTGCATTTTCAGCAGGCAGATATATCACTTTTATAGTCTTGATTCAGGTGACTGAACTCCAAAGAGGAATGGAAATTCACATACATCCCTGTACTCAGCATCCTGTAGGTATTTAGCATGTCTCCTGGCACTTCATCTTTTTGAATTGCTGAAGTGTCTCATTCTCTTCACCAAGAGTTGAAGGAGCTTGGGTTCAGAACCTAATTTAGGCTCTTTGAATTGCCCTGATGTTGGGGGCTGGTGTTCAACTTTTAGACCATATTTTTCACTTTGGGTTTGTATCATGCATAACTCAATGGGATGACAGTCTTTGATTAGGTATCTAGAAAATATTATAATGTAAATATTGGTTATTAACTAGTGGGAGATTAAAAAAAGTTTCACTTAGTGTCATATGTTCATTATATGGGGGATTCTGTCATCCTTTGTAGTATCTAGTACTGCTTCCTTTAGGCTGCATTTTCAGGTTTCTTTATTCTTTCTTTTTCCAGTCTGTTTCATGATTTTCTTCATCCCTGTCTAATTGACTGCTTTAGATGTGTGCTGAATTTACTTCAGGGTCCCACAGACCCACTCTCAGAGACAGTAGTTCACAAGGTATCCATTGAAGGAACTATTATGGCATCATCTTTTCTTGCAAGTTACAAAATGCCTGATTAAAATGATAACTTTGAATGACTGTCGTGGTTTAACCCCAGCCAGCAACACAGCACCACGCAGCCGCTCACTCGCTCCCCCCCCACCCAGTGG
>JAVKLA010000081.1:37109485-37138472 GCA_034782735.1 Sagittarius serpentarius
ACTGAACTGAAAACACAGCGCTGTACCAGCTGCTAGGAAGACAATTAACTCTATCCCAGCCGAAACCAGGACAATGACCTTCATAAATATTGTCATGGTTCTTGTATTTTCAAAAGGACTCTCTAAAGTTGTCTAACATTTGCAGCGTAACTACTGGAATATTATGCTGCTACATGAAAAAACACGATGTGGAAAATAAACCATTGCATCAGGTACCAAGGATCCAAACTAACACAGCCTGATATCCTGCAGTTCTTTTGTTTTCTGGTTGATTAGTATCAAAATTAAGCTTTTCCTGCTGATATTTAATAAGGTATTTGGTGTCTAATAACATGAGAGAGAAGCCTCTTGATTGGAGCACTCTTCTCTCTGATATTTTCATAAAACATAAAGGCAACTGTTTATGCTTGAAATCTACCTTTTTCTCAAATTCAGTTGAAAATGACCAACAGATACACATTCATTAGGAATGAAGGCAGGCAAGTATACACACAGCATGGATGTATAAGCCTTCTTTCTTTACGAAGCTGCTTTAGAAAGGCTAGCCATATGCATTCATTCCATTCACCAGAAGAAAAATGGGATAAAGGAACTAAATAAAATCAAAGTATTGCAGTATCACAAGTGAATCATACAAGCAAGAAAAAGATTGAGTTCCCTTTGATCAGAAGCCATTGCTTGAAGATGAACCAAAATATCTAAACACTTAACAACTGAGTTACATAATTTTATTGCAAAAATAAACTCTGTCTTTCAGAGCCTAGACTTCAGTTTTGGAACTAAGAGAACATGAGTGACTTCAGTGGTTTTCCAGTGAAGTGACCGGTAGTATCACCAAAGTTGACAGCAGGGTGCATCAGCAGCACAATACAGAACTTCTTGTAGGATCAGAACATCTGAAGCAGATCCTTTTTGTCAGTTCATTAGAAAGTAGAAGTTCTTTTCCTATAGTGACAGAGGAGAAACCTCTGACTGCCTTTCTGGCTGCCAGGTTTAGCCTGTAGGTGTTATTCCACATGACTAAAGGTTAAAGAATTTGTTACTAAGTTTTGTAATTAACCAGTAAGTATATTGCTGTTTATTGGGTCCTATTGTTTAACCTCCTGATTTTAATGTACTAGAAACATTAATTTAATGAAAAGGTATGACATTTAAGAAACATTTCTTAAACTTTTCTAAATATCTTCTGATAACATACATTTGTAAACACAGGAAGCTAGTAATCATGATAGCACTTTTCATTTGCAAACACATGGTCAAGGACTGCAACTGTAAAGCTACCAATAAGACTAAACATTCTAATGTATATTGAAGAGTTTATTACAGACATTTGTGTAGTATTATGAAAACCAGCCTTGCAACAACAAGTTCTTATAAATAGAATGAAGTGGCATATAAAAATAAAAGGCATGGAGGAAACAATTGCCTTTTGATAAACCAAATATATGTGTTCACTTGTGACTGAGACTAAGGCAAAAAGAGTTTTACCAATGTTCATTAATATAAAATATGTTTTTGTAATGTATGTCATGTATATGAGTAAACCTGTGAGATTAAAGTGGTTTTGCTGCTTATGTAAGTGAAGGACAATTTATAACATGGAAGTACCAGTTAATTTCCCAGCTCATATGTACAATACTGTATCTTGGGAAAAGTAATAAAAGGAATTCTTCCAAGAATAGGCATTTTATAGAAAATTACCATTAGAAAACTTACTTTGTTTTAGAGATAAAATAGTATGAATGATAGAGGTAAGATGGTATCATGGGATAACAAATTCTTACCACATTGATTAAAATTCACTTTGCTTTTTTTTTAAAAAAAAGCATGTATTCAGTGATCTGTGAGTTCAGTTAATAGACTTATGAAACATAAATATTTAGTGACAACTTTAATTTATTGTAAGGTACTAGATGAAATATCTTGGTGAAAGCTATGGTAATTTTTTATAGTTTTCAAGAAGCCAGAATTTTAGTTCTGACATAGGAATTTGTACTGGATAATTAATTTAATTTTCTCGGCGTATTTCATTATTTTTATTTAGTGTTTTAGGTAGATTCACATCCTACATTAAAACGTTACTTTTTAATGGCTAGATGTGCTTTCTGTGGGCTACCAAAAATTGAAAAGAAACTGATAGCTGAGGACTTTGACCATGAAGAGTACAGAGTATGGAACAAGTATCAATAAGCCTTTTTTTTTTTTGCTGCTATGAGCTTTGTATTTATGCTGTTTATTTTCTCCAGACAGTATGATTTACTGTCTCTGTGCTGCAACCAAAATTCAGCTATCAAAATATAACCCCTTAGCCTGATAAAAAAATCATGCTTTTGCTAAACACTTTAATGGAATGTAAAAAAGGCAAAATCTTCCCATTTTCACATAAGTAAGGGTTTTTTAAGATTCACAGGAACCTGCTAAGCAGAACTTGTAATTAGTTGTCTCAAACTAAAATATACATGCTTATCCTTTAAACTCCTAATTTTTTGAAGTCTGATATAAAGAGCTTGAGAATGACAGACCAAACTGATCTTTTTGAGTCATTCATGTCACCCTCATCTACAGTGTTTGCAATATTCCAGATTGAAAATGAACAGGTAGATAATGACATCAGCGTACAACTGGAAAATATGAAAGCAAAGATGGTGAAGGTGTGTTTGTATGTGTGGCTGGTGGTACTGTTTGTGGATTGGTGCTCAGTGAAGAATCAGGAGGGCCTAAGTAACTTAGTTTTGGCCAGCTCTTCAGTCTTGCTTGTGGCATTCAGAGCATATTAGTGTTCCTGATAAACCACCTCCTTCCCAGCACAGCTACAAGGAAGATATATACATGTACTTCACCAAACCTCTCAGCAGTGTTTGGCCCTGAGTATCCTTTAATTGTCTTTTTTTGTCCAGTACCACACCTTCCTTTCTCTCATTCCAGACATTTTTTTAGCAATACATCCAGGTTTTTCACAAGGGCCTTAGGTCTGCAGTCCATTTGTGTTTGCAGGAATGAAATGAAACAAGGAATCTGCTAGTTTCTGTTGCTACTAAGGAAGTGTGTTTTTTCAAGATCTGTGATAAAGTTTTGTGTTAAACAAAACGAGGTAGAACCAATCCTTGTAGCACCACACAAATAAAGGCTTTCAGGGCTGGAAAGAAACCACCCATCAGAATTGTCTTGAAGCTGACTGATAGGAATTGACCTATCCAGTTCAGGGTGACTGATTCGTTTCTGCCAGTCTCCCAGGCAAGTCAGCAGCACATGCTGTTCTTCAGTGTCAAACACTGCTGATAGGTTTAATGAAATAAGCATGGATATCTTCCTCTTAGCTGTGCCAGAGAGGAAATACTTTGCAAGCAAACTAATGCACTCTGAAAGCTGTTACCGAGTCTGAAAGCCCGACTGCCCAGATTTAGGTCATTGGCAGGGAATTAAAATTCTGTAGAAGAGTATGTGGGTTTGTTTTTTTCAATTGTTTTTATGATCATTTTTCCCAAGAATAAAAAGCTATATTATGTAGTAGCTGGACAGAACATCCAGACTAAAAGGAGTATTTTTAGCCTGGGTGTTAACACTTCATTTTTCATGTTGGTTTAAAAAATGTGATTTAGATTCAGATTACGTTCAGATTACATTGGGCTGCTTTGGGCTTTGCTTGTCTTCAAGGATGGAGATTCTACATCATCCTTGGATAACCTGTTCCAATGACTGCCTTCAGTGTGAAAAAGGTTTTTCTACTGTCTAGTCAGAATTTCCTTTATTGCAATTTGTGACCATTGCCTCTTCTCTTCTTGTTGTGCATCTCTGGGAAGAGCCTGACTCACCTCTACTGTGCCCTCATGCTGGGTAACAGAAGACAGCAATGAGGTTCCCACTAAGCTTTCTTTTCTTAAGGCTGAACAAACTGTTTCTCTCAGCCTCTCCTCATGTGTCACGTACTCCAGCCCTCTCTTCATATTGATGGCTTTCCACCAGCCCTGCTCCAATATATTAATGTTTTTTCTGGTACTGGGGAGTTGGAAATGTGACCTTGTGCTCTAAATACAATCTCACAAACATCAAATAAAGGAGGATGCTGCATTCCCTCAACACTCTTGATATAGCCCAGAATGCAGTTGCCGTATCTCTGCCACAAGGCTACACAACGGTTCAACTTGTTGTTCACAGGGATCCTGAAGATCTTTCCTGCCAAGCTGCCTTCTAGCCGGTCAGTGCCTTGCCTGAACTGTTCCAGTGGAGAACTTTGCATTTACCATCTCTGACTTCGTGAAATTCCTGTCAACCCATTTTGATAGCCTGTCAAGCTATTTCTCAATGCCCCCCTCCAAATTTGATGTCTCTCAGAGTACATTCTGTCCCATAGTCCAGCTTCTTAATGAGATGTTAAATAGCTCAGTAGTGAGCCCTGAAGAATGCTTCATGTAACCCCCTACTAGTTGGTTGGCTAACTGCTACCCTTTGGGCCCAAGAGCCTGCCATTTTTCACCTTCCTTGTGATCAGTTCCTCATGGAACTCACTTGAAATGAATGGGATGTAGACTGCCAAATGGCATTAGATGGCACACTACACATTTATGAAGGTCTCCATCTCATTAAGATCATGGGTCCATGCATGAACTTGTTTCTACATCAAGTCCCTGCTCCTTGAGAAAAGAATCAACTGACATACTTCTTTTATACTTTCTAATTTTAAAATCTAATTCTCCACCATTTCTTGAAGAGATGAATTGCACATCTTATCCCAGTATGATGAATATAAAGACCATAAATCTGATTTTTTTATATCACTAATACTGCTCTATGATCAGTGTATCTTATATCTGTTATTTCTCCTGAAAGTGTGCAGGCCTTTCTATATTTACTATATAAAATTTCAATTAAAAAAAAATTATATAATTACATTTCCATGATGTGAGAAGGAGCAGCAATGTAATTAGTGTTAACAGGGCCACGTGATTTTTACTACACATTTCTAGATTATGTAGATTTCTGGTTACGTAATACAAGTAAAATTTCACCATGCTGTCGGCATTAATAAATATTACAATGCAGTGTTTGAAATGCTTTCTGAGTTTTGTACCATTTGAATACTAGCTATTTTTCACTTAGAACTCCAGGATCTAAGTTGCAAGAAGTTTGCTGATGACTGGCTTTTCTGTGTGGAGAAAGACAGATGGCTAGCTGCTACTTAGCTATATTATTGTAATTTTAATCAATGGTGATTAGAATAATTGTGGGCTGAATATACTGTTGTATTGGTAGGTTAGGAGAGAACTAGATGAATAAATTAACCAACATCGTTGTAAGATTCAGTTTTTAGACATCAGGTAAACCAGACCTACTTTATTAAACATGGAAGGAAGATAACTCTAGAAAGCAGCTCTGGTATCTCCCTCATTCTTCTTCATGAAAGCAAGCTTACTATTTTATATATGTAACCTTTTAAGCTTCATGTACTATCATATATCTTGGCTTCTGTTGATTTTATTCTCTTGGAAGTTGGCCTTCTGCTTTTTGTAATTTTTCTGAACACGATTTCATTAGTATTTTATAAAATCTGTCAGGGATAGGAACACAAGTAGAGAAACCATGTTGAAAAGGTTGATAACCAGTATTTATTCTGTAACTAGCCTAAGTGAAGACTTATTTACTCTTTATTTACTTTTTTCTATCATTACAGTCTGACTTTTAATTATAGTCTTGTGATAGTCTGACTTGATGAGGTCTAAAGAGTATCAGTCTCCTGTATATCACTTCAGCACTGTAGAATCATATTAGCCATCTTTCATTACTGTTTCAGCAGTTATAGTAAGATGGTGGCAGTGTATAGGTGTCAAAATTTACTTCACTTCTCTATCATCTTCTGTAGCTTAGTTTGCAGACAGTCAGTCTGCAATGTCAGTAGACATTTGGCTTGCTTTTGACCAAAAGGACTGCAGTTACAAGTGAGCAGGGGGATAATTGAGCAACAAATTACAGTGAGTATGAATTAAACAAAGCATCCCTAGAGCTACATGGCAGAAGTCAAGTGTTACTAATTCTCCAAGTTATTACCTCATAATAACTAGCATCCTGAAGATGTTCTGCTGTTATTAAATTCTTGCAGAGTGAGTGTGTTCTATGAAATACTGAATAACTTCTTTCAAAGTGTGTGATTCACATTGAGTACTTTATCTCTGGTAATCAGATCACATTGCATAAAGGAAATGTGTATGTGGTTGAAACAGGCAGAATTTAGAGGAAAATCATATCTTAATTTCATTTGAAATAATATTTAGCAGAAAAATAGAATCATCAAACAACTTTTCTGCATGTGTTTAATGGATCACTACTTCTGGAGCAGCATGGCTGTCAGAAAGTTATTTAGTAAAGGGAAAGGCAAATGATGAATCATTTTCAGTTTTACCATCTCTCCAAAACACTCTATATTTTATTAAAGAACTGTATTATTATGCTTAAATTTCTAATGCAATTCGAAACTTATCTCTAAATCAGTAAAATAATAATGATTAGAAACTATCATTTGTAGTTTCTATTACAAAATATTGTTGCATTTAACCAGATGTGTAGCTAGTGATCCATTGCACTGTATTATAGGTTAAATTATAAGAATTAACTCTAAAAACCTGAAAATATTTAAGGGAAATCAAAAGTTTTCAAGCGTTGTAGATTGACTGAAGTATTTTACTTGTCCTCAAAATTCACTGTACTTTACCAACATATTTATCCAGACAGCTGAAAAGAATCCTGTTTGGGGTTAAAATGGAAGTTAGTTTTTCTACCTTGTTTAGTTTTTAGCTTGTCTGTTAATAATAATTCCATACTGTCAATTTTAATGATGGCTTGTGTGGTAACTCAAAACTAAATAGAGCCACCAACCTAACTCAGCAAACAGTAGTCATATATACACAACTTTCACTGTTGTGGATAAGGTAAAATGTAACAAAAGTTGAAAGAGCTTAATATTCTATCACAAAATGTTAGGATGTCAGAGCTTCTGTCTGTATTTTCACCAAATGTTGCCAAGGAATGAACTCTTTTCTGAAAATCATAAAAAATTTTATTATATTTTGAGTTGTTTTTTTTTAAAAATCAGCATCTTAAATAAATATGTATCCTCTTCATGAGAATGTACATTGTAATTATAATCAATGTAGCTTATGAATAAATAATATATTTATTATAATGCTCTTATAGTAACGTTTGCTTGATCACTTACCATACTTTTACAGGATTTAAGTGGTGGGTATACAGTTCCATCAAAGTTTGCATTTGTAAGGCTTTTGCGTGAGTATTTTATGAAAAAAGAAAGTAAGAAAGTACATGGAATCTGATATTTTCCTGTGCTTCATTAATCTTTTTTTTTCCCAAATAATCTAGATAGATAAAGAAAACCACATTACATCAATTACACAGTCATGCTTTTGTGCTTACACAAAGCTGTCTATATCTCTCAGTATGCTCTTATACTTTAATATGTAAGATCAGTTTTTGTATTGAGCCACATGTATGTAGGCTCCTGAGCCCACGCACGTTTTCATTTTCCTTGTAAAAGTCAGATGTGCTATATACAAGCATAGGTGTCTATGTGAACCTAGATCATCAAAGATCTTGGTATAAATTAAAAATTGTTTGGGATATTTAGGATTTGTCTGTAATCCTGGCATAAGTCTGATTTCAGCATGAGCAGGAACATAAAACTTTATGCTGCTGTGGCATGAAGTTCAGTACAGGCAAGCTACTGAGGTTGGTACTGGGGAATACGGATGAACGGTTTTGTGCCAGAGACTGCAGACCTACTGACAGTTCCACTACCCGTGTCAGCTCAGTGAAAGCTGGTACGGAGTGTGCTTACATGTGCTGTGATAATCCTTCTGTATATTAATATATAAAATATGTTACTGATTTGTAAATACATGTATTTACACAGATGCTTGATACAGATACCTGTACAAATAGAAATAATTGTGTTCTTGTATTTGTACATAGAGATAGCTATATTCACAGTTAAGTTACTTTGATATGTTTCTCTGCTTTTATACCATTTGGTTATGTGATAATTTAAAAAACAAAGTAAGACATTTTCAGATACATGGATGAGAAAATGTGTATGCAATCTTAAGGCCAATTTATCATTATTTGTTACCGTGCTTGCGTAACAAGTTAGGTTACATGGATGTAGAGAGATCATTATTAAGTGTTTTTAAAGAGCTTAACCTTTTAGCATAGAATTAGTATGAGACAATTTAGCCCAAAGACTGCTTTTCCTAGTTACAGATTTTTGAAAGTAAGAGTTCAAAATGGCAGTATTTCTTGTGCTCCCTCCTCTTACAGCCATTGTACCATAGCTTGGTATCTAATAGGGGTGTTGCAAATGACCCCAATACTTAGGTGGCATAACCTTTTCATTTTTAATAGATTCTTACATTCTTTTCTTTGAGAAGATGTCACATTTACAGTGTTTGCAGCAGATCTTCAATTTGATGTAAACAAACCCTTCAGGCTATGGTGAGTTTTTTGTACCATGAAATTCTCTTCAGTTTTTGCCGATATATAAACTTGAACGTTGAGATTTCCTTTCTTGCAGAACTGTGGCCAAATACCAGCATAATACTGCATCAAAATTTGGAGGCAGACAGGCCTCTCTGCCGAAGTGAATGTTTGAGAGCTCTTTGAGCTGCTGTGTACTGGAAGGGGTGGGACAGGAGCTGACACAAGCCAAGCTTTCTCATCATCAGAACTCGGCTTTATCCTACCCCTGACAAAACAGTCTGCAGAAGAAATAAAACTCCCAGTAAATGTTTCCCCATGTCCAGAGTATTTTGTTCCTGCATATAGTTTCCCTTCTTTTTTCCTCCTTCTCTGCCTCTGACACAAGCACCATATGGTCATGAAGGTATCTTAATATTCCAACAAAAAAAAATGAGAAGCAGAGAAGAAAAAGAGAGTGGAGTAGGTTGTTTCATTTGCCAAAGATGGAACTGTTTGCTTGTTTGCTTTTTCCTTTAAAAGAGCACATAGGAGGGATTACATAGGAACAAATATTGTATTAGTTGTAAAGCATACCAAAATTAGGAAAAAACGGATTCCAGATTGACAGTGATACCTTAATTGCTGCTTCTTTGTGAATTTATAGTATGCTTTAATTTTTAATAATGTTATAGTATGCTCATTTTTATTATTCAGTCCTCAAGATAATCTCAGAAGCATCAGAAATGGCATTGCATGTACAATACATTAAATTTGCTGGGTTTAGATTACTACTTTATTTTGCAGCATTAAAATCTTTTGCTCAATCACCGTAGGTAGACAAACATGACAAAATCTAAAAAGTATCTGGGAAATTAATATTTCAGAAATGTGTGTATGTCAGAAGCACTTTATTTAAGTTATTTGGGGAAATTATTATTCAGGAATGCTAAAATTTATTTGATCATAAAATACTGATGATAATCAATAATGATTAATAAGGTACATATCTAACTTTATTTACCATTGTTGTGTCTATGCATGCAATGAAGACAAGAATTTCTAGTTGTAAAATTCTAAGCTGCCAAGCATTATGAACAAAACAAATTTTAGAAAATATGACAGAGTTCCTTTTACATAAAAATGATGTAAATCAAACTCATTATGGTGATGACTGCCCTTATATTTGCATCCTTTACTGTATGCAGATTAGTTATATTTATCAGATTATGATAGTTACGAATTTTGCACGTTCATTCCATTGAAGCTTGCAGACTTCTTCATAGCATAAAGATTTTTTCATTTGGTCTGATTATCTTCGTGATTCATGCTATTTACACTGTAAATTCTCCTGGCTAATACTGTTTACAGATCTTGTTCTATTTTTGTTCAGTAGTTCTAAAGAGGCAAATTGAGAAGTAAGAGAAAATCTTTGGTGAGTTACCTGTCCTTTCTTATGACTCAAGCCCTTCTGACAGTTTTTAATATTGTAGCATTTTCCTTCTGCCTGTTCAACTTGCTGGGTGTTTGACTTCCATCTTACTCTTCGTCTGTCTGCAGAAGGGGTTACCTTCAGCACATATTTAAAGAACATGACACTCTTCCTCACATACTCTCTCTAAAATATGCTTCCAAATTATTTTTTTGTTGATCCACCCTTGTTTCCACAAAAGTGTTTTCTGTGGTTTTAAACCTAGTTTCCAAAGGGGGAGAGATAAAGCTAAAGAAACTGTAAGCAAGGCAAGGTCATAAGACATGTTAAAGGAGCTGAGGTTATTGTGATGTTAGGTACTATGGAGGAGAGTAAAAAAATTTAGAGAGTAGGAAATTTCAGTTTGGAAGTCTCCCTGTTCTTAGAACAATTTGGTTTTCTATATTGCCACTGCAGAAGTGTTTAAGCTTGCCCTTAAAAGACTATTTAACATCCCGAAGGGCTAACTAAACAGGAAAACCGGGGTACCGATGCTTCTTCTGGAGCCCAGGGGTTAAAACACAGAGTTGTAGGATTTCTCACTAAGTTTGTTAAGGCCAAAGTACATTTAATTGTTTTAAAATGCATTTGTGTTTTGAAGATATACACATAAATAATTCACACAGGATGCTGTGTGGGTATTTACTGCTTTTCTAGCTATCAAGAGGCTATAAGTAATAACTGTTACAATTAGCAGTTTTTCTTTCTTCTGTTGCTTCTCTGTAAATGGAAAACTCTTTGTATATTTATATTACAGCTTGAGTGAAAAAAAGCAGTTGTTGAAATCTTCACTTACAAAATTAAATTATATGTTTTTTGTAAATGTTGATTTTTTAAAACCTGATATGCATTTTATATGCTAAGAATATATGGAGTCTTAAAAATAGTTATGAAAAATTCTTACATAAATTTTTGATTAACTGAATTGCAAACTGACTAAATAAACTTTCTTTAAAAATAGTAATTCTAAGTAGAGGCAACTGAAATGGAGCATAAGCAATAATATTTCTTCTTAGACAAGATATCTTACTTTTTGAAAAACTGAACTTTGACTAGTCTTTCATTAGTTAAAGCTTTATCCTCCAAATGTAAGTTATTTCAATGTTGGATCAACTTATTTTGAGAATTCTAACTTCAACTTTTATTTTTTCCCCTCATTAAGGCACATTGGACTGTTTTATTAGAAAAAAAATTGTTGATGTCTTGAGCTAGTGTTCTAAGATTGGTTAATAGCTCTGAACAGTTCAGCTTATAAATTTTTATATATATATAATATATGTGTGTTTAGGGAGGATTATTCCTATGATAATATGAAAAATTCACAAGAACCCCAATGTTAGGTAGATTTTTGCTATTTAGAATTGACCAAAATTGGAAGGTTTCAAAACCAACTGTCATGTGAAAAAAGCAATAAACTGGTTCATATGCACCTGGAAATAAGGTGGGTTTTTTTATCTGAACAATGGCTTTTCAATTTCTGCCCACTTTTCTTAATTCTAGATTATATTTCTACACCTATACCTGTTTTTTTGAGTAATTTCTTTAAATTAAGATATTGCCACATAAATTGCTGTCATAAAGCAATATAACTCGGATGAATATATATTTTTGTACTTTTCAGGTTCTAGTTGATGATTCTATAGTAAGACTACCAATTAAGTATCTATACTTGATTGTCCTGGTTTGGCTGGAATAAAGTAAATTGTCTTCCCAATAGCTGGTACAGCGCTGTGTTTTGGGTTTAGGATGAGAAGAATGTTGGTAACACCCTGACGGTTTCAGTTGTTGCTAAGTCCTGTTTAGACTAATTCAAGGACTTTTCAGCTTCTCCTGCCCTGCCAGCAAGAAGGCTGGAGGGGCACCGGAAAGGTGGGAGGGGACACAGCCGGGACAGCTGACCCAAACTGGCCAGAGGGGTATTCCATATCATGGGACGTCACGCCCAGTATATAAATTGCGGGAGTTGGCTGAGGGACACTGTGGCTCAGGCACTGGCTGGGCACTGGTCAGCGGGTGGTGAGCAACTGTATTGTGCATCACTTGTTTTGTATATTCTATTATTATTATTATTTATTAGTATTATTCCCTACCCCTTCCTTTTCTGTCCTATTAAACTGTCTTTATCTCAACCCACGAGTTTTACTTTTTTTTTCTGATTCTCTCCTCCATCCCACTGCAGGGGGGCGGGGAGTGTGCAAGTGGCTGCGTGGGGCTGAATTGCTGGCTGGGGTTAAACCTCAACATTCATTTTCCCAGAAGGAAAGCATGCACAGCTCTTCCTTTGAACACTTAATTTATAAAGGTTACAAAAGTTAACAATATATACAATAACAACTATGCCTACTGAAGGACTGAGACATATGACTGGCTCTGATTTTGAATCACTGGCTTGTTTATACTACTGCTTTGTTAAATAAGAATAAAAATTATTAAAAAAAATGTTTTTCTGCCATTCCACTGTCTCAACCATTCAGAATAAATCTGCTTGCAAACATAATTAAATGAATATTTTTCACATTTATGAACACTTGGTATTTTGAGGGTGCTAAACAATTGACTGTCAGAATAGCTTTTTTCATTTGATACGACATTCTTAGGTGGTCAGTCAGAAAAAAGAAAGGATTATTCCATTCATTGTGAATTCTACTACTTCTAGTATCTCAATGTAGTGATCTTTAATAAGCTATTCACTTAGCTGTCTATGAGAAAAAATGAACTTCAGTTGCTGTGTAGATCTAATTTCAACTTGCTGTTTTATAGCGTTTCTTCAAATAGTAGTCATCCAGACAAATCTATTCTTGAAAGCTTCTTGAAGGCTAATTACATATCCTATACGGAGATGCATGTTACGTCGATGAAAAAATCATAAATCAGGACATAATTATAAAGTTTAGTAGAACTAGAAAAGAAGAAAAGGAAAGTTGAGAAGGATTTTTTTTCCTACCGCAGTTACAATTCTACTTAAAGTTCTATGGTTGGCATAACTGGAATAACCCTGATACAGATTTATGCAAACCTATAAAAGATTAATGCTGATTCCTATAGATTTTTGTATTTGGGAAGCTGCCATAAAATACACAGTTCACTAAAACATTTCCTGTTAATTTGGTGTGGCATAACATGACTTATTCTCAAATATAAAATGTCATTGTAATCGTATGTTACTGGGATTTATTTTTCCTCATTCAGTCACAAGAGAAATATCCCTGATGGGCACTTTGCCAACAATAAAGTCCTTGTCTTGAGCTTGGTTTTCCAGGTGATGATGATTGTGTAACATTTCTCTTTCAAAAACCCTGTGGTTTTTCATAGTCTCTTGAACCAGGTACCAGCTGTTTGATTAGGCACTGCAATCATCAAGAGGCTTTGCAAATCCCAATAATGGGTATAGAATGCAATCCGAATTTTAGGCTCTTGATCCCCAAGGAGGAATAGGGAATCTGCAGCTTAGTCACTAAGCTCCCTGTACAGCACCTTGAGGATACGTGCCATAAAAAGATAGTCCCCGAAATTTCTGTTCTGAAGAGGCACCTCTTGCGTCTATTCAACAGGAAATGTGAAACATATGGTGTCATATGGTATCACATCAACTTAGGTTCATCATCTCTGGCTTAGAGGTGCAGGGAGGTACCCTCATTCACTTGAAGTCAAAAGACTGAAGAGTTTTTCAGAGAATAAACAGCACCAGTATTCTTTGAACAAATGAAGTCAGGACTTGCTCCCGTGCCACTGCTGCAGTTGCTATTCTCTATATAATAAACTGGTGTTTAGAGCTTTTGGCTAACAAGTGGGAGGTCTAGATTTGATTCTCTTAGGCTGAAGAAATTCAGGTCTACTTCTCACAAGAGCATCCATATATACATATATATCCTCAACATTTCCTATTGCCTTCTGGTATTCACGTCAAACAAGAAAGTGGCCAGAATGAAGAGATTTCAGTTTTACGTTTGGGAGGAGCTGTTTAAGCATGCTAAATTGGCAGAAAAGTAACCCTTCTTTTCCCTAGAAATGATTATAGTTTTCTGAGTGCTTAGTGCATGGAAATAGCTCAGCATAGCCAGATCTAAGGCAAGAGAGGAAAAGGAAACATTGCACCAAGGATAAGGCTGTCATGGCACTGCAGCTTTGAACATGCTAAAAGACATTTTAGTTAGAAGTGTAGATATATTTACCTCTGTCTTTGCACTATTCCCTAGCCTATTATAACATTGTTGATACCTACATTTTCAGAAATAACTGACATCTTGTTAAAGGTTAAGTAAAATATCATTATAAATTACTGTGATTACACTTTAAGAAAAGCAGGTGAAAATACTGGACATAATTAAAGAATGATTCTAGAAACATGAATATCTTAAAAATGGTAATAGAAAAAGTGACTGGAGAAGTAAATTGCTGCAGTATAGATGTTTGATTCCCAGCGTCTGCACACCTTACTGTTTTTTAATTTTAGAGACATCCTGGAGCGGATGCTAGCAAATTTACTTAATATGTTACTTGGGCTAATTTCAAAGTAAGTTTCTTTTATCTCATCTCAAAGCAGTGTTAGCATTCATTTACCGTTCAGTGAAATGCAAACTTACAATAGCTGGTTGAACAAGAAGGCCAAATTAATATAACAGATTTACTATGGTATTTTCAGCACCAAAGAATGATATTTTATCGTGCTCACTTCGTTAGATACTTAACAGTGCAAGACAAAATGTCAAAATGTAATTTAAGTACAGTATCAATTTTTCTTGTTTTTTAACTTGAAAATATACTGATAGTTTTCACAGTACAATTACTTGTGAATGCTTACATTATCAGTTATTAAAATAAAGTATGATAGCATTTTCTATTGATTGCCAACAGAAATGTAATTGAGAATATATACCCTTCTGGAGCTTTGTTGGAAGAGTCATGTCATGTCAGAAGAGTCAGCAGTGATTTCTGTACTGCATTTGGCATGTCATTTTTTTTTAAGAATTTGGAGTACATATTTGAAACTGCTTTTTAAAAGTTATTGCAGTAGAAACCTGCAGATGTGATATTAAAAGAATCATAATTCTTTTTTAAAATATGATATGTATTTACACCAAGTGCTTCATCATCTGTGCTTTTTGTTCAGGTTCCTGTGTTCTGAATTTTGAATTCTAGTATATATAAATTTCATTCCTATAAATACAAATTTGGTAAATATAGCACTACAAAATGGTCATACAGTCATAACTAAGAGTTCATTTCCAGTGTACACATTAGAATTAGTGTATGAATACAGTAAGCTCTCAAAAGTTGATTTTGGATGCTCGCGTCTGTTCTTTTCAGAAATTTACAAAGAAAGCTTTCATGGAAAATTTCCATACTGACCCAAAATAACATACTCTGTATAAGTTAGATTTTTAAAGATTATCATAGCTATATAAGCCAAACAAGGAAGTCTGCAATATAGAATAAAAAGCAGATTCTGTAATAGTTAGCTCTTAATTTTCTGAAGTTTTTTTCCTTTCATCCATGTTGTATTATAGCATAGTGCTGATACCAGTAGACTTCAAGGGTATGATCAATCATACATTTAATAATACCTGCAAAACATTCTTTCTGTAACATGAGTAGATTTAAAAACCATTATCATTTTGTTTAAAAATCATCATTATTAGGCTTGGAGTAATCAGCATAGCAAATAAATTAATGAATACATATGGTGAGGTACTGTGGCAGATCACCACTTTTTGAACAAATAGTGTTCCACTACTTTGTTGCAACTGATGTTGCCTTTAACTATTTATCTTCTGAGTTTTGATTTTCTTTTTTTTTTTTTAAACTTGAAATCCAAAATAAAAGGAAAGTCTTAAACTTAATGTTTATGCTAAGATGCTGTCTTAATGCACTCCTCATTTAAAAATGGGTGGAATCAAGGAAGTCATTCACTAAGAACAAATGTGGTTTAATTTTTTGTGTGGCATTTATCAATAACACTGAGAGATAACCCATTTATCCCGAATTTTGATGTTTGTCCTAGAGGCAGCAGAAAAATCAAATGTATTTTAATTTACATTATCTACCCAAATCTTAAATGCCCTTGATTAAAAAAAAAATATGTGACAGCAAAGGATAGCTCTGCTTTTAATCTGTTACAAAGATCATAAAAGCAGTGAATGTTATGACTCTTGAGATGTTTCCTGAGGGATCAAGAAATCTGCACTTTTCTTAAGATTGACCTATCACCTTGCAAAGCAGTCATGAAGGAGAGCTGCAAATGCAAGACCACTGTCAGGTCAACCTGTCGTGGTGCTGACAGGTCTCTGATATAAAACCCAATTTACTATTTAAGAAGCACATCCATTATCCTTCTGATTTTAAAATAGAACATACATCAGCAAAATGATAAAAGAAAGTGCTTAAGAATTATGAAAGTCAAGGACTATTTCATATCAGAAAGTCACAACCTTTTTTGCATATTACTGATTAAAATTACAGTGAATGTTAATATTCATCTGTGTCTTTTTTTCTTCCAGAAAGTTAAGAGTTTGCACTAGTTGAACTTTAATCATTGTAATTCTACTTGTATTATATTGTTATTTGGATTAGTCAGACATTATATTACATTACTCTTTATATAGTTGAAGAGGTTTTTGGCAGTATGGGTGATTTTAGGCAGACTTATGCATCAGTTTTTGGGAAAAAGATCTGTCTTTTTGATCCTAATGGAAAAAAACCACTAACAACAAGCAGTGTTTTTCCTATCATTAGGTTTAAGCTTCAAATCCATTTGTAATTTGGAATAGAGCAAAATTCTTAAGTTTCCAGAGTAAAGAGGATCTGTTGCCTCTTCTGCTTAATACAGTTTCAGTTCTTGAAAATGGAAAGTTTAAGGCTTTACTGAATGGGCAGAAAAAAGGAAAAGCATATTAAAATTTTTTACTTGATAACCCTAATGGATTTAAATGTTAAGCTGGATATCCTAAAATAGTAGGGAAAAAATATACTGATTATATTACTGAAATGTCCACCATGGCTGATGGGGAAATAAGATTATGGATTTCTAGTATCAAAGCAGCTTTCACCCTTTAGAACAGTTTCCAGTGTCATCTTACTTATGAAATTTTAAAATAGCTGTTTTAACTTGTGCCTGTATTTGATGATGTCTTTTTTCTTGTCTTTTTTTTTGCTTTTATTGCTAGTTAAAGAGTTAGGGCCTTACTCCATAACTCTTAATTCCGCAGAATTACTGGGCATAAGATTGCCTAAGTATAATTTTTAACCTTAAAAATTCCTTGGGAATAAATACATTATTGGTTTCATATTTTTCATGTGCTTTTGATTTTTTCAAGAGTTTGTCCAGTCTGCTTGTAAAGGATTTGCATTTCTTTAAACTAGTAGGCCTGTAAATATCAGAAGGGCTCTAAAATCTTGTCTGTATTTTGTTTTAGTTTAATTTTACTGCTAAAGATTTTGAAATCAATAATCTGTGTGCTGCTCAGTGTAGCTATGTTGCTTTTGTCTTGAGACTCCAGATAAGTGGTAATAATCAAGTTTCCAAAGTTGAAATACATTTAATTAATATTTCTAAAGTCTCCAGAGATCTTCACATGGAGTAATTTATAAAGGCATAAAATAATTGTAATTTCAGCCAACTGGCTTAAAATCTGTTTTGTTCACTTGGTATGTGTTTGCTGTTACAGTCTGTGTTTTCCCTGAGCATTTCCTTGTTTCTTGAAGACAGCGAGATATTATCTGATTTATTTTATTTTATGCACATACAAAGTTAAGAATGTTTATAATTTAAATGAACTAAGAAAAAGACTTTTAGCCATGTAGTCTATAGACTATCTGGCAAGATTGTTCTTTATAATATATAAAACTGCATCAGTCTTCATATGGGCATTGCAGGCAATTGTCATATAGGCTTATTTCCAATATGCATATTTTCACGTTCATTGTTTTCATTGAAAGACAACTGCTTTCTTGGAACACAAGTAAAGCTGCTCTAAAAAGAGAAAGGAGCCTTGTACCTGCACCTGAATTTAGCTAACAGGAAGCAGACGTATGTAGTTAGCCATTTTCTGAAGTAATTACTCTGATGATGAAAGAAGGTCATCTACCATAGATAGCCTTTAACTTGAGTTTTACTAAGATGTACCAGACAGCCATTCTTTTTAAGAAGGTTTTTTTTTTGGTTGGTTGAATTTTTTTTGTTTGGTTTTTTTTGTGGAGATTAGACCTAGTAGAGCTTTTTTGGAATTAATGTAAAAAATTTCAACTCTAGTTATAAAAGTTGAATTTAATGCATTTTTAATTTCATGGAAAATTTAAAGACTCTGTGTTATTCTTCTACTGATTGTTTGAGGGAAAAAATCTTAGACTGAATACTATAGGTCTTAACGATTCTAATTTCAAAAGAATTTAAATAATAAAAAATAACATTTACTTTGAAATTTCCAAAACTTAACTCTGTTCCTGTAAAGAAAATTTTGTAACTTTCAGCAAGATATATTCTGTTCCCTGTTGATTAAGTTGCTTAGTTGTGTGATTTCCTGAGGCTTCCCTACATGGCTTGAGTTATTATAAGTGTTCCAACAAAATGTAATTTTATACAGCTCAGTGTAAGGTTAATACAATCTGCAAGCAGAAAATGCAGGCCAAATGTGCGGAGTAGGGTCTATATGCTGAAAAGCAGGGATTCCAAAAAACTGTCTATTACTATCATGAACGTAATAACAGGTAAGCAGCAATGGGCTGTGGTCCTGTATATAATGGACCAATATGAAAACAAAGTTTATAAATAGAGACTATATGAAAATTATTTTCCTCATATATAATATCAGCAGTTGGGGATAGGTCGTGAAGATAATTTCTTGCATTACATGTAACTCCATTATACTGCAAGACTTATGTAAAGGGAATATTTACCTATTTTTATCTGCATTTTAGATTTTCCCAAAGCATAATTATTCTAGAACAATTATGTGCGTACTCTCCTCTTAGGTTTGTTTCCATTTGGAGTTGAGGAGAGCTTATAAGAAACAATTGTTCTAGACTAATTAGTGCATATTAAATATTTTGGAAAATTTCCAACTATAAATGAGTGTTAATGTTGTACCCTGCAGACTTGGTCCAGAGCCCACTGGATTTAATTCCCCTTGCTTCAATGAAATGTCTTTCAGAACTACTGAGCCAGCTTTTAGTATTTACTAGAGTAGACAGAGTAAAGGCAATTTGCAGTTTTGAATAGGATTTAATGGGGCATTCAGATGATTTATCAAACTCTCAAAAGTGTTACATTGATTGACTTTCTTTGTAGTTGTCTTGCTCCAGAGTGAAGGGAGGCATCCCTCTCTCATTAACCCATGTGTGCGTTGCAGCAACCATTTCCACCAACTTCCTCCAAAAGCAGCAGTAAATCCTCCTTTCTGCAGGTATGGTTCCATGAGCAGGTGAACTCATGTAACACTTTGCTGCTGCCTAGAAATCTTGACTGTTTCTCAGTTTTTTCTCCCCTGCTTCTCATTGTGCAGCCTGGCTTCTTGCACCATCTCTCCTGTTCATCTGGCCCTAGCATAAGCTGGTTTGGCGTGCTAACCCAACAAAAAAGTCTCATCTTTTTTCTCCTTGATTAGTATTCTACCAAATTACCGAGATGGATCAACTCAGAGAACTCTCACAAGCACATCAGCCAGTAAAACTCAGATGTTGGCAGCATGTGTCTAGTAACAAGGAGTGGAGAAAAAGGAAGCTCAACTTTTAAGCAGTGGTGAGACGTTAGATCAGCTCATCTCACTGTGTAGAAATGCTGTGATAGCAAAGCCACTATTGAAATTTGCACTTGACGGGGGTCCCTCAGAGAAACACTGGTAGACATGATTTCCTACTGCAAGCAATGGAGTTAAGGCACAGTGTAGGCTTTTCTATAACCACATCTAAAAATAAATTTTAAAAAAAAGGCTATTAGGATTAGTTCTTTATTAAACTCATGATATTTATCATGAATTGTTCCTTTATCCTCTAAAGGATTATTGATTCTTTTTTCTTCTTTGTAACACATTCAATTTTTAGTGGATGTTCTACTCAGGTGTATTGGAAAAAAATGTTCAGGTTGCGTGTGCAGGCACTCTCTCCCCTTCTCTCTCTTTCTCACACACATGCACAAAATTCTACATTCACCGTATTTCTTTCATGATATAGTTTACAGTGTAATGTATACTGTATGTAATATTAACTGTGCTCTTCTATTTACTCTCTGTAGTTTTCATTATCTAGTTAAATACTTCCTTTTTTATTTTTTCATTTCTAATGCACTAGGGACATAAACCAGTGTGTTGGACACCATGCAATATTTTCAATGTCATTAACTAGAAGCTGGAAAAATTATTACATTGACATGAATTCCATTTATTTTGTACCTCTTTCCCATATTTACTTTTTTCTGGATAAATTATTAAAACTTGTTTTAGCTTTTTTTATTAGCAAATAATCTCTTTCTCAATAGGTTAACATTCTCAGTATTTTCTCTAATATTGTTATAATTTTAGTTAAAGCTATTATCTTTTCTCAAAAAATACTTTTATCAGAAGAATTTTAATCTGTTTGTTTTGTTAGTTTTTACTTTTACCTCCCAGTCCTGACTGGATTTTGGGGAATAACCCCAGGTTAGTTATTCTTCCTTTCTAGCATAATAGTATTGTTATCCTTTTTGTGAGCTGTTTTTGAAAAATCACCCTGAACCTTTCTAGTTCTTGTATTTTTCCAGTAAACTATAATTTATTATTCATTAATTATGATGTCTTTAATCTGTTTTAATAATTTTCCAGGTTTATATTGCAATAGTATTGCAATATTCCGTGCTCCTTTCCTCCCGTTTTGGGTACAGAAAGCCCCAAGAAACTAATGAACCAATAAAGATGCAGGAGGAGAAGACAAGGCACAAACCAATCATACCACAGTTCTTCAACCTTGTGTGTGTATTGGAACACCTCATTTCAGGCAGCTTCATTCATCTGCTGTCCCATTGGTTGCAACAGTCAGTAATAATTACTGCAACACTGCTGGTTCAGAATTATAGCTTTTTGGGGGAAGATTTTCTTCAAATTAGTTGCAACTTTCTACTGTATTTGTATTGGGGCAAAGATTTGTGGTCAGGTATTTAATTTTCACAATAGCTCCTTTCTTGGCATCAAATACTCTATTATCACGTTCCTGAGTTTGTTCCTTAGCATTCAGAACTACTAAGGTGTTATACAGCATATAACTGTACTAATATTTCCCTTCTGGATCATTTTCTTCCTATAAGTAAAAACAAAGAAAGCCAGAGAAAGGAAGACTTTTTTGTTTTCTGAGATTGCCTTGTCCATATAACTTCTAAATCTTTGATAAATATCTGTTATTGTGCTATTCTTAATGGTGTTACTGCAAATTCATATCACATTATCACTAGAAGCCATAGTAAAAGAACAGGATCTGCTGAGAGCACTGTACAACAATTCAAAACAAGATCAAGGTTATTGTTTGTATCTATTCCTTTAAATATCTTAGAAGTTTCTTATGCATGTGATCATAGAAATATTTGAAGGTAATTATTTCACTGAAACAGAAGACTGGAGAACATGGAGAAAACTACAGAAAACTACAGAAAAGCCATGGAAATAAATGTATCACAATGGTAATTGGTAACAGATTATATTTCCATTTTGATGAAATATTTTAAGTTTTTGAGAAAAGATAATGAATAAGAAAGGATAAAGTAAGAAATTTGAAGCAATGCTTCAAATAGTTCTGAAAACTAGATTCTGTATTATCAGCCAAAATAAGATCGTGCATGGAAAGGTTATCTAGTTCATGAGCTAGTGTGATGAGATTCATGCATACAGTTAAATGTAAATTGCGTCAGTGAAAATGGCATTTAGTCTTTGTCTTTACACAAGATTATGTTACTGTCATTCCATTTGTCTGCAGTTTTACTATGTCTAATCCAGTTTATAGATTGACATGCTGGATAACAACCTTTCTCTTCTAGGGTTAAAAGAGAAGTGGAAAAAAAATATGAAAATATATTATTAAAGTTATTGAGGAATAATTTCTTTGTACATCGCTTTTACGCAAACTGAATCTTTATTTGACCAAAACTTAAGCTATCTTGTCACTGAGCTGTAATTATTGTTAAGATTTTAGATGTTAACGGTTTCAGTAGTTTTGAAAATGAGTTTTACCTATCATCTAACTCTGTCATTGGTCTGATTTTGGATTTTCAGAATTCACTGTGCATTTACTCAATATGGTTTTGATCTCCACAGAACCTGTGGCTTTATGAGTGTATTTGCTTCTTTATCTTCTTACTTGCAATCTGCTGAAACTGGCAAAATCACAAAAAGATGTGCATGGAACCATATTCTTTGGCACTGGCTCTTACAATCCTATTGGCTAACTGTACCAATTTTGTTTTTTTTTATTTTTAAAAGTATATGTAAACTTCTTTGGAAATTTATTCCAGATTCTTTAGGTGGTAGATTCTGTTCATTGGTGATCTAAAGAAAACTGATGAATGAATGCTTTTTTTTTATGTAGGCACTCTTGATCTTCTTAATCCACTTGTCTGCTAATAACCCTTGGGATGAGAATTGTTCGACAACCCCTGGCGGGGGCAAGGAGAGGGTGTATGGCTCTTTCTGGATCTCACTGAGAAAGGTCTGACAACAAAGGACATTATAAAACAGCTATTTTAATAAGACAATTAAAAGATGAATATAGATAGCAAGTAAATCTTGCGTCCTTTCAGATGCTGGGAACCCTCCTTTTGTGCAGCATAGGACTGACACCCAGATGGATTTTCCCATGGCACACTGCACACATTATATCTTTGGAGAGTTTCCTCTTCCCTCCCATACCATGGTGCCTTTTATTTTGTGTAGCAAACAGCGTCATATATCTTGTCCTGACAGGCTGGAATGTTATCTCTGTCATAACATTCTCCAGCACACAGAACAGGCAGGCATGGGCCACTCCAGCAGATTCCCTTACAGGGTCACAATCATACTAACAGAGGGGCTTCTCAAGCCGTTAAGTACAAGGCCCAACAGAGCAGACATGGCTTGCTCAAGATCACTAACTCCTCAAATAAAGTGTCTTCCCCAAGGCTCCCAGTACATTCATCTGGCCAAATGTAGATGCATACCAAAAAATGACGTAAGAAAAAAAGTGAAGGATAGAACTTACAACACGTATTGAGTTAGAAAAATCATCAGCTCTGCCTGCCTACAGTGTGGATCAGCTCATCCTAGGGCAGACATAAATTTTTAGCAGTAACTGTGCAACCAAAATTTAGCAATACTTTATGAAATAAGTTTAGTATGTGTGAGTCAGTATGATTTGGTGCCACAGATTATTCTGTGTCTACTGTCTAACTCTACTCTGAATGCAGAGAATTTACCAGGAAACAGTCCTACATGTTTGAAGTATAGGATCTTACTTCATCTGCTATTCTATCTACATTTTGAAAAATGTTAAAATTTTGAATTATTTGTATTGTCCTTTAAGATGAATTAACTTAAGAATTTTGTATTTGAGAAGATTTTATCTGAATATTTCAAGTTTATCAAGGCATAAAAGCTTGCTTGCTTGCTTGCTTGCTTTGTCATAAAGTCACCTTTGGTCTGCTTATGGTCTCTGTATTTACTCCGAGTGCCAGATTTATTCAGGGACAATTAAATCTTCTTGTCTTTAAATTTAAAAGCTGTCTTTTTCCTACAAGTCCAAAAGGTTTCTTCTCTTATCCCTGAAATGATACATGAAAATTAGCCAAGTCTCAGCAGAAGTGTCTGATTCTTCTTTGCCACTAGTGCAAATAATAAAAGTAGCATTGGTACATATAAAGACAATAATTTTTCTTAACTATAATGTTAACAACAACCACCATTGCATTCAAAGATTATTTTACCTTTGGTAAATGTCCAGAATTCATAGTCATATATTCTTAGAGCATTTCTATCATTTAATTATTTGTTCTAAGATCATACCAGTTTTCATTTTTCTTTCTTTTTTAATTTTGATAGTACCTGGGTTGTTTGAGTGTGTGCACTGCTCTATCTGAATAAGAAAAGTGATAAGAAAATTGCTAGCCTCTGGTTTGTTTAAGGTCTCCTCTTGTGTAAGGCATCAGATTTTGCAAAGATATGTTTAAATTAATCTGTTACTAGTCTTGTATACAAGGAATCAACATTGCACCCTAGTTACAAAAGCATCTCCCAGAATTTTTGAAGACTGAAATTTGAGATTCTTTTATAAGACTTACCATTTTATAACTAGCTTAGATTTAGTCACCAGATCCTCCAGACTCATTCTTCATTTTGGAAACTAGATGCTACATCTACATTTCAACTTGTATTTAACTTCAGTGTAGCTAATATAACTCTATACAATTTGTTCTTCTTTGTCCTCTCTGTCAGATATCTGTAGTGTTACAGATTATTTCAGCTTGTTAGAAAAAATCTTCCTAAGATACAGGAACCTTCTGACTTTTAAGCAGTTTATGCCCTATATCTTAATGCGGCAAATTTGCTTTTGTTTAATGAGGTTTTGCTTTTTCAAGATACTTCCTCTTATGGTGACATCCTTAACAGTCTGCATTCTTGTTTACTTTAAGCATATCCTTTCTTAAAACGGAATGTGCTAACTCTCAGAAATACTCAAAGAACTATTCAGACAAATTGAGTCCTTAGGAGGAGAGTTTCTCCTTACACATTGATTTGCATATACCTTGACAATCTCTGTATGCTGGTTTGGTGACAGAGGGAAGGTAAGAAGTTTGGGGCTTTTTCTTTAATTTTGGAGGTTTTTTTTCCATTTTGAGATTATTTGACAGAATTTTTACATAACTGCAAATTATTACATAGTAGAGTGTTGTGTTACATTACTTATTGCTAAACACTAGGTGGAGAGTTAAGTCAGTATTCTATGGAAGTTGTCTTCTGAAAAGTGTATCATTTTATATCATGTTCAGTTCCTGTACTATTTTCTTGTCCATGTTACACAAAAGATATCTTTTAAAAGTTAAACTTCAAAAAGTAATGGAGAATTTGCTCTAGTGTATATAGCCTGCTAAAAAATTTCCTGTTTTGAATGATATTCTTGTTCTTACAGCAGTATTGAAAATTAATTTCTATATGTGGAAGATGAACATAAATATTTGGAGACATTCAGTATGTATGTTCACATATTGCACAAAGGAGTAATTATTGAAATTGCTAGGTTTTCAAAATACTGGTCTTTATTATGAATATACATTTTTCTGTTTATTTTTTTGAGATATTAGGACTTGGTATTTCTAAAGAAGACATATCTAAAGGTTATACAATATGGCTTCTGATCTCTGATTTGTGCCCCTATCAGCTGTGATTAGTCTGATAATCCCTTATATCCTCTATAATCCTCTCTAAGTCCCTTTATTATTGCAAACTCCTGTCTCTGACATCAGTGTTTTTATTATGCCAGTTACAATATGGATTCATTTAGGAAATCAGTTTTTCTAATTGACTGCATGCTCTGCCTGCACATCTTTGCAGTTTCTTTTTGTGACAACACTGTATGATCCTCTGAAGTGTCTTTTGCTGAGGTTTTTAAAAGTTGTGATCTCACCAGTAACCATATGATTAGTTTCTTCCTTGTTTTATTAATAGCTGAAAGCATTTTTGAATGATAAATCTAAAGCAAAAGGTGACTGATTACATAAACTTGAGATTTTAGAGCCTCGTTTTTTTCAGAAATAAAAGAAATAATTCATAGCAAGTCATTCACTCAATGAGTTTAAATGAGTTTACTTTCTACTGTTCCATAAGCGTTTATGAGAATATCTGAATTCCCTCAATCTTATTTATTGTACTGATCTGTTGTGTAAACATTTTCAGCAACTTGGCAATGAATTTTTAATTTGTATATTTGGTTTTATACTGAAACACAGTTTCAGGTAGGTGAGCCTTCTAAATAATCTCTTCAATCCATCTTAGTCAACACAGTAACCACATAGCGGAAGACCATCCTTTCTTTTGAAAAAGAAAATACAATGCAGAGTAGAAACACTGTACTCAAGACTTCGGGAGGAAATTAGCCTATGAGTATTTCATACTGGACAATAAAATGTGAGATTGCAAGAACTTTGCCATATAAAATGCAAAATGTAATATTTGATCAGCGGAATATTTTCATTGTTTTCAATAATCACATAAATTCACCAAGAGATCTGTTGTTAGTCTACCATGTAGCAAATAATTTTTCATGCGACTAGAGTTCTTTTTCATAGAAATTAAGTGTTCTGGAAATGTAAATACTCTCCACACATCTTTTTATTAGAAACCATTTTGATATAAGTTTCTAGAGAATTCAGTATGAAAATAAGGACAGAAAATTTGAGCCAAATGTAATCATTAAAACCAAAAATCGGTAGCAGGTAAATGTATTCTTCACAGTAAGAACAGCATTAAATTTAAAATTCTTATTAAAATATTTTATTGTATTGAATAAATTATGAAATTTCAAAATTCCCATCAAAGTTTTCATTCCTTCTGCATCTGTCTACATCTGAGGATATTTATTTGGTGAGAGGAAAGACACTTATGAAGTGTTCTGCTTGTTTCCTTTAGAAGTTCCATCCTTGCAAAGAAAATGCCTCAGCTTTCATTTAATAGGACCCATTTTAATTGGTCCTGAATTAATATTGGTTTTCTTAGAAAGCTAAATCACTATTTATTTTTAAAATATGTTTCAGTTATACTCAAATTATAAATAGATATATATTTTTACCATAAAAACACTGTCTATTCTGAAGAAAAACAAATGTGTGATCTGCCCTTAGCTTTTGCCTGATAGCAGAAGAAAGGTTTGATACTAGATTAATCATTTCTGTGTAGCTCATCTGGGTTTTTTCTTCTGATCTTGTCAGTCTTTAAAGAACTATGAATTTTATTGAGGCTGGTCATGCAGTTGTAGCTTTGTTACCTGTTTGAGAAGCTACAAAATATTGAAGCTTTTTAATAACAAATGCTTTCTATTTCCTTGTGTCAGCAGGTTTCCTAGATTGATACATTCTGTTTGATTGCTACAGTCCTACTGCACTGTTTATATGGTTCTAAGGCACTAATTTTTGCAAGACCTTGAAATAAACTAGTAAAGGCATTTATAAATATATCCTTTTTCTCTTTTAGTCACGACTTCCTTCTGTGCTATGATTAGCTGCAGTACGTACTTTATTCTGACTTCCATGAGTGTTATTATTAGTTACTCTCTGTTGACAGCTAAACTGTCAAATACTGCACGACTGAAAATGAATTCCTTCTTAAAATGTTAGTAAGTCTGATAGACTTACTAATAATAGTTACTGCTCACCTGTCTTCCACATCTTTACTTCACAATTACCTATCTTTTCTTTCCAAGATGGTGCAACCGATACATATAAAACTAAATTGTCAGCAATTGTTCTCAATTTCTGTTTAACTTTGAAATTGCAGATGCTATTACAGACGTGAAGGAGGGCTTCTGTTCTGATTTTATCAGTTATACCAATTCATCTAATAAAATGTATTCACCCTATCTGCAGACCTTACTGCTAGATTCTGTGTACGCCTCAAGTCTTTATACATGTTGATTGTATGTGTCAAGGAAAATAGAGCTGATAAAAAAATAATTGTAACAGGTTAGAATCTGAGTCATTTACTACAAATCTACTTATCTTTACAACCATTATTTAATGCATAATCTTCCACATTTTAGTTTGATTTTTTGAAATCTACATTGTAATGAGTCTTTAGATTTTGAAAATGATCAGGAATGAAGGGATGGGAAGGTTTTATATGGCTGAGTAGTTCATCTTTGGCAACAATAAATTTTTTTGTTGATCCTCAGTTAAGCAAAGAATTCACGCTTGTGTTTACCTTGTGGTAAGCTGAGTGAGTGCAAGAAGAAAAGATGGATGAGGTCTAAAGTTTTACTACTAGTTTCCAGTTGTCACTCTGTTGTGGTTTCAGCTGTACTTTTTACTCTTCACTCCGTTTACCTCTTCTTTAGGACTAAGGGAAACTAGATAAAGTCTTTGTCTGAAATTAGAGAGGTTGCAGCAGCAAGATCTTGTAACTGCTGATTTCTCTCAAGGACACCATGCTGACAGACGTGAGGCTGGGCCATCTGCTCCCATGGACTTCACTCTCTGTTTTCATGGGGCCCTGTACAGATGTTATGATAGGTACTATACAATAATTACATCACTATGGGAATGGGGGTCTTGGTGGTATCGCTATGGAACTTGCTGGCAAAATTTTCATCAGCTTCCCTCCGGAGCTATGATCACTTGAATCATGACCAACACAGCATGAACTTCAAAAAGCAGTACAGCTGTGGAATAGACATGGCTGCTGAAACAGTTACCCTGCTGAAGATACCAGAACTACTCATGTTAAAACCTGTCCATGGCTATTCTAACCATAATAAATTCTATGCAGTTTCCACTTAAATTTATTTTGGTTGGAAACAGGCTCTTTAAGAATGACAGTCTGTGAAGCTGAGTCTGTGAGAGGGAGTTGCCCTATGTAGGAGAGAGCAGCTGGAGTGCATGGAGCTCTGCCTTGTGACAAATGATGAGCCAGCTGAGTGTTTAGGTATTAGAATGAGAGGGAGGACAAACAGGGTGACATTGTGGTAGATATCTAATACAGACTGCCTAACCACGTGGAAGAAGATGAGGCCTTCTTCAGACACCTGGGAGAAGCCTCATGTTTGCAGGCCTCAATACTCATGGGGGACCTGGTTGATGTCACTTCAGTGTCAGTCTTGATAATCTTTGAAAGGTCATGGCAATCCTGGGAGGTTCCTTGGGGCTTGAGGAAAGCAAGTGTCACTCCTATCTTTAAGAAGGGCAAGAAGAAAGATGCAGACAACTACAGATAATTCAGCCTAACTTTGATCCATAGGAAGGTGGTGGAGCAACTCCTCCTGGAAACTATTTTGTAGTATTTGGAAGTGTCACGGTTTAACCCCAGGCAGCAACTCAGCACCACGCAGCCGCTCACTCGCTCCCCCCCCACCCAGTGGGATGGGGGAGAG
>JAVKLA010000081.1:37158705-37215458 GCA_034782735.1 Sagittarius serpentarius
TACAGAGACCATCTTCTCCACCAAAGTTCTTTAATGAATGTTTGAGACATTGGCTATAATTTGTCAGACCGTCACAGATGTTGAACAGTATCAGATCCTATACCAGCCTCTAGGAACTCCCTTTGTGACCAGCTGCCCATAAGCCAGTAAAAGCATATTAGTTTTACCCTAAAAGTTCAAGCCATAACATTCCTGAAAGATTTTAAAAAGCATAGTTTATTCAAGCAGCTCAGTAAATCAGATGATTATTTCTACTGTCATCAGGATCAGTAGGTATTATCCCTCTGATTTCTACATTCTGAAACTATGGACCAGATGTGTCTTCAGAAACTGTCACGTTACAGCTGGGAAGGTCTTAATGAGTTGTACATGGAGAAATGCTAAATCTGCATGAGGAAAGGAGCTATTAAGAATGGTCATTCAGCTGTTAGGAAAGACTGCTGAACAGTTTTCTATTGTGAGAAACATATCTTCTGTATGAAAAGCAAAAAAGAAGTAAAGTTGACTTTGTTTCCTGGACAACTTCTCTGGCCTAAAGATTTTGAGGCAGAGCAGCTTCTCACTGTGGATACTCTGTTCTGGAATTTAATTGTTGCTCTTTTATTACTTTTTTATGGCAATTAACCTGAATCTGTGACTAGCATTCCTGCATTGTGATAGTCTGCAAATAGAAAACAAAAAGAAGTCTGGTCTCAAAAAGAGCTACTTAAAATCTAAATATAGGAAAAATAGAGATATAAAAGAAAATGGAACAGAATTTATAAAAAGTTGAAGATGCATGGCCAGAATGATGCAAAGAGAGGTCTGTATTAGCGAACAATGTTCAGAATACCAAATATGAGAGTGATAGTCTCCTTAGTAATAAAGATAGGAAGGAATGGAAACTATTTGCAAAAGGTAAACAGTATTAGCTCAATGCAGCCAGTCTAGCGAATGTCTTGTAATCTACTTTTATCAGATGCAAACAAAAGGAACATATTGTCTCCATGTAATAAACGTAAAGCAGAGCAACAGTACTCTTCAATCATGCAAGGTACCATTTCTTCAGTGCAAAGACAGTTCCTCTCTTCCTGATCATTGATAGGCAGATCTTAGGCTCATTCCTGTCTAGATCATCTCATTGCTTTGGAGTCAGTTGCTCTTCCTGGTATTTAAAGGGTCTCTATGCTTATTACAGACCAAACTGACAATAACATCTTTAAGACAAAGGGAAAAACAACAGGTCGCTCTCTAGACTATTTTCAGGCATTTGGTATGCTGTTACTTCTTTAGCTATACACACCACTTTGCTAGTTATACCGCACAAGAATCATGAGATGCGTCAGATGGATAAGAAACTCCATATTGAAGTGGTGACGATAAGGACGTGTAATGTTGAAATGAGAGATATGATAATAGGTGAAAGTTATTAATGGAACTTCTTAAGAAGTGATTTTAGGGCTAACCTTATTTAATATTTTCATTAGTGACCTTGACAAAAAATAAATTAGGATTGTATAATGAAATTTATAGTTGACATAATGTTTGGAGTTGGTATTAAAACAGATGAAGATCACAGTGTCACGCAGGTGGAAGTGGAAGCCCTTGAGAACTGGTGTAATAGAAGTGGAATGAAATATAATAGTACAAAGTACAAGATAATGCAGTTAAAACTAATGACAAGAAATTCTGTTATTAACATAGAGCTCATCAACTGGAAAAGATAGTTGCCGTGGCAGTTAATCAAAGGATAACTATGAGATGCCAGTGTGATGTGGCCATGAGATACTAAATGTAATGCTAGGAGATCTACCAGACAGACTGTATTGCGTGAAAAAGGATAATATTGTATTTCTGATCACTGATAAGGTGGGTTTAGTAAACCTGAATGGATTTCTCTTTTGTCAGCTTCTCCAGTCACAGCTTGAATGTACAGAAACTTTTAGGATTTCCAAAACTGACTTTTGGCAAGGAGTTCCATAAACCCACTACTTACTGTGTGAATGCGTAACTGCTTTTGTTTGTTCCAAACTTGTCACTTACTTACTAGATTTTTTTGATGCCCTATACTTTTACTGAAGGAGGGAGTGGAAAATCTGTCCTTATCCATCCTCTCCATGAAGTCGTGATTTTCTAGATCTTTATTTTATTCCTCCTTAGTCATCATTTTCCCAGTTTATTCTTTTCTTGTGAAAGCCATTCCATACCCTCAGTCATTATTCTCCTCTGAACCTTTTCTAATTCTACCATATCTTTTTTTGAGATGGCAGATCAGAGTAGGCATACTATTTAAGGTGTGGTTTCTAAACTTTGAAGTAAGGATGATGCACAACAGAGTGGATTTGATAACCAAGATCCTTTTAGTGCTTCTAGTTTCTTTGTTCCTGAATAAAGAACAGGAAGAAGTCAAATTAAGACAAATATATTTTCTAGAAAATCTGTAAAAGTGCAGTAGAAACAGGTTCATAGCAAATTTACTAACATGAGTTGTGAAGAAGAAAATGTTTGGTTTCAGATAAGATGCAGTTTGGGATTGCATTAACTACCTCTAATTATGATAGTCAGCAAGAAATAATTAAGATTGTATCTCATGTAATCAATACAACATCTTCTTTATCAATAATCTAAGTTAAAATTTAATAGAACAGTGACTCCTAATATTGTACAGAAAATAATATTTTAAAGGACATGTGAAGGTCCTGTGTGTGAAAAATATACAAAAAGAACAGACGCTTCTCTAGCAGCCTCAAATGAGCAGTGACTCATAGACTTGCCTGAAATGCAAAAAAAAAAATATTAAAGACAACTGGAAGCACTTAGGCACAGAACAACTTATTCCTGTGCAGAACAATAAGTGTAGATTTATTTACGTTGGTTAGAAATACTTTTCTTGGAGTATTACTCTCAACTGCTGCAGATGTGTTTACTAAGCAAAGTTACCGCTATACATAGCAAATCTATTTTCACTAGACATGGTCTATTAATGACAGCAATATGCAACAACAGGTCTAGTTTAAGCAATTTGTAGTAAAGCGTAGTGTAGGCATATCACTAGTGGACCCCTCTACCTCAGCCAGTGGAAAATGATGTCAAAATACTTTGGAGGAAAAAAGTGCCAAGTCAGGTTTAGATCTGTAGTTAGCACAGTTAAATTACAGAATAGCACAAATGAAACAAAGGATGTTACATGTTTGCATTCTGTTCCCTGGAAAGCTGAATGTCTGTACCGCTAGAAACTAACGTAAGGGTCACTGAAGACAGAGAGACAAATAGAACAATACAAAATACCGGGTATGATTTATGATCCTTGAAGCTTTCACCTTTTTTTGAAAATGACCCTTTCGATGTTATAAAAGGTAGCAAGTCATAAAGGCATTTTTGACAAAAGAAGTATGCAGAGAATTTTAGGAAGTTCTTTTCCCTGATATATGGCTCTAAAAACAAAAAGAGAGGCAAGAGTTTCTCCGGGAAGAATCAGTTGTCAAGGACATTTGAGATTAGTTTAGCTCTCATAGTCTCTTTTAGCATTTGAGATTAGCTTTGTTAATTAGCTTAAACAATAGATTCCATATAAGTACTTGAAATTCTGTTATCGTAGTGCCAAATGTTAGTTACTGTTACTACTATGTTTGGCTGAGAAAAAAGTTCCAGTGTGAGCATTTTGGAACTGGACTGGCATTCAGGCACTCAGACTATACAATACACTAACCAGCAATAACTGAGATAAGGAACTAAGTGGAGCTAAATCAAATTGCTTCACAGGCAAAGAGGAGAGATTTGGGAGAAGACTTCCCTTCATTTCTTCCAGTGCTTCAGCCATCAATACTGAAGGGCTGGAAGTCATATGAAAGCCAGATCCATAGCATTTGAGGAAGGGACATGGTAAAGGAGGTTAGGTAATGGCCAGGGAAAGACAGTGGAAGGTGAGGACAGTTATATTAGATGGAAATCAAGTCAAATGACTTCTAGAAAGAAACACACAGAAAAAAAGGAGAAATGCTTAATTTTCCAACAACTTCTGCTACATAATGTCAATATGTTCTTGGTGGTTTATTCTTGCTTATTAATGCTGTGGTAATGGAGATAGCTACTTTGAAATATAAACAGTTTTAATGGCACAATCTGAAAGTGGTAACAACAACAACAAAAAAAGCTGTTACCAATACCTGTAATTCATTGCCAAAGTATACTTCCAAAGAAGTGAAGAAGAACATGTAAAGAAAGCCAGCTATAATTTGGGAGATGAATGTTATTCGTCTTTCATATCTGTTTCTATTTTGATTCATATAAATTAAGCTTTTTCTAAAAATATATTACCACTGAACTATGGGGGTTTTTGTTTCATTTGGTTTGTTTTTTTAAGGTAAGAGGGCCTCCAGTCGCAGGAGCATTTAAAGAAAGACCAACAAAACCCACAGCTTTTCGCAAGTTTTATGAGCGAGGAGACTTCCCAATTGCCCTTGAACATGATACTAAAGGAAACAAAATCGCCTGGAAGGTAAGTCATGGCACAGCTGTGACAGCCAGCTGAGCTTATTGAAGTGACATCTCTCATTGTCAAACAAAGTTAGCTTGTAAGTAAATAAACTGAAATAATTTCTTAGCAAATGGAAGATGGTGGGGAAGCCATTAGAGAAAGCCCCTGAGTCAGCTGTCTACCTTGGCTAACAATTAAATTATATGCTGCAAAAAGGAAGATGACAGAGTTGCTTTGCCTTAGAGAATTGTCTCCTGCCCAATTCATCTCCATTTTTATAAGGACCTGGCAATGCAGCCTGTTTCAGGCAGTCCATCATTTGATGGAAGTGGCTGGATACAGCAAGCAGCAGCCATTTATCTCCCCCAAATTTCACCTTCCTGCAGGACACTTCCAAATAGAAGCTTTAATTACCTAAATGGATAGGTCAAGATTGCCTGCTCCCTGAAAATGCAGAGCAGAATACCAACGAAGGCAGATTCTCATTCCGCAGCGGTACTCTCAGTCTACAGCATATGTCAGACAGCGTAATCGCTGTCATACGTGCCTCTGTTACAGGCTGACCTCCACTGCTGAAACCATTACAGCTCCGACATTTCTCTGACAAAAGGTTAATTGGCTTCAAAATAAATGTATTGCCTAATGATTCCATTCTAATGCGGCTGTGTTTCTCTCTAAAAGGCTTGGTGATGTTATTTGTAAAACTTGCCAATCTTCTAAGTAACTACTGCAGACTTTTAAATTTAATTTGAAAAATGAATGCTGATCTTTAACCTGCTCCTACTATTTAATTATTTTGGTTATCATGAATTACTTTACTTTATTTTTTTGTGTTATTTATTGGACTAGAATAAGATTTTGCTGGAAGCAGTTATAGTTACAGAAATTTAACATGATATACCTGAGCAAAATATGTCAGATTTGTAGAATTTTTTAAATTGTTCATGTCAAGAACATGATACAAATTTTAAATATATAGCTATGTTAATTCAACACAAAAAGGAGGGATTTTGCAATCCTCTAGCTGATTCTACTCCTAACGAAGCCAACAGGATTAGACCTATAGTGTGTGGTAAGTGGTACTATATAGATTTGTTAGTAGCTATACTTTAAGGTAGCTTTTTTGCTTGTTGAACTATAGAAGAGAGATTTGTGCTACTATTTTGTTGCCCATAGCGGTGTTGAATCACCACAAGGATCAATTAAGAGTTCTTGCAGCAAAGGGAATCTCCATTCAACAAGATTTTACTCATGATCAGAATGAGATTGCAGTGCAACTGGTCTTTAGGCGACCCTAGAAATGCCCTTTCTGGACTAAAACTCACAGGCTTACAACATAAGTCTGCACTCTAATCTTTCATCACCAGGTGAGACCCAAAAGCGATTTGCAAGCAGCTGCAAAAAATCTGCGGAATTTAGGTTTTATCTTGAGGCATTATAATTTCTAATTTCTCAAAATCAGACTGAGAGGTACAATTTACCTCATTTTAATTGCTATTTGATGCATGTATTTCCATCATAAGGATGAGCATTCCACTAGATGATGCTAGTGACTGCTTAGTTGACTTAGGACACGAGGAAATGGAATGAACCTGCATCAGGGGAAGTTCAGATGGGATATTGGGAAAAGGTTCTTTACTGAGAGAGCGGTCGGTCACTGGAACAGGCTCCCCTGATCCTTACGGGTCCTTTCCAACTTGACATATTCTGTGATTCTATGACATGTCACTAATTTGCTATCTACAAGCCTTCCAACCACAGTTGAATGTCTAGAGTAAGTGTTTGCTCCCTCTATCTGACAGTTTGAATTGTTTGAAAACATACTGCCTTAAGACAGTCACAATAGGAGAGTCTCTAGTCAAATATCCAGCATGTATCTTTTCTTAACATGATTTGCAATCTTACAGACCTGATGTCTCCCTAGTGCCCACTTACCACAGGAAAACATTGGCATGTAGGTAGTGCAATATAGGACAGAGATGTCATGCAACAGTTGCTTTTGCTATTGCTGTTAATCCTTTCTTTCAAAACAAATTACCAGTACTTCAACCTGCATGCAAGAAGGCAGAATGGTAACGGACGATTCCATTCTTACATCAGTGCATGGCAGGGTCCAACCTTATTTCCCTTATAACATGCCACTTGATTTAGTCACAAATCAATCCAGACTGAGTTCTGTGGCAGGCACTCAAGAAAACAATACTGAGGTAGTAGAGTTACTTGAGGCTGTTGTTTAATTTGGCATGCAACCATCATTGATTATTGTGCAGTTTAAGTAGATGAAGCAGGCAAATAGGAGTTTTCTACTTCAAACTTCACATTAGATAGCTTCTAAAGTCTTAGAGGGTGCCCACCGCTGCAAAAGGATGAGAATGTTGTTCATTGTTAGCTAATATTTAAAGGTGCAGATAAAGTAAGGTCTGTATTTTGCACGTTTTAAGGACATGCGAATAGTCAAAATATCCAACATATATCTAATGGCTAATTTTCATCAGTTCATCATCTTTATTTGTAAATCTGATTAAATCAGTAATTTTTTAAGAAATATATTTTACTTAATGGTACTTAAATTCATGAAAATGAAAAAAATATTTTAATAATGAAATGTGTCTAGGCAAAATGTTCTATAAAATCTTGGCTGAACTGTATTTGCATTAATCGTGGTTCTAGTGAAAGGATAAAAAGAAGAAATAAATGGTAACAGTGATATTTTAATCCTGCTATAATTACACAATATCAATGTTTTATTATAAGAGGCGTTTTTTGCTCTGTTCAGATGCAATGTATATCGTGGTTCATTTCACTGTTAGTTTGTCTACCAAGTGGTGCATGAGAGAAAATGCAGGGGGGTCTCAGGAACATGAGTTGTTCAGACAAAGAAAAATACTACAGGATTTTATTCTTTCCTGCAAAATACACAGTTGGTTTTTGTTTGTTTGTTTGTTTGTTTGTTTGTTTGTTTGTTACAATTATTGAAACAAAACAAAATAACTGTGATTATCAGACATTAAATATTTTTTTGAAAATGCTTTGAACTCTTGTTCACTTTATTGTATTTCTGCAGACAGAACACAGTCATTTTCAGCTAGAACAGAAGAATCTGAAATGTTTTAATATCCATGAACTGTGTTAATGTGTACCAAAAAAATATTCACGACCCTTGTAACAGTTCTGCATATCCCTTATTTTAAGTCCTTGACTAATTTCCTGTGAGGACTGGCTACATGTAACTATGGCTGTAGACCTAGATAAGATGTAAATTTAAAGTTCAGGAAATATTCAGAACTATTTCTGAATAGCTGCATGTGTTGAATCTTTAATTCTGAAAGAATAGTACTTTGTTGTTATTGTTCTTTAGCTTATTTATTTCCAAAATGCACTAAATTTAGAAAGAGGCATTCTTGCTCCAAATCAAGCCTAAGCATACAGAAGATTAAACCATGCAGATAAACCATGGTGTTTACCTTGGTGCCTTTTCTTAAAAAAGAGACCAAAACAAATTAGATGTCACTGCAAGATCATTATAGCAAGATGTGTCTTCTATGTGAACTCTCAGGCTAAGTCTGTAAGTTTAGAAAGGCATCTCTTTGAATACTCCTGTAATACTGGCATTCTGGTTGGTAAGTTTTACTATTATTGCAAGTTCAGATAAACCTGTTTCAACCTAATGGAAGAAAACATATGAATAGATAAAATATGTTTACATCAATCATTACATACAAGAACAGGAAATAGAACCTTGTTTTAAAGAATACCATCCGGGGGGGGGGGGGGGGGAAGAATTTTAAAACCTCTGGTAATACCAAACTAAAATTATCTGGTGTTAGAGGCTGTAATCACGTTAATTTCTAAAAGAAGAAGACATGACTGTCTTGGTGTTCCTAATCTTTGTTTTCAAAACTGGAGAAAAGTTGTCCTTTAGTCATTTTCAGAAGGTTAATATAGAGAATCATTCTGTAATTATGTCTGTGAAAAGAAACCCACCATCTTTGTAACTCTCTACACAGATTTCTGGTTTTGATTACAATTAAAGTAAAAGAATCCATACAAAATGAATTCAAGACTATTCATCCCAATTCAGGGGATTTACTAGCAGTCAGTGAATTCTTTGCTAAATGGTGTACGCTCAATGTAATATTTTAATATCTAATTTAAATCCTCTGTTTTTGTGTTCCCTCAGTGGTCATTAAATAGAAATGTATAGCTATTAGTGCCTTAAAATTGCTGCAAATATATAATACTCATTTTTTTAAAAAGCAATAGCTTTTGAGATCTAGAAATAAACAACTTCTATAGTTGAATTATTCAACAAATATTCAGGGGTCTTTCCGAATTTGAAGCATTTTTTTACGTCCACTAATAAAGAATGAGTAATAATGGTATGGTTTGAAAATGTGTTTCTGATGTGTATCAAACGTAAAAGTTTGGAACATATATGGTTGTTAATTTGGAGTTAGATAATAGTAGAAGGTGATCTTTTTAGATAAAGAATTTGTTACAATATTTATAAGCCCTTTGACTACTTATGTGGGATCTTTTAGTTCTCTTTTAGCCTATGTATATCACAATTTTATTTCAAAATGTAGTAATATATTCTTTTGCACAATCTCATACCAAGCTACGAATAATAAAAGCTCATAGTTCAGGTCTGAAAATTACTTCCATTTTTAAATATACGTTACTGAATTAAAAAGGTCAGAATGCAATTAAACCTTTGACTAGGAATGCTGATAACACCAAGGAAGTATTTCTGAATTAATAAGAATGTGTTTGAAATGCAGTCTCTCTGTACCATACAGAAAGTCATCAGAATGTTTGAAAAATTTTTTTTTTTAGGGAGTGAGGTTAATTATGAAAGTCATTGTGGGGGGGGAAGCTATTCTTCAGAAGAGTTTTAGCAATTTCAGAGAAATGAAAACCAAATTCAAAAATGCAAACTTCTTAAGCAAAATGTCAAAATGAACATGATTGCCATCTTCTGGGGTTTATGTCTTTTTCCAGAATAGCTATGTTCACTAAGGATGTGACTTCCACCATTTTAATTTCTCTTCATCCTCTCTTTTGTACAGCTGGTTATTTTCAGGGGCTAGTATAAGCTATGGCAGCAAAGTTACTTCTTGGTGACAGAAACTAGATGCAGTGGTAAAAGAAAGTTTTCTGCCCTTAACATCAAGAATTTGGATTGTGCATACACTTTTTCATTGTGCAGATTATTGAAGGTTGCTTCTGGTAATAGGGACTAGAAATAATTTGAACATGCCACAGAACTGCAGTTTTTACTAGCAGCTTTCATTCTTCATTTGGTTTTATCAGCATGTTGTATATTGGTTTATATAAAATTCTGAGTTGCTATGATTAAGCTGGTACCTACGCCCAGCACTAAGAAAAATCTTTTTTGTTTTTTTGGTTTATTGGTGGTTTTTTTGGTGTTGGGCTTTGTTTTGGGGTTTTCTCCATAGAATAGCTGGGGTTTAAATTTTCTTTTCTTTTCCTGGAAGTGCAATCTTTTCTGCTTGTTTGAGGGATAAATTTTAAGCAAGAGAAAATACATTTTTTTATATCAACTGATATAGTTGCAAGAGAGACAAGTTTTCAGTAGCAGAGCTCTCAAGTAATGTCTTGGCATTTTTCATTTTTGTGTCATTGTCTTGCCATTAGACCACATAAATAAACATTGTATGTTATTCCCTGTGTAGTATTAAACAAACTTAGGTAACACTTCCCAAAGTTCAAATCCCCGAAGAAATTAAAAATAGTTGGAGGGAGCTTATTTACCCTACAGAATGACCCCATTATTATACTAATGTCTTGCAGTTTACAGCGGTGAGATATAATTCTAGAAGTCGAGGGGTTTTAATAGCTGATTGCTATGAGAAGGGGAAGGTCCAACTTCCCTTCACCTCTTCTGCTCACTGTTTCTAACGCACACCTGGCACCAGCACTGATGCTTATCAGAGCCCTCTGTGAGTAAATTTATCTCACTAACAACTCAGGGAAAAAAGGTGGATGTGTTTTTTCTCTATTAGCAACATGTTCACAGTCCTGGGAACTTTGATTAGAAAAGGGTCCATGAGTGCTAAAGCTGTGTGTTGGTGAAGGAAAGAGAAACGGTAGTGAAGTACAGTGAAGGATGGGAGAGAGTTGAAGGATCTCAAAACTTTTTTTCTTTTGACAGCAATGAACCGCTAGATTAGTTCAGCTGCTCACAGAATGGCAGCCTCAGATAGCTGAAAGCAAAGAGAACAAACCGCCTATGAAAAATAATATTTTTATTTTTTATTTATTTTCAGATATACAGGGGTTTTTTTCTGCTTCCATTCTTTGTTAAACTATGTTTAATATCTTCTCAATAAAAGATGTTGAGAGAGGTTTTCTTCAAAACTTGCAAATCCCCCACAAGTGTTGTCATGCAGAATGAAAGCTTTTTGCAAGATCACATACAAAGAGGGGTGGCCATGTATCACGCTTAAGCACAGTGGGTACAGCACAGAGTGGTGTTAGTTTCTATTTTATTTCATGTCTTCATTAATGTTTTAAGAAATAGTTCAGAGTTTTCTTCTGCAATAGGCTTCTGTTTATCTTCCCCAGAGGGCTCCTTTTTTTTAATCATTTCAGTGATCCCGTTTAAGCCTGTCTCCAATGCAGTTTTGTCGGTATAACAGGAAATTGTAGCATGGATTCAAGAGAAGGCAACTGAAAGCAATAATTTCTTAAGACAGAAATAAAATACATAATAATTTAGATAGACTAGAAATATAAGTTGAGGTAAAGAAATAAAGCCTTGGAGAAACAAATTTTAAATGCTGTCTCTGTGGAAAAAAAAAAACAACAGCAATTATATTAACAGATTTAGTGTAAAGGAATAGTTTGGAAAATAATAATTTTATTTTTTAAAGGACAATATAAACCTTGGTTTTCTGTGGAGACAGTAATACAGCAAACTTGGGATGTGGCATGGCAGCGAGAAAGAATTATTCTATTTTAAGCTAAAAATGTAGCAATAGCTCTGTTGCATCATCTTAAACCAGAAATTATTAGTAATTTGTATACGATGGCTTACTGAAGCAAGCACAAGCAAATACTGTTCATAAACAGTTGTGTACAGACAAATGCCATTCATAAATCTTTGCTACTGTGATACTAGTGCCCAACTAAAGACTATGAAAAGTGCTGTCTTCACTGATGTGAATGGGACTTTTTCTGAGAGGTTTTTAAAAATTGCAGTCACAAGTATGTTCTAGTTTCCTTTTTTAAATGCACAATACTAAAAAACAGCTACACCTTAATGACTATGACCTGATTTTTATTTAAATGAAAACTCCTTTAAAACTCTTAAGCAATACTGTGTATGTACTACACTTATAGGCACTCTATGACCTGAAATCATACAGAAAAGTGACAGAATAAATGCAATATCTTTTCTAGCAAATAAAACAACATTCCTATTGACTATATTAGAAAGGGAACCTTATTGCCACAGATAAATATTATCCATTATCTTCTCCCATCTTCTCCCTAAGTTATTATAAATTTCTCTACTGATCTGTTAGTTTTTTAGTCCTTGATAATGCTCACAGGAATCCATTTCTGATCGGCTACAAAATATAAACTCTGGAGTTATCAAGATATAGAAGTTATGATCATCCTTTTGATAGCAGCAGACTTCAATCTCTCTCTTACATCTAAGAAGTGTTAGTTTGTATCTAATTACATTTATATTAAATAATGTGTTAATTTTATATTTATATTCAATAGGTTTGTAGTTGTTTTTTACTTCAAAACTCACTATATAGACTCTAGTGATTTATGTGAGTTAGTTATAATTAACCATCTTTTGTTTACAGACTAAAATAGGGTACCAACTGATGTCCTTCAATTAAGGCAACATTTTTAAAGTTGTTGAGTAACTCTAGGTGCTTCCAGTTTCCGTTCCATGATACATATAGTCACAGAAAGTGTTGGAATGATAGGTTTCTCAGGTTTGAAATTTCTACAATGATTTGATCCCACCACTAAGTAACATTAATGCCAAATAAATTTAATCTGTTCAAATCTTGCTTTTCAAAAGCACTATACTAATTTTCAGTTGAAAAATATTTCTTAATAATAGCGTATCAATTAACTGCAAGCTTAAATCAGTAATTAAAAATTTACATAGCCAATGGCTCTGTAATACGCATTTTTCTGTTGGCTCGCTACTTAATACTAACTAAATCATTCATGACTTTACTTTTTTCTGTTAAGTTCTTTTTCACGTCTGAAAAGAGGTCTTTTCAAGTCTTAGAAGAAATGTGTGATGTTAGACATTAAAAAAGAATCTTATCAAAATGCCATTTCAAAACACTGTAGCAAAACACTGTTTTTACGAAATCCCATAAAATTCAAAGTAACTATTTCAATACTTAACAACATTCTCATCTGGTGTTTTTAGTTTGTACATTTAAACTAATATTTCTGGTGAAACACTGAATTATGTCCAGTTATGTCCAGAGGTTACTCAATACGATCTCTTCTTCCTTACCACTTGTGGCTCACGAAAATGTAATTCTTTCTAGAGTTAGGTTTTTTACAGTCCTCTGGTCTTTTCCATTTCTTTCGTATTTATAATTTAAGAATCTAATGAAATGTCTCTTTTCTCCATGCTCATAGTACCATATTTATGAAAAAATGACATGTACGTTTGCTTAACAGCTGAATAATATGTTTCCCTTAAAAAGTAAAGAATGTTTTCCTGGAAATGACTGAGATTTCCTGTATTTAACAACATCAGCACTGAATCTGGGGACTAGTGTTCAGCTGGAGTCTAAAACAGGCCTTGCAAAGAGTAGTGACAGTTTACCTGATTCCTATAGTACAGAGCTGCCATATTTCAATTATTAATTCCTCTGTGGCTAATTAATAGTCACAACTTATCCCAGGATTCTAGAAAACAGTAATATTGCGGCAGTTAATTTACTGTTCCTTTTTCCCTGCATACACAATTAAAGCCATTCCTTTGTTTGATGTAAATTGCCACCTCTTGAAAGCGTATGGAATGAAAACCCAGCCATGTATCAGAAATAACTTTAATTTAAATTTGCTAAATGACCTCTGAAAGCTAGATGAAAGATTTTCTGCTGAATGGGCTGGTGCTCCCTGCCTGTATAATTTATGTGAGAAATTAGTGCGAATGGTTCACTTTTATGGAGCGGTGCTGCTTGTAGCAAGCCTGCAGAAACAATTTTCCCCCAAGCCTCCATCTGTTCTTCAAACCAGGGCATATGCCATCTCATCGAGCTTGAAAGTCAACTGATTTATAACTCTTGAAAAGTGCATAGATTGAAAAGAAAGGTCGACTGCTGCTATGTGACAATGATTTGCTAGGCACTTGGATAAAGACAATTCACGTTACTATGGACCCTAGAGGACAGAAGTGATGTTGTAAGCTTCAGAAATTGGTAGACTGATGTACAGGACAAAAACAAATTGCTCCTCCTACTACTGTTAAACAGCTACCTCTCTTCTTAAAGATGGAAACTTTTTAGAAGGTAAGTAGGTAATATAGCCAAGACATCTTGTTCTACTGTGTTTCAGGAAGAATAAGCTTTGCCTAGCTAAAAAGGTTGCCATCTAGAAGTGCCAGGACTTGGTCCACTTTAATCTTTAAGCTGCAAGCAGAAACATCTGTCTTTAAAAGTGCTGCTTTTTGTTCATCAGAAAGTTTTGTTCAGTGCCACAAACACAGCGTTGATGAATTTTCTGTATCTACTCTGAAGGTGATTTCTGAGCCCTATCCAAATTAATGGATGGCTTGTTCTCTGTCCATTAGTTGTCAGCCTTCCTCCTTTTACCCAAATATTGCAGAGTTCTCTGGCAAGTGACAAAACAAATGGAATTGACAACATAAAAATCAATGTGTGTTTGATGTTTTCATTTCTGGTAGTCAGATACTGTGACCATTCTACTTTGAGGCTCAGAGACTGAATAATTTCTTCAACTACTTTGCCTTGTCTAGTCTGTTTTTTTTTTTTTACAATTTCAGGTAAAAAATGACATATAGTTAAGTGCATTTTTAATTTAAGAAAAGTAATGTAGAAATGATGCAAACAGAGTCTTTTAACGTGAAAATTTGGGGGCGGATTTTGCCTTGAAAAACACAAAAGTGTAGAATAAAAAGTACATGTGAATAACAGGGAGAAGCATCTTCTACGAGTACGAGCTTATTGCTTGCTCATGTATCTATGTATAGCATCTGTAAGGAAAAAATGTCTGTAGCTTTCCACAATCATCTGCTGTTATGTAGCCATGGATATCTTGACCTAACTCACACAGATGAGTATACTTTCTGAACATCATATAACTCAATAAAGAAAAGCAGAGCAGTACAGATAAACTAGACCACTATTATGAATTATTTCTGTTGTATAAATGCAATCGCAAACACTTAAGTCAGTACCCAGCGTACGTACTGAGTATTTGTGTATTGTGTATTGTATACGCTGTTGACTGACTACACATGATGAAAATGTAGAGCTAATAAGCTGTGACAATTAAATACAAATTATAAACATTTCACTGTGTTGAAGAGATGTGTTAAACAGTTATAATATGGCCTTATAAAATTGTAAATTGTGTAAAGGAGAATGTGAGATGTTTAAGAAAACTTCACACTGTATGTGTCTAACAAATTAACAGAGAGAAGTTCACTATCACTGAAAACGTATATTCAAAAAACATTCAGCAAATGTCTCTACTTTAGAAATGTAGTATAGTGGATGTCTGTTCTCATCAGGTTTGTGATAAACACTATATATTTTGTTACCCTTTCTTTGTTTCATTTTTGTTGTCCACTGTATGTTAAGCATGTGCATGGGGCAAATTTATTTACCTCAGTTCCATTTCATTTCCTATACTGTTTCCAAAGCATAAATTAATTCACCATCATTTCAGTGTCACTTTCTCATCACTAGCCTCTATGAAACTTTCACATCAAATTCATGTTCACATCTACTATGCTGCAGAGTTCTGATCTGGGCTCAGCACTGCTCTCATTCTTCACATTGTTATTCTGCTAATTAATACTATCTGTTTGCTTAATACCTAGTTTTATTGTCCTTTTACTTTCTTCCCTGTTGGTTCTTTCATCTGTATCTCCTCTTGCTTATCTGTGAAGAGTTTGTCTTCACATGAAGTTACTCACTATGACAGCTCAGCAAGAACTGGTTTAAGTAAAGAATGTTTTTTACATGTTTTTATTATGGTGTAAATATGTCCTTGAATAGAAATTGTTCATATTAAGAATCATGAAAACTTCCTAAAACAGCAAGACCTAAATTTTGACCTTTTTCCATGCCCCCCCCACCAATTCCCTCTTCCTTTGAAACTTGGTGGCAACTCCACCCAATAAAACAGCTATCAGTGTGGCGTGAAAGAACTCTGCTCCTGCAGAGATTTAAGCATGTACTTAATGCCTTGTGATCAAACCCACTGAAGCGACACTTTTCCTTATACTACGTAGCAGTGGTATTAGTGAAATGCACCTACCCCTAAAATGAGAAAAAGATATTTACATTTGTTTGTTTTCAATCATAATGATGTAACTTTCTTAATAAGGCCTAGTTTCAAATTAATGTTATTGCATCTTTAAGACACTAATGGCCAAGCCCTTTAAAAATTCAACTCATTTGAATATGTCTGATAAAAATACCGTTGAGGTGGTTCAATTGTGCTTTTTTATGAAAGATTTGAAGTCTGAGTCTATATTTATGTTTCAAATAGTAGTGTGGATTTTTGACAGTAGTAGTAGCATGTGGTAGGTTATCAGGGCTAAAATAAATTATCTTAAATATTTAAATCAGATAGTTCCCTTGGCTTTCAGCTTTTGCACATTAATGCTCAGGAAACAGGCAATTGCAGGCAATTATAAATACTTCAGTTTTTGTACGAAGTGACAGAATCTGTGGGTTGCTAGTTTTCTCTCCTGTGACTTCCTTCAATATCATGCCAAAAAAAGTATCTTACTTTGGTTTTAAAGGAATACCAGCTAAATAGTCTCTATACAATGAAACAATATAAGCGCTGTAGGACCTGGTGGAAGCCTGTATTTATAATATCAGAGTCAAAACCCCCCAAAACCTAACTGGCATATGATACTTAAAAGTAATTAATTTAAATCTTATGCATTGGAACAGATTTTCTATGCTTTAAAATTAATATTATATTCATATATGCAGGTAAATCCATGCCTTATTTAAAGAACTATTACAAAAATGTAGACAAATAATACCTCAGTAGATCACAAATAATGATCTTTAAAGAGATATGAATATTCAGATGAAAATTTCCTCAGGCTAGAATGAAGCTAAAAAAGGGTGTTGGTTCCAGTGTAATCTAAACTTCGGTCTAAATACCTGTCTTTTTAGGAACATGAGTTGTATTGTAATGTAGTAAATCTCATAACAAAGACTAAGTGCACTGAAATACAGTTCTGCTCTGAAAAAATAACACAGTTAATGTTTGTGTGTACTGTTCATATCCAAAGAAATTCTACTGGGGTCAGAAGCCAGTGGTTGTACACTTAAGAAATCATAAACTCCTACGTGACCCTGTGCAGTAAGTGGTGTTCCCGCTCTGTGCTTCTTATCTTGTCCTTTCAGACTCTTACAAAGGCCAGTTCAGACGGGAGGCCCCTGCTTTGCCTTGCCATTTAATAACAGCACTGGAACCTTGCTGCTCTTATTATTCCTAGGTTGGTAGACTGGGGGCCCCGGACAAAGCCCCTCTCTGAGGCAGAAGCATTCCTTTTAACAAAGCCCTAGCTGGAGTCTCAATTTCACACCTGAACTCAGGTGAATTTCAGTTTCCTTTGAGCTGTCGCTTGCCTTGTGCTTCCACAATGTGAAAGACAATATGCTTTATTAGCTGATCTTAATATGATTTTTTTGCTTAATATATTCACAGGGCAGTTCATGTGCTTGCTGAAAAAAAACCCCACATATTAACCAGGCAAAAACTGCAGTCCTTTTTATGTCTGTGCTAAAGTCTAACCTTCTGTTATGTCTCTGCCAAAGTCTAACTTTCTGTATTGTGCAGGAGTTTGGGTGGAAACATCAGCAGTTATGAGTTGATAAAAAAGGACATAGTATACGTAAGTTTGGGAATTTGGGTGTCACAGTTATTAAGACTATTTTACTCCTTTCAGAGTTAAAGTAAACTTGCCTGTTTAAAATTTTCACCATCATAACAGTTCTCAGGGTTTGATTCAGTCTGAGCTCAAATAATCGTTGGCCATTTTGTGATTTAAATGAAAATTTCTAGTTTAAGCTGAAGATGAGGAAAGATACATTTCATTTTTTCTGTTGTAGAATTAAACCTGTAATTTATTTCTTGTTTCTGCTGTATTATTTTTTATTTCTTATGTTTTGATGCTTTTCTGAAAAGATGGGAAAAATAGCTAAGACTCTTCAGTAAGATTACTGAATTTGCCCTGTTTTTCTTGACAAACTAGAAGCAGCATATAGCTGCTGTCATGATACTACAAACCCTTCCCAAAATGAGAAAAGAGTGGTTTTTTGTAAATAAAGATCATCTGATAAGGGAAAACCTTGTTCTTTATTTAATTTATGCATGGATTTTTATTCATTTTTAAACTTGAACTTATTGAAATCATTCATTCACAAATTAAATCAGAAATGCGTAGCAAAATATTTGCAATATATTTATCGTCAGCTGTGATAAATTTGGTATATTTTTTCTGGGACATAATAAAAGAAGGCCATAAAATTCAGCCCAGCTACAATACAAGTCCTTATGCTACGTAAAACAAGCATGAAAAGATCAAGTGAATACAACTTCTTGTTCACATAGCTCTTGCCATCGGTCTGTCAGAGATCCCATTTCCAGACATTTCTGATTACAGATAGCAAGGTAATATTTATGCTTTCCTGTGTACAGAGTTGCAGATCCTTAGGACAATACATCTGTTCACTCTCAAGGGCATGGAAAGACAAACTTTTATGGATTTATTGCCTCAGAAGGTGATTTAAACTGTCTGACTGACTTTGCATGAAGTTGATTTGGAATGCTTACGTAATAGAATAGAATAGAACAGAACAGAATATTTCAGTTGGAAGGGACCTACAACAATCACCTTGTCCGACTGCCTGACCACTTCCTGACGCGTTAGTTAGACACAGCTAGTAACCATCAGTAATAACAATCATGGAGAGCAGGAACTTCAGCCCCATACCTTTTCCCTAAGTAATTGTTTATTTATGTCTTTAGGATCCTAGATCATTAATCTAGTTTTTTGAAACTTTATAACCTAATGTGGTGGTATCACCTAATATGGTGGCTATCAGGTTAGAATAAACCTCCAAAAAGTGGCTTAATTTTTAGATATGTACCAGTTGTCATCCAGAATTCCAGTTACTGGTTAGCATTGGGTTATTTGATAAAAATTTAAAGGTAGTAAATACATGTTGGGACTGCTAGAAATGAGCTGTTCCTCTTAAACTTTTATTTTATCAAAGTGGTTTGCGGATAAACCTGAGAATGTAAAAGTGAGTTTTCTCTAAGAGTGAAGCATGTTTTCTCTGCTTTAATAATTAATTCTCTACCCATGTATATTTCATTATAAAGTGGCGGTCATTTACGGTGCTGTTACTTCTGTAAGGAAGTCAAAACTAATCCCCTATCCTTATGCACGATAGGGGATAATATGCACAAGCACATTAGAATGGTTTTTCTAAGTTTTTATTTTTAAACATTAATATTTCCATATCAACTAAGAAATCTCTTCACTTATATGCACATTCTCACCTGCAGATAAATGAAAATGGTGGCATAACAGGATAAGCCTCTAAAATATTATCTACATAAAACCTACTGCCTTTTATTTCCAGGGGGATTTTTAAAAGTAGTTATATCTGATATGACCTTGTATGAAAGATATTTGGTTCAGGTCTTTCACGTCCTACCATACATATCAAATTTCACTAAGTCAGTAGAAGCTACCGTGGTCTGCCTAGAACCTACCGAGAAATACCACACATCTGTTTGAAATTCTTTACAGTCATTCAGTGAAACGTAGTGCCTGAGTCCTGTTGCTTGGTCAGTATTTGTTGCAGAATACTTTGAAATACTTGGTAAAGTTGTTAAATAGTACGGTTCTTTGTTCACAAATTCCTATTTAAGTCAATCTATCTAAATCATAGATTTAGTCTGCCAAACATTTTCTGCTAACTATACTGACTTTTTAGTCCTGTTTATTTCTAACTTTAAACCTGTGTGGGTTTTTTCTCACAGAAATGTTTAACCTGGTCTCTAATAAATGCTACTTTTTTATGAAGAACCATGACAAAGACATTTTAATGACCTTCTAAAGAAAGACCTTCTAATTAAAGTGCAGCTTATAATATCAAATGTTTCTCAGTTGCCTACAACTTTATTGATCTTGAAGAATTCTAATAAGTTCAAAACATTCATTCCTCCTTAGCAATAAGTGTTATATCTATATCCTATAAACCGTTCATCTGAGTATTTATTGTTATATTTTTTTTTAAAGTTCCAACATTTTTACTGACTAGGGGTGTAATAACTATTGTTCTATAATTTCTGGAAAAATATTACATTTTCTGGTCATTAGTTCTTTGGCCCAGTTGTTGCTATTAATCACCATGTGAATTTCTAGTGCATTAACCACTCTGTACTCCTTTCAAGCTCCCACCATCCGGTTTAGTTTGTGAGTTTATTCCAGAATCTTCTCTTTTTTATTTTTAATTCTATATTTTTTTTGCCACATCATTTACTGCTGCTGGTACGTAATTTTTATTGCTATAAAACAGAAAGTCTTTGGATTTATATCTTGGTTTTACATTATATATTCAAAACTATAACAAAGATGGTATTTACTTTCTCATCAAAGTCCTTGCTTTTCTAAATTACGATCTGAGATCCCAGATCATTCTGAGTTTCCACAAATATTTTGCTCTGGCATATTATCATATTTCTCACTGTTTGTCTTTATACATTTATGTACTACTTCTTAGTTTGTTTTTTGGGGGTTAGGGGTCTTTTTTTTACATGTGTCTTACTATAGTTTATGCTTATTGACTCCAAGAGAGTTTGATTTTTGTAGTCCAAAATTTGATGGATTTCTTTTTGCTTAAATTAGATTAAATGAGATGTCAAGGAATGACTGACTGGCTAGCAGTACTTATACAGAAAAGGACCTTGTGGGTCCCGGTGGACAGCAAGGTCATCATGACTCAGCTGTGCACCCTTGCAGAATGAAGGCTAACCCCATATTAGATGACATTAGCAGTATAAAGTCAGGGAGCTCAGGGAAAGGATTATTCCCTTTAACTAGTAGTCATAAGGCGGCATCTGGAACTCTCTGTCTGGTTTTGGGCCTACAGAAATAGACGACAGATACCAACATAGCGGAGAGGGTCCAGCAGGTTGGCCACGATGATGACATATGAAGAGATGCTGAAGGAACTGGGTTGGGTTAGCCTGGGCAAGAGAAGGCTAAGGGAGATCTAACTGCAGTCTTCCAATGCCTAAGCGACATTAAGGAGGAGAGAGAGCCGGACGCAATTCAGTGGTGCACAACAAAAGGATAAGATGCAGAAGTCACAATCTGCTACAAGGGAAATTCCAGCTGGATAGCAGAAAAACAGTTATCCATGTTTGGGTCAGGGGGCTGAGCAAGATGATCTTCAGAAGTCTCTTCCAAAGTAAATTATTCTGTGATTCTGTGGAATAATTAGATGGATGAGCCCATTATTTTGTATTTTTGCATTACCTTTCTTTTGAAAATGTCAAAACATACTACTGCTTAATAAGTAAGTCTTCCCAGTGCTTCTGAAACATAGATGTTTTACAGGTAAAGAAACTGAGGCACGGAAATAGTGGTACAACTTTAAATGCTGTTAATAGACTTAATTTGTTCCATTATATTCTTAACATTCCTTTAACTTAAGACCACATTTTTAACACATGCAGTATTTATACATACATCTATATTTATTCAGTACATAATTGTTATCACTTTCTAGCCTTATCAGGTAAATTTACAATCGCATTCATAAGATGTCTGAGATTTGTTTTCATGTTCAGTTTGCCATAACTAAATGCTAAATGTAAAAACACCTCCAGCTTTAGATCCTACGGTCAACACACTGTAGCAGCTCTCTAAACTTGTGTCAGCCTGATTCTTCTTGAAGACTTTGAAATTGATGTAGCTTAGTGAAGAAAATCCCTTCTTGATGCAGGAAAGCCAGTAACGTTTAAAATGACTATGATTAGTCTATTGACATTGTACAAAGTGCTTTGGGCCTCTAGATTTCATGTGATTTAAATGAAAGTAGAAGAATTTTAACAGTACCTGTCATGTAGTATTATGTTCTAAAATGGACTCAAGTAGAGAGGCTTATCTGTTTTCTTTTTAAGCTAAAAAAAAATGAGGAAAAAATATAAAATACCTCACAAATCTCCTACAGAGCTATTGAATACCAGAAGCTAGAGGCAATATATGGAATACTAATTAATTTATCTGGTAAGCATCTTGGTAACCATCAACTGAATCATCTCTCCAGTTCCTCAACATGTTTCTTAAGGTGTGGCAAGGAAACAAGACAGTATTTTACATATAGCCTGACCATTGCCTATTAGAGGATAAAAACTTTCCTCTACCGGCTGGCCACATTCTTTTTAATACAGCCCAGGATGTGGTTTGCTTTCTTGGTGATAGGAGCACCACTGGCTGTTATTCAACATGGCAATCACCGTAACGCTCAAGGGAGGAGGACTGTTACTCTGCCAGTCAGTTCCCAAACTGTACTGGTGTAGGGGGCTGCTCTATCCCAGGTGCTGGGCTTTGCATTTCTCCATGTTGAGTGTCACAACATTTCTCTTTGGCTAATCTTCAAGTTTCTAAAGGTCCCTCTAAAATTAAGCTCTGTTATACAGTTACTCATCATTCTTAGTATCAGTCTTTGCCTTTAATGTTTTAGGGAGATTTAAAATGGAAATATAAACCCCACATATTATAGGAAAGTCAATGGTCATTTTAGGGTTGCTACGAAAATATCTTCTCCAAGGTCTGTGGGTGTGGGTGTGCACACAAGTGTGTGTGTATATATATGTATGTATGTATATACATATACGTTCACAAATAAACTATGCATCCTGGAATTGCTTGCTGCTATTGCAGTAATGAGGATTCAATACTGCAGTTTAAAAACTTTTTTGGATAATAAGCATCAGAAGGCAAAAGGTGTGAAATATCCTTCTATAGTGAAAGTTCACTCTTAATAAAAGAACAGGAGAAAATATTCCAAGCAAGTACATAAACTGCTGAGGCAGGGTTGAAAAATATTTCAAATAAATGAGAAGAACTTGAGACAGACAGAAAAAAGTTTTTTTTCTTTTTTTTAATAAATGTGAATGTAGAAAACTGAAATTCTACAATTCCAACACCAGATTTTAATTTGCTTTCTTTCATATAAAAGTGTGGGAAATTGAAGAGTGGCTAATGGGGGGTCTGCTTCAGAGGAGTCTTGTACACATGGATAATTTTTCTCATACAAAGATTCCAGTAATATCAGAAAGGCAATATGGCATTTTGTAGTTAAAGAAACAAAAGTTTGATTCTGTGAACCTCGCATTTCTCCATTTGTTTATGTTTACTCTTTTACTGTCCTTGAGTGCTTAAATATCTATAGGTTCTTTCCTCCTATTAACATGCGGTTCATTTTGGTAGTTTAGAATGCTCAATGTAAAGATGAGTTTTCAAGCATGAACAGTAGAAACTACGCAACTATAGAAATGTCTGGAAAGCCTCAAAGATGTGGTGTTTGACAAGCAGAAAAAGTCTAACCCCTGGGGTCCAAAAATCATTCCAGCTTCCAGGCTTTTGGATCTGGCTGCACTCCTTTGACTGCAGTTTGCTCCTTTACTAAGGCAGTAAAGCAATACAAATCCAACTGTCCTGTGAGAATGATACCTGAGCATAGTTATCCAGGCTGGTAACATTTTGGCCCCTTATACTCGCCTGTAGTGTTATTTGCAAGAATAACTTGTGTTTTTAAAACCAGACTTCTTCAAATGGAGATGTTGGGCTAGAAAGACTAGGAGAAAGTTATGGTGGTGTTCAGGATTTTTGAGTCTCTGTGTTCTGATACCACTGGATTTCTGGGAAAATTTCATTGTTTTGATATTGTTCTGTTCTATACCCAAGGGTGATGACCAACAACATACCCTTATTAACGTGGAAGTGGTCACAGTTTTGGATTACATGTTCTGTCTCTGCTGATAAATGTTCTTGGTGTTGGTATGATGCCACATAAATCTTCTTAAATTTTCATTTGGTTTTTTAGCAAACTAGGAAACTCCATACATCACAATCCACAAAACCTGTATTTTGATTCATTATTATGCTCTTTAACTACAGAATCATGTTTTTTCCTTAGGGTCTTGCTTCATCTAATATGCAGGATGGATAGTTCACTTGAGGTAAAGCTACATGAAAACTTGCGGTTGTATCAGAACCAGATAAAAAAGTTCCATCTGTTTGTTCATGTCCTGTGCCACAGTCCAATGCTCCCTCAGTTGCATTTAGGTTTCATTCTATTAATTAGATCACTAAAACGGTAGATCTTAAAACCAGTAAAAAATATGTTTGTGGTGGTTTTTTTTGTTTTTGGTTTGCATTTTTCTCTTCATTTTATCTTTATGCAGGTCATTACAGTAATCTGAGTGCAGCCACCCAGATATTTGCACTGGTGAAACTGAAAGGAGTGTGAGCCAAGGCAGTAGGGTAGGAAGAAGCAGCAGAGGGAGGGAGGGAGGGAGGGAGGGAGGAGAGATATCTTAAGTCCATTTTACACATGGGTAAAATTTTAAAATATAAAATATCAAATCAGTGGTCCCTAGGAACATTCCATGAAGAATATGTTGTTTTATATATTTTTAATCTGTGCTTTTTTATAGTGCTCTCAGTGTAATATCAGATTGCCTCATAAATGTTCATCAGTTTATTTTACACAGTTCACGCTATTAAACCTGTCTTGTAGATAAAGAGAAAGGTCACAGAGGGAGACTTCATATTAGATTTCTAACTCTAACCTAACCCTGATAATTATTTTAATAATTTAGTGATTAATTATAAGCTGGTAATTTTATTCTAAAACCTGACTGTTCAGATTACTTAATTTTATTTATTTTATCTGTTCAAAATGCAGCTCCTGCTGACTTATACAATTTTTATGAGGGCTCTAATTGAAAGACTTTAGAAACTATTCTTCAAATTTTCAAATTAAATGTTTTAAAATTGCTTAGAATGAAAATGTACTATTTCAGTAAAATGAAACAAATGTTTCAGTTAAAAACCTAGAAAATGTACTTTCTAGCCAGACCTGAAACAATCTTCCGCTTTCAAAACCAAACCAAACCAAACCAAACTCTGTTTATTTTTCTACTTGGCACTTCTACAAATCAGATCCAGGACTCTGAAGTATGGTTCCTGGAAAAAAAAGGAGTGGACATTTAAGTGGGCATATGAAAATTTTAAAGTAAAATACTCTATGGCCTTAGATGTTAGGTTTTTGTCAGAGGCAGAAAGAGGGCATCCAGGGCCCCCCAGTGCATCTTTCAATTGTTCCTTCTTTTCCTGCTGTTATTCTTTCTTAGTAAGACCACACCTTTCAACTTCTTTAGCCAAAGAATCAACGGTTTCATAAACACCAAGCTGCTAATAAACTTACTCCATGTTTCTTCTCTGAGTAGGATCCTTCTAGAGAATATGTAAATCAACCCTGTTGAGGGGAGGAAGGTTGATTCTATAGTTAAAAACTTTATGACATCATTGTAAAAAACAAAGATTGTATTGTGCAGCAAGTGTAACAATTACTTTTCCTGAGATTATAGTGCTCAATGGTGCAACTTCAGAACTGTCCTGTAATTTTTGACTACAGTATTTGTCTGCCTATCCTACCTATATTTATCCTATCTTGATCCTAAAGATAAATATATAATATTTTTCTATCCTACACTGTGCGGTGTAGACATACTGAAAGTATTCTAGAATTAAGGTTTAAACCAGTTTCTATTGTAATACCGTATTTTAGCTATTTGCAACCTAATTATAGCATGCTGAATTTGCTAGATATATTTTGAAGAAAAAAAAAGAGTATTTCTGCATAGATGAATACAGGGTTATCTCAGTTAAGAAAAAAGTAAAAAACCCTACCTCTTACATAAGAAAAAAATCAACCCCCCAAATCGAATGTTTCCATCTCTCTATCAAAAGACGAGTTGATATATCTTACACTTTTCGTAGAGCTATGAAACCTTATGCATCAATATGTATTGAAGAAAATACCTTTCAGTAAGCTATTATCCATGCCTTTTAATAGTTTGAAGCCTAATCTTACTCCCGTGATATCAGTAGGAATGTTTTGCTTTTTTATTTCAGTAGAATCAAGAACCAATACATTTGTTTATGACTAATTATTTTCAACTGAATGCATTTTAGTAAGAAAAGGAAATATGTTATGTATGTGACTGCTATCTTGAACCGTGCTGGAGGTGGCCAACTTGATTTTCATCTTGAATATTTGATTAGTGTTTAACTATACCCCTGTGTGACACTAAGCTAAGCTAAATCACTATTCCTTGTCTACACTGGGCAGTGAAGAGCATTGCCTTGTAAAAACCCCATGGAAGACAAGCTAAAGTCTGATATTAGTATAGAACAAAAAATAAAATTGGTACAAAATCTCATTTTTATGGAACTCAGAGTACAAAGTAAACTGTGCAGCATTGCGTTTATGCAACCAGAGGGCTTCTCAAAGGTTTAGGTCATAAATATAATCCCATGGAATCCGTGGTTTGGGAGAACAGTTTGTCTGGAGTAATTGCAACTGAGAAGAGACTCAAATAATTAAACATGCATATAAATATTTATATGTATGTAAAATATATACTTATACAAAAATACGTGTATTTCATAGCTAGCTCAGAATATCATCTCTGTTCTGTTTTCCAGACAAGGCTGCGTGCTCTTAGTTGGCTGGGCTTAAATATCACAGAATAATAAAGCAAAGTTATCTATATTTAATTTTAACTTAGTCTTTGTTAATAAACTTACAGAAAAGCTTTTAATATCAACAGAAACATTAAATTTCACAAGTCTTCAGTAGACACACAATGGTGGTAAAACGAGGAGTAGAGTAAAAGCAAATCTATCACACATATAATGGAAAAATATACTGAGACAGCAGAAACTGTTTCTTAACAATCTGACAGCCATTGCAGCAGACTCAACATCTAGGGAGAAGGTGATGTGGAGTATAACTCATAGCAAGTACTTCATTTTTCTGAGCAAAGTTAAGCATAGGGCATAGGAAGAATCCTTTAACTTCTCCACAGAAAGAGGAGTAACTTTAAGATACTCTTTTCCAAAGAGTTACAAAAATGCCAAAATCTTTCTTCTGACGGTTACTGTAATCTTATTTGAATGGAATATGCAAATCCCACCCTACACACTTTTTGTTTAGATTGCATGGGAGAGTTGAACTTCATTCTTCGTATTTTGATGACTTTTCATGCAGAAAAGTGTTAAAATATTTTGGTGAAATATAGTCATGATAAATGTATATGGAACAGGTTATAATGAAATGATGATTCATTAACAGTTTGCATCTTATTCCATATTGCTATAATTTAACAAATTATGTTTTATGTAATGAGCTAAAAGATTTTCCTCCACTTATTACCTTTCAGTTTTAACAGAGTATGTTCTTATGTGTGCTGGTATAAAGAATTTGAAGTGTTTTTTCTCTAGTGATTACCCAAAACATCAGCCAAATATGAAGGATAAAGTCCTAAAATCTAAATTAAGTAGTAAAGAGTGACATAAATCTCATTGAACTGAGAAGAATCTCTTTCACCTATTTCCTTTACCAAAAGTTCCTGAAGGGGCATGCTGTAGAAGCAGAAACTCTTTTGTTTGCTCCAACTGACCAACAAAACTGAACCCAAGGAAAGCAGCAACGCTTCTCTGAATGGCCTGTCTCTATTGTTAAATGTTTCATATATTAAGGTAAGGGGATTATTCAGTGTGGTTGTTTCCTGAAGGGCAGGAGGCGATCTTGCAATCTTGTTAGGTTTCTAATGATGACTTCAGAACACAAATACCCTTACAGAGTGTTGGCAGCAACAGGCCACATACCGAGATGCACCCAAAGGAATCAAAGAGGAGAGCAACTGCAACAGCTACCGTCACAGAACTTTATGTCTGTCCTATTTGCTTCCCGGATTTCTGTTTGTTCTAAGATAACGGAGAAGATTGAGAGGACATAAACCTCTATGTTACTAGGTGCCTTAATGTGGCAGCTTGCTGAACATTGTTACTTAAAAAGTATTCGCTATTCTAATTAAAACAGTACTGTTTTTTCAGCATCTGGGAAAGGTTCTTCAGCATGGACTGCACGGGTTGACAGGGAAATGGTTGCTATGGAACCGTTTTATGAGCTAGTATGGCAGAGCAACATTTAGCAGGATTTAATTTGCATCTCTTCGGTGCTGCGATTTCTTCAGGATGGTCTGACCATAGATTCCACCAGTCTCCCAGAAAGCACAGCTCAGCACTGAGGTTAGTTGTTTCCTCAGAAATAGCACGAACGTCAGGCCTCCCACCCCCACATTTAGCAAGATTCCTAAAAGTAGCGAAGATCAATCTACAAAATTATTTAATATGTAATCTAGTAGTTACCACATTTATTAGTTACAATAAATCCTGAGCTTTCTATCTTTTTCATGAACGTGTTAGACTTACTTTTACAAGGGGAAAAAAGGTGTTATGTTAATTACAACAATTAACAATCGCTGACTCAAGACTCTAAGTGTGAAACATTTAGACTTTCCATTTCTGCTATATAGGTAGAGAGGCCTATGTATAATAACTGCTTTCTATCTTTATCTTCCATTGAAATTAAGTTTAATACTGTGAATTTAGTGTCATGCTTATTTGAAGGGACTTTCTACTTAAATTTTTCCTTAATCTATGGTTTATCAATACAATTATCATTATTTATTAATAATACTGTTAGTTGAACGAAGTATTTGTGTGAATAAAATATCATTGCATGGCTGTTCTATTAAGTCGGAGGATCTGGAAACAGGAAATTGTAGCAGGAAAATACACTAATTTAACATACTGCATTAAATAAAAGTAATATAGTTTGGAAAGTGAAAGCCTATACGCTAAGATATCCCAGGCTGTATTTACATATCACTGTTTCCTCAGTAAACAAAAAAATGAATTCGTATTCATTAATCAAGAAAGGCTGGGTTTGGGGATCACACAAGTCGAAATTTCCTTTCAGGCTAGAGGTGCGTGGCAACTTAATGAAGAATTCTTTATACTTGACATTTAAGGCGCCTCTGAGTCTTCCCCTTGACGGAAATACCGCTAAACCTGTTAAAAAACTAACTCGATCACCGTGCCAGGGCTGCGGCCGTCAAAACCCACGTTCCCGCCCCCAGCTGCCTGCTTCGGCAGCGGCTACGGGCGGCAGCCGCCCCGCGCCTGCCGGGCCGGCGGGCCGGGCTGCCGCGGCCCCGTTCCCCCGCAGGCCGAGAGGGAGCGCCATTTTGTCACCGTTAGCTGCCTCCACGCGAACGCCCTCGGGGTGGAGCGGCCGGCCGGCCCGCCGCCGTCAGGTTTTTTGTGCAATGCGCGGGTCGTTAACGGGAACGAGGAGAAAAAGAGCCTGTCTCCGAGTTCCAGAATAGCCGAGACCTGGGGCTTGCTCCGAGGGAAGTGCTCACAAACTGCAGTGTGAGGAGAGGTCTGTTTGCCTCGCGTTACTGCCTGCCCCTTTGTTCCTTGTGTCCTTGGCAGAGGCTGAAAGAGCTGGGCCTGTAATACTTGGGCCCTGCTGTGCCACTTAAGGAAATAATAAGCCATTGTCTTCATTAAGCAAGCCTTGTTTTAGCAAACAGAATTCAGATACTAAAAAGGGAACATTTTCAAGGGGGGAGAATTAGAGACAGGGATGCTTTACAAAATTCCCTAGAGAAACTGCTTTGTTTCCACTATTTTATTGCTACTTACTGAGAAGATTCATATTCAAATAGGTTGGGGTTGTGAATCGGTCGTTTGCACATTCTCATGCACCCAGGAAGGCTATGATTATGGCTAATTACAATGACGAATGGAATCCTAACAAGAGTGCTCAATCAGATTGCTGTTCATGCATGAAGCAACCAAGACTAGCCAATGGAGGTGTGATTTTGGTAATTACAAACAAAGGGGCCAAGTTGAAAAAAGCTTAGTAAATCTGCTCGAGACAAAATAAGGTCTAATTAATCACTTTAAGTTCTGAATTCTCCAGATCATCTGCATGCTCTGTTCTCTTTAGCATTCTTTTAATAGACTTAGTCTAAGGAGTAAGAATGCTTCCTTTCTGCTCGTACTTTCACTGGATAAAATGCAACTGTTTCAAAATAGTCTGACTTCCCCTTTGTGACAATCGTGTTGCAACCTGTTTTTCAGGCAAGTAGATGGAATGTTAGAAAAATAAACACGCTGTTATTTGCCTTGCTAGCAGTGCCATTATCTACGTTGAGAAAAACGATGAAGCTTTTTTAAGCTGCCATAGTAGTATTGACCTCATTCCCAAACCTTATTTTATTGAAGTAAGACTGGAATTTTGACATTGCCTCCAAAGACTGCAGATTTTAAATCTGCCTTAAAAGACAGTTGTACTCAGGCTAATGTAAATAAACTACTAAAAAGTCATAAATTTTTTTTTTATTTTTATTACCTTATTTTTGAATAAAGAAATATTAGCATATATATAAAGTCAAACAAAGTCTAATCTTTTGGCAATGAAAATTTGAGGGCAGGTCAGTTTTTCTTTGTGTGTTAATACTCATTCTGATTTTTCTTTCAAACATTCTATACAGGAGCCAATATTTTCATATCAAAAATCCTTAGATTACTTTGTCCATAAATAAGCACTATACGGAAGATAAAAATAGGTGAGTAACACATAACTTGGCTTTAGTACATTAGGGAATATTTGAGGAACTATTTTTTTCTTGTAGATTCAGTTGGTGTGAAGGGATCACCTGTGTATTTGACTTCAGTGAAACCTTGCTTTGGCATAACCTTTGAGAGGAGCCATTTGGAGATTGAACTTTTAAGAGCAAAAGTTGTTTATATTTGATGTTAAATAATAATATTTCTTCATATTAAGGTTTCCAGCATATTTCTGTTCATCCTCAGAAAGCTATCTGTATCTGTCTCTATAGACATGTTTCAAGCATGAAGCTATTATGTACTCAGAAAATCTATAGAATAAATTCCTTTTTTATTGTACTGCCATGTGAAAAACCACAAAGCATAAAGTAAACAGCATTTGTTTTGGACCATTGATGTTTGTATGCATAAGTCTTCTCTAGTTTCATTTGGACTTTTTCTGTCAATTAGACAGGTCAGCAGTTTGACCAAAGGCGCTTTTTTTATTGGAAAGATCTTTTAGTACACAGAATATCTTTTCTGTGCCAAAAATGTTGATGAGGTTGATGCACAGGTTCAGAATTTTACTGGATATATCAGGTTTTGACTAGACAGTTTTAATCACTGGTATTTTGTGAGATCTCAGTGTTAGAAATGATAAAGCTTAGGTATGAAGTGCTAGAAATAACCTTAACAGATTAGTCTAAGGATTCTGTTGGTGCTTGTTTCACGTGATCTTATAGATTGGTTAAGAACCTTGCCCCTAAGGAGTAAAACTTTTGTCCCTGATTCTTCTGAAATAAATGTCATGTTTATACCGTGAAATAATTTATTGCCTAAGTTGCTGTACTTCTTTCATAATCAGTTGTCTTAAAACACATGATTTTCATCGGGTTTGGCTGTGTGGAGTGCCTTGGTGGCAATAAATAGGAACTTTCTGGTACGCCCCTTAACTGATTCGGTAGGGATCCTGTCATACTGTGAATTATGAACAATCCAGTAGTGCACAAACCCCTCATGGAACCACTACTTTCAGCCAGGCCCAGACTTGTAGACTTCTCTGCATAAGCCACGATCCATAGTGCTTCATGAAATGATTGAGACAGTGAAATGGCTTCCTGCCGCCAAAATGATAATTTGCAGCTGCTGGCTCCTGCCGCTTCCCTTGGGCAAGTCCTACTGCTCAGCTAAACCAGAGACACAGTGTTACTCACTAAACCAACAGTGGATATAGTATTCTGCTGGTTTGGTGAGCTGAACTGATCAGCAAGGGATCAGGACAATACCAGAGCAAGCAGAAGGACAGAAAGGTAGTGCATGTCCAGACATGCAGATGGAGAGAGAGAGAGGAGGAAGTGGGACCTCACCTCATCATGTCAGACAGCTAGATTGTTTTAGTCATCTCTTGAAACTATGTCCTATGTGGACCTTGATTGTATTTGGTACCTTTAATTAAGTTCCCTCCATTAACAAAATTGTTCTCAGGGAGTGTCCTTCAAAAGCTTTTTACCTCCTTTGATTGCATCTAATGTGTCTTAAATACCTATGCTTTTGTATGGAAAGCCTTTGTGTAATCTTTTCCTTTGATTTTTCCAGCAGTCCAGTGAATTAAAGCCATCTAGGTCATACGCCAAACACTTAGATATCCTAAAATTAATTAGGTAATCCAATTCATAGCTCAGTCACACGCACTGTACATAATTTAACAAAAAGCAGAAGTAATCATTTTGCCTAGCTGCAGTTTCTGATTTGTTGTAATATAAATGAGAAACTTACTTGAATATGGCCATGTGTTTAACTTGAAAATCTTATGAAAAATTCTGCATGTGATGCACATACAGTAATCATCTCATCTGTGGATTTTCCCACTGGTGAGACCAGTTACTTTTGTTCCTGTTTCTGTGCATCTTCAAATCACTACTTATTTTGATAAAAACAGAGGAGTAGGAGTAAGAGGAGTATTTCGAGCTTTTCTCTCCAAGAAAGGAGTCTCTGTCCTTCACTAATATGAAAGCCAAGACAGGAAACAATAATTAGTGCATCAAAGAAGTCCAACAACGCATAGCTCATTGAGGCAGGTAGGAATAAGGGGTTTCTGCTGTTAGACAGCCATAGCTATCTATATCTGCTCTATTCCAATGGATTAAAATATCTTTTAGCCTTGCTAGATTGTGAAAATTATATTAAAAATGTATATGAAAAAAATATTTTATGTATATTTGGTTTAGTTTTTAGGAGATCATTAACATTTTTTTAAAATATCATTAGTTGTAATTCTAGTCCTAAAGGAAAGTTGTAATTGGAGACGGAATAAAATTAAGACTAGTGTATTTGCATTACTAGTCTATAAAACAGAATTTATTTAAAATATAAAACATTTGTAGAATACATAATGGTATGGGGCAATATAAAGGTTTAATTGGCATTCATTTTTGGATGACCTGCATATTGCCTATAAAACCTTTATTTTCTCAGCGTAACGTTTTTTCGTTGTAACAATATGGAGCTGCAGTAGGGCAACCTAAATGGCTCTTTATCTTATCAAGAAATGAATTCAGCAAATAGGCTTGTGTAAGATGTTATTTGAAGTAAGCATGAAGAAAATCTGATTTTATTTCTGTTAACAGTGTATTACAGAATGTTGTAGATTTCAGCTTCTTGTCTCCCTGCATTTGGTTATATATTCTCCATGAAATCTAAGAGTAGTTTAGAGAGCTTCTCTAATAAATAGCTTTACAGTGATATTTTGTATTCTTAATTGAGTTACTGTAACACAAAAGTGAAGCATAAACTGCTATATGAAGTTATTTCAGATATGAACTAGATTCATGCCCAGAAAAAAAAACCTACAGATGCTTTATCTAGGCACTCTGACAGTTAATTTATTCTGCTTGTCAGAAACTTTTGGGATATAGGAAACTGAGCTGCTCTAATAGCATCTCTGACAATTTATTCCCACAAGCATCAGTTTGGATATTTCATTTTTGGAACAGGAGGCACTTAATTGACAAAGTATCCTGGAAAACATACAGAGGTTGGAACAGTACCCTATGCTCTCCAGTGACAGAATTACTTATGAATCAGGGAGCTGTATCGGTTTGCTACCTACACTACTCCTGCCTATCTCAATGACGCCTAGGGTAGGAGGAATTAGGGACTCTAATATCTGTGTAGGTTAGTGTGTGTTATTTATATATTATGTAATGCAGCGTATGGAGGATATTCTACAGGTAATGAATAAAATTAATCATTACCTCTTTGATGTTGCCAACCCTTTCATTCATAATTATTTTCTCACTATTACAGTAATGTTATTTTTTCTCTTTATTTCGGTCTAATCACAATACCAATGCCGCCTTTTTTTTTTTTTTTCCCCTGGGACCTATTATACTTTGTAATTGTTTCCTTTTTCTTGAGGTATTTGCAAGCCTTAGTGAGAGTAACAGTAATACGAAGTTGGAAGGTGTTGCTAATGCAGAGAAGAACCATAAATAAGAAAAGTTAGACAAGTTTGTCAGCTGGAGTGCTAGAAATGGGTTGAAACTTAATACCAAAAAGTTATGTGTATAAAGAGTAATAGTAAAAGTTGCCCATAGTAATATTAAACTGATTCTTTGGGATTTTTTTCCTCAGTGATGTAAGCAGGAGTTTGTGCTTAACTTATATAAAACAGAAGATAAAAAAGTTCCGGCAGAGACTGTTGACTGGAAGATGGCTATGGGATACTGGTATGGTGCAAATCTAATGCAGTTTTGCAATGCATTAGTGCATTTAGGAGAGACAGGAGAGACAGGAAAGACAGCGTTGTGCAAGTCGTTGACAAGAACTAATTTGGAATATACTGTAGTTCCAGTCACCTGTGTTCAAGAAAGATAACAGGTGTACAGAACTCCCGGGATGACTAGGAGAATGAAATACTGGTTTTACAGAGAGATATTTAGGGAGAGTGGCATATTTAGCTGAGCCAAACAAAATTGGAGAAGGAAATATGGCTATTCAGAATAAATACGTGGTTATAAATTGTGACTAGAAATTTAGTCAGGAGGGAAAATCTGGAATAATCTTCCAGATTGCATGGCAGAAGCCACTTGACATTTGGAAGGGTTATAGGTCAAAATTGTAATTCCTGGAGATAATAAATTTCTGTAGATAATACAATAAATTATTTTGTGTATGGCTCCATAAGTATGGTTAACTCAAAAGGTTTTGAAATTTAAAGGATTACTTCTTATTTGCACTGTATTTATTCAGTTGTTCAGGGTTTCTTTTTGTTGCCAGTAAGAGTACAAAACAAAAACCTTTTTACTAGAAATACATAATTTTTCTCTTATTTATTTAATTGTTTATTTGCTTTGAATCACTCAGCATTTCTATAATTAACAACAGGTTATCAGGACAGTTTTTCTCCGGAAGTTTGACCTATGCTTGTAACACAAAAAAAATACTTCTTTTAGCTGTGAGTGGATTCTGCCATCATGAAGCAAGATAAAACAAGACAGATACTAGGAAGCAGTGTCAATAGTTTTATTCTATAGATTTATTGAGAATGAGAATTTTTTGGATAATTTTCAGCTTTGGCCAGTGGTCTAGAAGGTGTGGCAAAAATCTTTCTACTCCAACTACATTTGCAGATCTACGGGCTCTTTAGCAATATTCTTGAAACAAATTTAAGTAATAATAAAATAGTAGTATGGTGGTTGCAGAGAAAGGTCTGAATGATTCCTCATTCTGTTGATATACATTTTTCAAAATTGAACAACAGGTAGAGGAAGTATTCAGTACTTACTGGATCTAAACTTCCATCATTTTTTTGGTGACAATATGCCTATGTTATAAATTATAATTTCCAGAAGATTCCAGGACTGACATATGTCAGAAGCTATTTATTGATATAAAAAGTATTGCATTTGATAGCAAGCTCAGACTTGTTAATTATAGCCTAAATTTAAAAAAAAAATCTAATCTTCCCTACAATTTTGTTTTAGAAAATATTTATCACTTAACCAGCTAAAGTAAAAATGGGAGAAGTTATGTTTTATTGCAGACGTGAGAACTACAAAACAAATTGTCACTTAATAATATTTAATTTTATTTGGGAATTATGAACATTTTTTAAAATTGGCAGCCTATCACTTATAAATGTTTCTCTGCAAAAATTAAAGTTATAGCAGGAATAAAGTAGGAAAACTAAGTTCTCCAAATACTTTGACAAGTGATTATTTGATAAGATTTTTAATATTAAAACTTGGTATGTGTTCAATTAATTTGTAATAAAATGTGTGTTAGAATGCTGTAAACAATTCAATTTAGGTATAAAATAATCAGAACAGCTAAATCTGTTTCCTTTTGCTAAATAAGGACTTTACCCTTTACATAGTAATGTTGCAAGAAAATATTTGAAGGTTGTTAATGACATATACTGTGGGAATTTTTACAGAAAGCATTGTTGCAATCTTCAGGCAGAAAATATTGAAGTGTTTGTTTGTTTGTAATTGGACAAATCTTTTGCCAACTGATGTGTTTAGAACTTCCTGTATAGTGTCTGTAGGTTCTGAATTATGACTATGGAACAACAGTATTCCCTTCGGAAGAGTTTAAAAGAAGGGAAGAAAGAGAGAAAGGCAAATAACTGATTTCTTGCTCTTGACAGAGGACCCAACAGGAATTGATATGAACTGGTTGCTGGGTAACCTACAGCTGCCGCAGTAAGAATACCTTATGGCAAGCAGTCCTCTGGGCAGTGATATTTAGGACCATGTCAGGAATTGGAAGAAATGCAATCTAAACACAAGTACTGAAAAAAATACCTTATTTTTCCTGGAAGTTTTACAAGGCATATTTATGACTCCTTGGATTTTAGTATTAATTTTATATTAATACAGTTTAAATGAACTAAAGACGTGTCACCAAGTCATGCCAAATCAGTTGCCAGAAACAATACTGCTATGAAAAAGCACACAGGCGTGGCTTAATTAACCTCTTCATGATAGTTTTAAAATATTTTTAGCAATTAGCTAGAACTGTCATATGACAATAAATACTATCTTAGTAATCACTACTATGTAGTTTAGAGGCTAAAGTAACACATGGCAATCAAAACCAGAACTGTATATCACTTTGCTGAGAACATTTTAATGAATTAATTTTAAATCACAAAACTGTTTTTATACTTAATTTCATATTTTTTTTTCTCCGTCCTCCTCAATATCTCTTCCTGAAACTTCTAAGAAAATCCTGCCATAAGAATTAACTTTTTAAATAGAAACTGGTCTCGGTGACTGGTGAGTGAGATGAAGAAAGCAGACCTATACTAGGAAAATACTTGTGCATTTCACTTTGAAAATAGTAATTTTCCAGAAGCAGCTATCCGTTTCTTCAATACAAAATGCTTTCCATGCAACTTGGAAAAAGTTTATAGTACAAGTCTAATAGTCTATTCAGACATTAAACCAATAGACTAAGATATGTTTGCATAATAATAATGATCATAACGTAGAGAATGATACAATTCTGAAAGAAGGCTTAAATAGAGACACTTTAAAATCATGTGTATATAATTCATTTTTTAATGTCTATATAATTCATTTTAAAATGTGTGTTGTTTAATGAAATCCCAGGAGGCCAGAATGCTTTTAATGAGATTTAAAACAGTCAAGGAATACATCTTTAATAGGAGAAAGGATTTTAAAAAGTACCGGGCTACAGAAATGAGTAGTGAGAGGAAGCTAGCGCTGCCTACTATTTGTAATACACAAACCCATTTGCTTCCTTAGAAAGTTATAAAGTAGCAATGCAAAAAAATCTCTTGAAATGAGGATATGCAATGTAAGGATGCTTCCAGTGCCTTTCTGTGATAAATATAGCTGTGTAAAACAAGACTTATTTCATATTGCAGTGAGTGAACATGTAATGAATACCATGTAATAGTTCAATACCAAGTGAGAGAGATTTTAGTGGCATACCTAAATTTTTCCCTTAAGCAATGTCACATTGTTTTTTAAAAAGTCTTATTATTCTTACAATGCAGGCTTTATTTATCTTGAAGCAGGGGTATTCTTAGTGGTTAAAATAGTTGCCAATTATACTTCTACCTCTGAAATACTTCTGACAAGCTTTCTTCTGGAAATGAAAAAAGCCCCATGTATTAAATATTACTGTTAATGAATTTTGTGGTCAATTCAGTATTCTAATATCATTAATATCTCCATTGTTTTGTCCATCATTTCTTCTGCAGTAATTTTCCTTCATTTTACAATTTGTTTCTGTGCATGGTGATGAAGTGATGCTTGTGTTTTCTGAGATAAAGAAGTTTCCTTGGTAGTCTGTTTCTACATTTACTTTTTGCTTATCTTTAAAGTTCCCTTGACATGTACATTGATGTCATTTGCCTAGTTGCAGGGGTAACACCTGGGTTTTTTTCTACTACTAAATTACATGGAGAAAGAACTGACCTTCTACTTTTTCATTTTTCATATTCAGTTCATATATTTGGCTGACAATTATACATGTCACTTCAAACTGAATTTCAGGCCTGTTACTGAAGCTGATAAAAAGCCTCTCATTCATTTTAATAAGCACAATCCCAGCCCTGAATGAGAACAAAAAAATTACACTTGAATTCAGTGAATAATAAAAATGTAGATTTGTTATTGTTACCCGAAGTAGATTTCAAATTCCAATGATCATATTCTTTTTTCAATTCAGAACCCAAGAAAATTTTACGTCTTACTATTCGTAAGAAGAAGACACTATCATACTCATTCAAAGGTCTGTTTCATTTCTAGCAGTGATTGGGATGAAAAAGTTAGGGAAAGTACCATCAAGAGGGTAAATATTTCTTTTGTATTCCTTGGTATATCCTCTCAGTTTCCAACTATCAGTGGCTTAGCAGCTTCCTAGTTGGGATGTTGAATTCAAATTTTTGCATTTAGGAAGACTGGATGGACCTTTCCTAATCCTTTTAAATGTATTTATCAGTTGATCTCCACAATATACTTTGTCAATAAACGCTGCAATTTCATTATGCATTGTATGAAAAAAATGCTTCCTTTGATCTTAAATTTATGCCTGATTGGTTGTTTATTTTTCTCTTGTATTAAGAAAAAAAAGTTGAAGTATTGTTATTGATTCTCTCCAGCTATACGGTTTGTGATTTCTGATGTATCCTGCTTAGTCATCACTTTTCCTAAAGAGAACAGTTCTGCCTACTTAGGTCTTTCCACTATGAAAAAATATTCTGTACCTCTGATAATCCATGCTGCCCTTTTCTTTGTCTTCTCAACTTCTTTTACACGCTCTTTGAAGTCATATGACTACAAAATTTTGCAGCCAAGCATCATGGATTTGCCATCTGACATAATGAAGTTTTATGACCAGTACTTAATGTTTAGTAATAATTGCAACCATTTTATTTGCCTTTCTGACTGTTGCCAAACACCATGCCTACATTTTCAGATAACTGTCTACAGGGCCTTCAAGATCTCTTTCCTCATATGTATTACCTGCATTTACTGATAATGAATTTAATCTATCACACTATTACCTTTTTCTAGTTAATTTTTAAAAATAACAAACAGCATGGGCCAGCACATATCCCTTTGGAATCTTACCAGTAACTTCTCCACATTTTGGAAACTGACTGCTCATTTCTATCCCTCATTACTATGCTTCAACAAGTTACTATATTAAAGGATTTTCCTTGTTATCTTACAACTGTTTATTTTCCATAAGAATCTTGTGGTGGATTTGGGGCTTTATGCATATCTGCAATTTCAGACAGGTGCCTAACTTAGCCGAATATCCTTTGGAGGCATATTCTATAGACAATGGAGAAAGAGGAAATTTTCCTGAGGACAAATTCAAGCTATCCCCACCTTAGCAAACAGTATGATGCAATAGAAACAGGTCTGTAAAACGGTTAGTAATGATCACTCTGCATCCATACGGTATGTGTTATGGGAGATTTATTTCTGGGTAGGTGTGGTTTGACTTTGTGGATTGAATACCCATCAGCAGTTGGAATAGACTTAAGTATGCTCTTGGAGCACATCCTTTGATTTAGCATTCTCTAAAAGGAATCATTTCCAAGCACTACAAGACCACTTTATATATCAAGTGAGGATGATCAGGAGATTTGCTTCAAAAGCATACTTCTCCTCCTAAATAATGCACTAACATAGACCTTTCTCACATAGAATCACCCCCAGAAAGAACCTCTGTTTCTTTTTACTATCTATAGTGGACTCCAGAGATACTACACTAAGGTCTCACAGGTATAAATACACCATTTTATTGAAGGTTTCTAGAAATACCAGTACAAAGATAGAATCATCCTTGTTCGTGTGCTTGATGGCTGTTGTATGGCTTGGCTGTTATGTGGCTTTTGAGATTTCTTTGAATCCTTCCAAATAAATCATATTTATATATGTATTCATTAATTTTATGATCTATTTTACCAGTTCTGGTGCTGTCACTTCTCTCATGTTCTGTTCTGCTGCAACCAGTATCTACTTAAGTGATAGGATGCACCCTACAGTAAGTGATGCCCAAATTTCAGTTGTATTTTCCATGAAGATGAATTGCTATGAGTAGCTTTGATACAAATAAATTATTATTAAAAGTAGCATTTAAATCTTTAGAGCTTCTGGTTTATCTTCTTACAGTTAACATTTACTTCATTGTATTTGCTTCCTTTAACATGTAACAGCAGCCCTCCGACAGCAGGACTCAGTTATAATTTGTACCTTGATAATACCTCTCACTGAGTTTCTTCCTTCCACCACATTTCCAAAGTATCTGTTTTTCAGCCTCTCACTCATCCCATCCTTTACTATGGAAAGATGTAAGTATCAAGCAGAGACAAAAATTTCCAAGTTCGTTATTTATAATCTCTACTGCTTCTGAAGAGCTTCCCCTAGCAAAATAAAAACCAAACAAACAAACAAACCCAAACCAAAACACTGCTCTGTGTTTCTCTTCGGCTTTATTCCTTTGAATAAGCATGGTTGCTTAACATGCAGGAACTTTGTGAGCTTGTGAATAACTTTTGTCCCTCCTACTGCATTCCCTATATTGTCAAAAGTTCCGGAGTTATTTTATCTCTCTTTATTTGTTTATGATTTCAAGCATGCCTTTACATACAGAGGAATGTATGATCTCTTGAAAAAAAAAATGGTATCTTCAGCTTAAATATTAGGACTTGCGCTGTAATGATGAAACAGATACTGTATTTCCTTAGATGTAAAAATAGCATGTCTTCAATACTTACAAAAAGATTAAGTAAATAGAGTATCATTGTCTGCCATTACTGGTTGGAACATGATTTTTATTCTAGCATTATGTCACCATTACAAGGAGATTTAGCAATTAGAAACTAGTGAAAAAAAGATGGTTTCTAAAAAATGCATGGAAGTTAAAAGTTTTGAAAATAATTTTTTCTATCATTTCTGTCCTAAGTTCTTGGCAAACTTTTGGAAGAAGAAAATGGTTCAAAATTCAACTTAGAATTTACTATATTATCCGTAATAATGTGCTTAAGAAAAAAGTGAAATTAAGTATGGTTTCATGTTTGCAAAAGAAGTTTTTATAACAATTTCTCACTGGGACACTGGCAGCAAAGTAGGAGGCAACTCTCTTCCATGGGAAGGTAAGCACTAGGGAGGGTACTTTTTCTCTTACAGTGCTGAAATACAGGCTGTGATAAGTGTAGATTAATAAATAAATTTCCATTACTCATACAGGCTTGTTATAAAAATAAATTATGCTTTATGATTGTAAGGGACCTCTAAAGGTCATCTGGTCCAAACCCACACACAGGAACAACACAGGACAGATTGCTTAGAGCTGTGCCCAAGTGAGTTTTTTTAACTTCTCCCAAGATGGAGATTCTATAACCTCCAAGGACAACTTATTCCAATATTTGACCATCATCACAGTGAATTTTTTTTTCCTTGTATCCAGTTCAAATCTCCTATGTTGTGACTTGTGCCCTTTGTCCCTTGTCCTATTGCATTGGACCTCTGAGAAAAGTCTGGCTCTTTCTTTTCTTGCATTATGTAGCTGAAGACAGCAGTAAGGTTCCACCTTAACTTTCTCTTCCTAAGGCTGAACAGATGTTCTCTCAGCCTCTCTTCATACATCGTGTGTCTCAGCCCCCTGACCATCTTGATGGCCTTCTGCTGGATATCAATGTCTGTCTTGTAGCAGGGATGCCAAAAATGGACATGGTATTCTAGACATGGTCTCTGAGGTACAGAATAGAGGGGAGGAATTACTTCTTTGACCTGCTGGCTACACTACATTCTTTGTCACTCATTTCCCTGTCCTACTGAACACTGGGCCCACATTTTCCTGTTTTCTTTTTGCTGCTAATATGAGTGTTCAAGCCTTTCTTGTTACCCCTCAAATTTCTCACTGGTTTCAACTCCAAGTGAGCTTTGGTTTTCCTAACTGCAACTCTGCACACTGTATTCATCATGTGTAGTCATCAGGTGCCTCTACATTCATCATAGGTAGTCCATCTTTGCTTCCAACTACTGTGTACTTTCTTTTGATGTTTGAGCTCAAACAGGAATTTTACATTCATCTATGCTGTCCTTCTGCCATGCTTGCTTGACTTTGAAGAGGTTGACATGATTTGAAGGGGTCATCCAGCTCTCTTGGCCCCCTTTGTCCTGCAGGGCAGTTTTCCATTCTGCTGTATTCTTATTAAAATTTTTGATCCATCTGTGATGGCGCACAGATTCTTTAAAAGTACATTGGCACATGTCAGCAGAAAGAATATACCATCAGTGTAAACTGTCAGCTTGTACAGGAGAAATGTATTGTGGGCAAAATTGTAGTTTGCTAATCTCTAACATCTAAACGATAATTCAGATTTTGAGGAGAAAAATGGAAAATTGAAGAGATATCAACTTTAAAACTATTCAAAATCGCACAGACTAATGGGAAGTGTGTTCTTGTCATGTAATAGTAGAAGAGAGTCCTGTGAAAATCACACTTTCTGAAAGCTGCTGGTAATTCTGACTATACAGACAGAATGGAAAGATGGGGTACACAGGCTAAAATGTTTGTTGCTAATTAGTACTTTCAGTTAGTGTTAAAATGTACCAGTCCATCTCTGTGTGAATTGTTTTTGACAGATGATAATAAAACTAAAAAACTTAAACCAGGACCTTTTCTATCACTGACTGCCAGGCAGCTAAAATCTAATTTAGGAAATTTTTTAATTATTTTACTCTTTAAATTGTTTTACTGCCACATTGTCATTAATGTATTTTTTAACATTGATTTTGGTCTTTCATAGTTGCAAATATCAAATCTTTTAAGAATACTAGTTTTTCTTTTCTTAGTTGTGTATTTTTTTTTTTCAGTAATGGACAGTTCATATTGAGTAGTTGCATAATACATAAACCCTTCCACTCTTTTCACTTCAGCTATTGATAGGTACTGTATGTTTCAAATGATAAGAGATATTCTACTTTTATACATTTCAGTACTATACTGTAAAGTTGGTACACCCTGAACCTTTTTTCCTGGGAAGGTGCAATTGATAATTTCACATACTCAAAGAAAAATATTGGTCTTTATCAGCACAAGATGGAGTATAACTCATAATTGCTACTAAAGTTCATTCCCAAACAATGATTGGCTTTTTGTTTGCTTTTTTCCTGTTGAATATATATTTTCCTTTCTGCTAGTGATTGTTGACGTTATAAATGATTGTATTGCATTTGTAAATGAAAAGTTATAAGGTTCTAGGTGACAACCATCTACAGTTTGTATAACTCTACAGAAGGTCACCTTTTTTTGTTCTAAATACCTTGAAGAATACATGAAAAACAAAGACTCAGTATTAGCTTACCTAAAGCATTGTTTCTTTCTCAAATTCCTCATCCATATTGTAGTATTACTTCCGCACCACAACTACTAAACACTGGAATTTTTATAGTAGATCAGAGGAAGGCCAGCCCATACCTGTTATGTTCTGGGTTCTGGTTCAGCCAGAATTGATGGAAAGGGAAGCCCCACTGCAGAAATGTAGAATTATCTGAAAATTTCTTCTTGTAGTTGCAAATTGACCGAAACTCTGAAGCACAGGTTATCCCACACTCCTAACTTTCAAAAATACTTCTTAAAAGACTGATTCATGTCTTTTGCTGTATTGTTGTGTTGTATTATTAAATTCATGATTTGATATGTGTTCAATAAGACAGTCAAATGATTATTCAGTCATTTGAATCTCCCTTATTTTTTTGCGACATTATATTATGAGTTTCATGCATTAATTATGCACCTTATGGATAAATATTTACTATTTTAAAAATTATTTTCTTCATTTCTTAATTTCACTGGCTGCCGCACTGTTTATTACAGCAGGAAGAACAGAAGCTGCCAATCTATCTTCACATATACCATTCATTATATCAGATACTTCCAATATAGTAATTTTTATTCATGACCTTTTTGAAGTAATTACAGTTTTTCAATTCCTGCATTTTTTTCGAAATCCTTAACCAGTCTCACAGTTTCACAATCTCTGAACTCTCTTTAATCCTGAAGTTTCTTTTGAAGTGATCATTATTTACTATAATATTCCAGATGACTGGCATAACACTTTTTTCTGTATTTCTTTCTATTCCATGTTTTCTAAATTCTAACTTTTTGTTTACTGCTTAGACACAGCTCCCTAATGAGCACAGTCTTTTTTATTTATTTGTGAATGATTGCTGAGTTAGCCTTTTTCCTGAGGTCATTTAGCCAATTTGCTGGAGTTTTTATTTTTTCACCTGTACAGTTTGTTTTGCATTTAGTAACACTCATTACATTTCAGGTCGTGTGTTCATTCAGTTACTTTGGTAATGAGCAAGACACAGGTTATTGTTAACATTTTGTCCTGTCTATTTTGTAGAATTTTTGAGGAATTCAGTAGGAGAGGGATGTCCCTTTTTCTGAAAATTATGTGAAAGTCCATTACGCAGTAGGCAGATTAGGCTGCTGGAGTTCCTGCATCTAAAATTCTGTTTACATACAAATTGAAATAGCACTTTACCATGCAGGGAAAACCAGTTTGTATTGGAAACCATGTCTTTACACTATTCATACCATAGTTTTCAGTTTGATATAACTTTTTATAGTCTTTCTAAAGTAATGATTTTCTTTAGCACCTATTTTTATTATGTCTTTATTATTATCCATGGAGTCATTATCAAAGCATGTCTAGAATCTTCGTTCTTTTGGGAAAAAAACAGCATATGGTTTAGGGTATGTGGATTTTGAGCTTGTATTTCTGAGAAAGACCTGAAACATGCCAATAGTAAAACTACAAGTCTGTAACCTCATATTATTCTCAGCTGCTTCATTAAGCAATAACAAGTGATTTATTAGTTTTTAACCTAGATTTCATAGATAACTTCCCTGCAGTAATGAATTCAGGCCACTGTTTACTATCTAAATCAACTTGTCAGAGAAAAACTCTCCAATAATACTTTTAAGTCAGAATAAACTGATGAATTCTTTTGTAGTCTGTGATCAAACAATCATGAATGGCTGTTTTATTTCTTATAGTTGCATACTGGATTTGAATAAGACACAAAGCTATCTAGGCTGAAGTACCTTTTTTATTAAAAATGTATATTTGACTTGCAGACACTGCTTTAATCAGTATCTACCTAATAAACTGTTAGGACTTTTATATTCTGATTACTTTCTATTTAAAAGTTTCTTTTAAGATGTTTGGAGTTTGTGTTTATGTTTATTATATCAAATATTAAATTCAACTTTATCTGTAAAATATTGGAAAACGCCAGTAATACCAATAAGATTTTGCATATTTTCTTTGAGAGATCAAACTACAGCAGTAAACAACAGTGGCATAGAACTTTATAGCCCAAAATAAAAGAAAGAAAACCTATTAAGGAGGCCTGAATACATATTTGAAAATTGACAAACATTTAGGAAAAAAAATTACTAGGCACTATTGCTCGGATGCCCAACTAAATGAGAAGATTAAAATGTATTTTACGGTGGGGAAGAATTGTCATAAACTGCCAACATGAGAATTCAGTAGAAAACAGAGGGTTTGGGGTTTTTTTTAAACCTAGATGTCTGGTATTTCTTAATTCTGTATCCAAATCTGAAATACTGAATTTACAGTTGTCTGTCTCTTTCTCTTCAGTAGTACGTGTACTCTCTGTTTGTGGGGCTTTTTTGCCACAAAATATTTGGATTGAACTCATGAGTTCCTAAAGACAAACAATTTTCAGTGAAGTCAGTAAGATTAATATCTGAGTATTTCAGGGTGTACCTTACAGCACAGTGTTTCACTAGGTACACTAAGATAGATAGATAGATAGATAGATAGATAGATAGATAGATAGATAGATAGATAGATAGATAGATAGAAGAGTTAGGTCACTGAAGATGTTTAACAAAATATGTGCGTTACTTCACATCATTGCTGGACTATTGGAAGACATGAGAGACTTCCGTGTAAATAAGTTCACTGAGAAAATGCAGCTATGCTAGGTCAGCAGAAATTGGTTCATCTCAGTTTTAAAAGGCAAACAAATAAACAAAAAGCCCCAAAAGAAGTGTCCTGGTTTTGTCTTTTGACTCTAAAGCATTTATCCTTCTCTAAATCTTCTTTTTCCATCAGAAATCAACCATCATGAAATTAATATGCAACCAGTTGGATTTCACCCAGGTAAAGGGTGCAGTTTCTTCCATCTTACATAATTTATATGCTATAACATATGAACAACCTGTTGAACATCTGATACTCCGTGAGTTTTCTGGGCGTAACATTAAAAAAAAAATATTTTAGTGAGAAAATTTACATATCATACTTTAATTGTGAAAGCTGGAAAGCTCAGCTAAAATTGCTATCCTGACATAGATAGAAAAAAAGTTAGTAGAGTAATTTCTGAAAAGAGGAAAACTATCAAATGGATTGAAATGCAAGTGAAGGAAATAATTTTAATAGCAGAGTGATAGGTAACACAAGGATTGATTATGTACTTGTTTCTCTAGAATGTTTTGAGTGATGTACATTAATTATTTGAAGATATGAAGCTGTAACAGCATCATAGGCCTAGGTTTAAGGAAGTATAATGGTTTACAAAGTGAGAAGTGGTATGATAATGCATATTGGTTTGTATTTCTGCATTCCAGTTTTTCAGTCTTTGAGAAAGCTGATGTGATTTGAATGGAGAAAGTAAAAGTAGATGAGGCTAACATTTAGAGAGGAGAGAAGTGTGAAAAAGTTGTACAGAAAAGAGCAGGGAAATAAAAAATGGATTAGCAGAAATTGAGAAAAGGGGTCTGTAGAAAAGAGGAGATTTAAAACTGCATTTTAAAAAGCAATGAAGAAAAAGAAAGAGAAAGAGGTAATAGATTCCCGGCAAAAGCCCAAACAGGAGAAACGGGCTGAGGATGAAGGTCATCTGGGGTTTTCTAGGTACAGGTAGAGGGATGACCTCAGTTCTAGTCTTGGGCCTGTAAATCTTTTATTCTAGTCCTTCAGTGGAGTAGACATAGGTTTAATATAAAGAAGTGGAAGAAATAAGATAAACCCTTACTAAATGAGTTATTCCACTCAAGAATTCGCCAAGGTAATGCATGTATGTTAGTTATATTCTAATTGCTATATCATGTTATTCATAACATTAGAATGTTCAGTGAAAGAAACCACATTGAAGTGTTTACATTAAATCTCATTCAATTTCTCAAATAAATTGTGAAAATATGTTTGAAGGTGTGAGAAGTCTTTATCAAAATCTAATGACACTGGGTTTATTTTTGAAGTAATCTTTGAAATTGTTGAGACATAGTGAAGATACATACATTTACGTAAGGCTAATGACTAGTGAGAAAATTGCCTACTCATCTGAGACATTACCGTTGCCAAAGGAAGACTTACTTTTATTTACGTATATATGTGTGTATAATAAATGTGTGTGTGTATATGTAGAAATATAAATATATTTTTTTTATCATTTTCCAATTCAGTATCTAGACTATGTATATTTCCTGTCTCAAAACATGTTTCATATAAAGTAGAAATACCTCTTGACAGCATCAAAATAAACATCTACTGTGAGAAGTGATTATATAAAAATGTCAACTCCTTATTTGGTAGATCTATTTCTACTGTGTCATTTGAGTCATATCTGACAGTAGTGACAAAAATATTTTTAATTTGGTTACCTAGCTTCAGTTACAGCAACAGGGATCCCACAAAGAAGAAAAGATTGAATAACTTCAGTCAGCATATGTCTTGAAAAGTCTGTATTATCAGGGGATAGTGATTGATGAGGTAAGAAAACTGATGAAATTCAGACTCCAGATCACTTTTTTCCTTCTGGTAAACTTTATAATCTAGGAAACAGAGAAATAATGACCCCAGAAGAATATGACATTTTGGAGAATATTTTTATGTAAATTTCTAAATTATTTTTTCTTTCTTTAATGCTGCTTTCTGAATATAATCTGCAATCTGGATTAAAGTTTCCAGTTTATGGGAGAAGATTGAATGCATTTCCATATCAGAAGTAATACAGCAAAGGTCATCAACAACTAAGCATCATTAGCCAAATGGTATTTTTGAGTAACAATTGCAGTATCTTGTTTTTCTCTGAAAGCAACCTCACTTGAACACCGTGAGCATGCTGTACATGGCTTTCACAATAGATACGAAATCTTTGGTGTTAGAGGTCCTTTGCATATGCAATTTATTTGCATATGGACGGGAGCTATTCGTCTGGATGACTGGAAAAGTGCATAACTGCAATAAAAACACAGAAACTGTGCCCCGTGTGATATTCTTAAAGAGCAGATTTGATTCAATTGAAACTTCATTCCATTATGCAGAACCTCTGACACTGCCAGGATTGTCTGATGGCTCTTGGAGGGCATTTTATAGTTAAAACTTTATGATGTCATGTTTTGAAAGGGTCTTCCACTGGGAAGGAAATAATTTACATATGGATATTTCTTGGTTTGCCTTGCTCTGTGCACTCTTCATTAAAAAGTAATGCTCACAAAGTTCATTGGGAAAGACTATATTATTTTTTCTTACATGGACTGGATGAGTGATGAGTAGATGGAAAACTGGATTTTTGGGAGATTGTACTCAAGACACATAACACAGTCCTGGTTTTTACCTTTGCAGGGGTGAAACACTGTTTCCAGTGTGTAAAGAGCTGGAGGTTAGAATTCTGTAAGTTAGGTCAGGCCAAAGGTTTGCACTTGAAAGTGCTGCTGAATAATCCAGTTCTCAGAACACTGATCAGCCATAGCTCAAATTCAAGGAGTTTATCACCTTTGGGGAGCCAAAGTATTTGAAATAAATTTGAGAACACGACAATTGCCTAGATAGGAGTACTCCAGAAGAGCTGTAGAAAGGAACAAAAACATTTTGGACACTCTAAACTTGTCAGTAACCCTACTAATTGGCTCAAAATGATGTGGAAACATGTCTGAAACAAAATCATAATAAAAGTAGTGCTACCATATGACTTAGGAACCATAGTGTACTAATTATCAGCAGTCCAGTATATATTAAACAAATCTTTTATATACAAAGATGGGTTCTTAGTTTTTTTTTTCCAAAGTTGTTATTGTATACTCTGTAATTTTATTTTCTCTTTGTTGTTGAATTTTCCCCTGTAACTATCTGTAAAACTAATGCTATAACCTAAAAAGAGTTTTTTGATGGCAATGTAATGAAACATTTCACTAACAGAGTATCTCCTACAGATACTATGTTTACAGAAGCACTGTATGACCCCAAAAGCAGGACCAGAAGGAAAGTATTTAAAATATAGTTCACAAAGTTAACCGAATTTTCAACTAAGCATAAAGTTTAGCCGGAGAAAGAGTTTTCACATAGAACCCTTAAAGGAGGGCAACCTGCTAATGTGTCCCCTTTTTTTCAGTCTGCTTTGTATTTGATCAGCCTAATTGAATGTGGTATAGTGGTGTCAATAACACGTTACTCCTTTATATAAAGATTTAAGCATATATTTAAAGTTTAGCTTTTGATTATTTAGATTTGCAGAAAGTATTTAAAAATAAAATTGGCAGAAAGTTTCTAAAAAAATTAATTTTGCCTGAAAAAACCTCCAGTTTTACTTAAAAGTACTTTGTGGAAGCATTGTCAAAATGAACTTTTGAATCACAGCAAATTCCCACTATAAACCTATCCAGTTTCCTGGTAAGCCACTGAGAAGTCCAATATTCCATCTTCCACATCTTTAACACACCTATGTCGTGGACAGTGTTACAAAATCTTCAGACAATTGAAACAGTACAAGTATATTCATTGCTCCAGGAGCAGGGACTTGAAACTTCCAAAGTCCACAGTTACTTGTTGGCAATATTATTTTTGTTGGGAATATTAGTTTTAGTTAGCAACTAGGAACAGTTGTTGTTAAAGTAAAACAACATTCTTATGGGTGAAGAAGGCATTTTTCCATCACAGGAAATGTCAGTATTTCTCGCAAACTGGAAACACACACAATCCTGAGCAAATAGTGTTAATTCCATCGAAGTTCCCATTTCAGTTTCCCCAGATTCCTCACACCAGGATCCTTGTCCAACCAATGCAAATTCCCTCAAATCCCCTCTCATTAGTTTTGCCAAATGTTCTTTTCTTCTGAAGCCTTATATAAGACATGTTAGGAAACATCATCCATTCCTGATGAAACTTGAAAGAACTTCTTTCTTTCTTACCTTTGGTAACTGAAAAATTGGTAGCAGAGTTGAATTGGTGGCAGCAACTGCCCAGTGTTTACAGAAGAGTTCAGTGAAGTTTGTATGGTTTATTTCGTTTGCTAACAGGCAACAAGTCCCACACTTTCTTTTTCATGAGAGAAAAGGTTAGAGCATTTAAACTTTCATTTTTCTGTCATTTTGTCTCAAATAAAGAAATTATTTTAATGATCTACCACTGCTCTGCTTTTCCTGGATCTATCTATTTGGATTTTAAGGGGCAGTGTGATTGCCTGTTCATACACCTTTCAGGATTTTTCATCATGCAGTTACAGTTCCTTTATAATGGATCAAAGAATTAATGCATATAAATAAAGAGACAGATGCCCACAGAACACTTTTCCAGCACTGAAATATGTTTGGTGATAACAAAGGCTGTAGGAATTGTATCTGATATATCCTTTAGCAAGTGCAATTGACTTATACCAGTATTACAAAGCATGATATTCATTTGTGTTTATAACAATTTCTTTTTATTATCAAAACAATTAAAGACAGGGACTAAGTTATTTTAAGCAAACAGCTTTGTTTTAAATTCATCTATTTCTGTTTGGAATAGAACACAGCTGCACTGTAATGTGATCAAGCACAATAAAAGTTGTTCTATGTTTTATGGATGGCAGAACTTTACAATCCAGGTATATTTACCATTATACCTTTTATGTCCTGAAAGTAGAAGGAAAGTTTCAGAGCTAAAGTTTAAAACTTTCAGTCAGTTTTTACAACTGAAACTTTACTTATATTTAAGAGTATTCTAGCTATGTCTTTCAATGGATTCATCTCTTTGCTTCTGTCTGTCTTGAGATATACTTATTTGAAATCCCTGAGTGTGGTATCGTAGTATTTCTTGGCAGTGAGCTCCATAGAGACTAATTATGAATCAGATGCATGTATCCTGTACCAAAGACCTTCTGGTGTATGTATGACATCCACAGCCTTTGGCTTCCATTTTCCTTGCTTAATTTGGCCACATGGACATATATAATATTAAATGAGTGAGAGAGAACATCTGTCTTTTCACTAGATAAGAGAACAAATATAGCCAAATAATCTTCTAAAAAGATGTTTAAAGTTATACTTAATTTGTGAATTTTAAATGAAGATTTCTATAGTAAAGAGAAAAGATTAATATCTTCACTTGGAAACTCAAGTCTTATTTTCACCAGCAATTAATTGTTATATTTAGTATATTTTCTAATGACTTTGTTACAAAACTTACACAAAGAAAATACAAAACCGAAAGAAATGTTTGATGTGTTGCCAACTTTATAGGCAGGTATGCTGAAGAAGTCATTTTAACCTTTCTGGAGAATGGTTCATGTGAAATAATCTCAATCCTTGGAGGCATTCTTTATGTAAAAGGATAAAATCAATATTTTGTGAGCAGTGAAAATCATGGTGTTTCAGTAGGCAGAAAGGGCAGCTGATGAAAGAGGTGAGAGATAAAGAGGTACGGAGAGACAACAGTCAATTTAATAAAAAAAAAAAAAAGAATTTTAATTCATTTATAGGTGTCCAGCTTTAAGCAATATTCCTAGATCTCAGTGAAAAAAAATTTTGGAAAAAAAATTTAACACAATTTGTCTCAAAACAGTCTCATAGAACTAGTTCTAATTCACTTTATGAATAACAAAACTTTCATTCTTCCTACTAGTATTAAGCAGTACCTAGGGACTGCTATCACAAAACCAGTCATTTTTTCTTTGGAAAACACTGTGATTAGAAGTTGATTTTTTTTTTCATTCTCCTCTTTTCTCTTACTCCAAACCTTCCAACAGTTCTTCAGTCTTGTATCAATTAAGACAAGCAATATCTGATGCCAGTGTTAATACTTGTTACATATTAGGTATTTGATATGGAATAACACTTCCTTTTTTTCCAGCTCAGCTATTGAAGGTAGAAATAAAATTATGTCACCAATCTGTGCATTAAAATTCCTGTGTTTGCCCCTAATGCTGCATTCCTGCACACTTAAGAGACATTTCAAATACTGACTTCAGTACAGGAATTTGTGTCCCTTCCCAAAAGTCCTTTGTTTAATAAGAAGGTCAACGCAGTAGTGTTTTAAAATCTCTTTACTCTTCACATTTGTTAAAATTGCTTTATGCTGCAAACTGCTTTTAGCACTGAGTGGAATAGAATTTACTTTCAGTTTTTATTAACTCAGGAATGTATCATCATGGTTGAAAACAAAGATGAGTGAAGAACAGCATAACTCTTAAACACTGGAACGGGCTTCCTAGAGAGGTGGTCGATGCCCCAAGCCTGTCAGTGTTTAAGAGGCATTTGGACAATGCCCTTAATAACATGCTTTAACTTTTGGTCAGCCCTGAATAGGTCAGGCAGTAGGGCTAGATGGTCCCTTCCAACTGAAATTATTCTATTCTATTCTATTCTATTCAGGAAAGAATGTCTAAAAAGGACAAAAATCTACTTCACAGTCTTCACTACTACTTCACAACAGTCCCCTGGTTAAGGTTGTCTTCCAGATCTCATAGATAACAGTTTCTTGGCAATTTTTAGCTTAAGGCAAAATCACATTATACACTGAATGTAAGTTTTGAAGAGTTAATGTAAAGAAACAACTTGGCTATTCCATGGTTCACAATGACCCCTATATTTTATAACACGGCAGTGATATGTCACGATCTTTGTTTATAACCGTATTTTGTCCTTTTTAGTAAACTGTCTATTCTAAGTATGCAGATAATCAAAGAACTTTCTGAGTAACTAAAATGTGGAATAATGGATAATAAAAATTCTGGTACTAAAAATATCATCTCATGGGACTACATATGACAGCTATGCTAGAAGAAAATAATTTCAGATGTAGCTTTAAGAACTTGAAAGTCAGGAAGTACCAGACTAACAGCTGCCTGAATAACTCGAATTCTGATCATTTGCACCTTCTTTCTTTGCATTGAATGTCTGGTTTGAAGTATAAAAAACAGGAGTGCAGTGGTACGGATACACAAAGGGGCAATTTAACATTGCCCAGACAATTGAATCCAATGTTTTTTGAGATGCTGACTTTTCAATCTAATGACTCTCTGAAATAAGTTTATTTTAAAAATAATTTCCTAGGGGTGTGAATTTATTTTATTTTTTTTTAAGGAAACAGGTGAAATAAATAATTTCTTTTCTAAGAAAGTATAACAACATTGCATGTCTTTAGTAGGTCTTGCACCCTTAAGTCTTCAAAAACATGCTACAAACAGCAGCAGGAGGAGAGCTTTGTTTTGTCTGTTTTGTCTGCTCTACAACACCTTCTTTGGTATCTCCTAAGTACATCTTTTGTGGCAGCTTTAGCCCAGACTTTGAAAGTACCTATTCAACTAACTTGGCAATCCACTAAAATTTGTTTGTACGTTGCAAAGAAAAGAAAGGAGTTTATCATATTTAGTGATTTTATACCTTTGCTAAAACTTGAGTTTTTAATCACAAAGGAAAAGCACTTTTCCAACCTGAGTGAATTCCCTTGGTGAATCATAGAATCGTAGAATAGTGTGGATTGGAAGGGACCTTTAAAGGTCATCAAGTCCAACCCCCCTGCAGTGAGCAGGGACACCTTCAACTAGATCAGGTTGCTCAAAGACCCGTCCAGCCTGGCCTTGAGTGTTTTCAGGGATGGGGCATCTACCACCTCTCTGGGCATCCTGTTCCAGGATTTCACCACCCTCATCATGAAAAATTTCTTCCTTTCATCTAGTTTCAATCTACCCTCTTTTGGTTTAAAACCATTATCCCTTGTCCTATCACTACAGGCCCTGCTAAAATGTTTGTCCCCATCTTTGTTAAAGCCCCCTTTAAGTACTGAAAGTCTGCAATAAAGTCTCCCTGGAGCCTTCTCTTCTCCAGGCTGAGCAACCCCAACTCTCTCAGCCTTTCCTCATAGGAGAGGTGCTCCATCCCTTTTGTCATTTTTGTGGCCCTCCTCTGGACCCCCTCCAACAGGTCCCTGTCTTTCCTGTCCTGAGGACTCCAGAGCCGGATGCAGCGCTGCAGGTGGGGTCTCACCAGAGTGAAGTAGAGGGGCAGAATCACCTCCCTCAACCTGCTGGCCACAAGATAGTCATATATAACATAGTCAGGGTTATTTCCCGCCTGTATGGTCTCATACAGCATTCTGTGATAAGTGTTCTGAAGCAGGAAAATGTTAGTCAAGTACCATTCATCAGTGATCATGTTCATTAGAGGTCAGAGACATATTTCCCAGACAAATCAACCTTGCAAAGGGATATTTATGGAAAACTTCAGGAATCATACTTGCAGAAGTGTCTAAACAAGTCAGTTGATATCTTCTTCATATAACTCAGCTTCAGGAAGGCCATTGCTAAGGACTAATTTAGAACCTGTTATCACTAAAGACAGGTAAATACTACAGATGATACTCTCTCTGTATATAGCTATATGTATATATCTGTAATTACCGCTAGTATTTGTTTACTGATTAAACAACTATAGGTCTACTTGTAGTAACAACTTTGAAATGTTAAAGCGGTGTTCATTTTCAGGTGCTATTATCCATGATATTATTCATCTTGTAAAGAGGAGGTCTGCAGTTCAGTCTAGGGAAAGGAAAAGGATGCCTCAAGTGGCAGAGGCAAAGAGGTCTTCTATAGGGATGAAAATTACAGCCGACTCCCCATTTTCTAATATTAGTGCATATGCACTTCTAATCTGTTATTCATATTTGTTCTTTGATCTGTCCCTTTCAGAGTTGTTGCAGGGCTAAACTAAGAACATGATTAGTAGCCACATTATATGGCTAAAATCACACTAGAAAGCCAGACTAAAATCCTGAAAACTCACTGATTCAGTAAAGCAGAGTTTTTTTAGAACTTAGACACTAATCCTAAACTAAACCAGACTGACAATATCGTGGAAGAAAACAGAGAGGTGCAAAGCATGATTTTATAAAAAATAGATCATGTTAGACTAACTGCATGTTTTTCTAATTGAAAAATTTCTGGTTTAAGTGTATTGCAATGAAACTGATCTGTCTTGATTTAAGTAAAGCTTTTGATATAGTCTTGTTTTAAAAAAAACATTTATTTTTGCATTTGGTAATTTTATATATATTTATTTAATGTAGCACTAAGGATTAATACAAGAATCTCAGAGCTGATAAAGAGATGGGTGAAATGGAGACTGGTAAACTGAAAATTATTGGGATGGAAAGAGTTTTCTAATAATATTTGTCAGGTATCAGACCTAGGAACATATGTTTAATGAGTCCTGTAGCAACCAAGGGAGAAGAATTAGAGTGCTAAATAATGTAAAGTTGAAAGGTTTCAACATGACTGAAGAAGACCAGATCATCATACCAAAAAAATGGGATGACCCCAAAAACTCAGATAATTAAACTGAAATAAATGAAATTGAATAGTAGAATCTCCGGCTTCAAACAATCAATTCCTCACCTGGAAAAAGCGAGGAAAATAATGGGGATCAAAGAGTGTTGCATGATTTTGTGGTGACTCTAAACTGCCAGCATAATTCAAAAGTGCTAGTGGACTTCTAGGATGTTTTTGTAAAGAAATAATCACTACACAAGGCATTGGTAAGGCCTCACAGACCAGGTTGTATTCTGCTCTCAGAATCTCTTTCCAGAAGATACCACTTTTAACTGTAACAAGTGAAGAGAAGAGTACTGAAATGGGTGAGGGTATATCAAGTGTATTTTAGGAGAAAAAAAATCTAGGAGTTTTCTTTAGCCTAGAACAAGAAAAGATGAAAGAGAATATTGACAGTGGGATGTTCTCAGTGATTTTAAATATTTCTTGACAGTTAGTGCATCACTGAAGTCTTCTGTTCCACCTAAAACTTGAATTGTGTGAAATTGCAGACAGTGATTAGGACTGCTAAATTTTGTGTCAGCTGCAGATTTTTCAGTGACTGTTGCTTAGACTCATGTACCAGTTGTCTGTCTCACTGCCTGCCTGGAACTGTAAGAGCATTTGACTGATAGCCCTTGCTGTCTCTTCTTCTGTCTCTTCTGCCGTCCCACCAATGAATGCCAGTTATTCAAGCTTAAACAGGAAGAGACGACACCTCCATTGCATAAGCAGCTTTTATTCAGTAATGCGTATTTCTGTATTTTCAGAAGTAACCCAAACAAACTGCATTAGAGAATTATATTTCCTTGGGAAAATAACATAACCCTAAAACTATAACCCTAAAACTTTCACTTCCATTTGTCATTATATTTTCCCGGCTTGTTATCACAGGATGCTAGTTTGTCCTGTGTTCTGTAACTGTTCAGTGTAAAGCTTGCTCCCTCTAAAATGTCTTGCAGATTTTTTCACTCTTAGCTGCCACGATTAAGATAAAATTACCCCCACTATGCTATCCAAGTAGTGTTAATGCAAAATTCAAATCTCTTTTAAATGCTTTCTCAATTTCAAGTGTATCCTGGTTCTCTCCAACTGCTGTTTGGCACTGTCGTGGTTTAACCCCAGCCAGCAACACAGCACCACGCAGCCGCTCACTCGCTCCCCCCCCACCCAGTGGGAT
>JAVKLA010000081.1:37222092-37345684 GCA_034782735.1 Sagittarius serpentarius
AGCAATTGCACTGTGCATCACTTGTCTTGTGTATTCCAATCCTTTTATTATTATTGTCATTTTTTCTTGTTATTAGTATCATTGTTAGTTTTTCCTTTCTGTTCTATTAAACTGTTCTTATCTCAACCCATGAGCTTTACTTTTTTTTCCGATTCTCTGCCCCATCCCACTGGGGGGGGGGGAGGGGAGCGAGTGAGCGGCTGCGTGGTGCTGTGTTGCTGGCTGGGGTTAAACCACAACCTATGGGAAATAATAAAAAAGAATATTGCCATAGGTTTTCTATAGTGTTCCAGCAATGTCTATATGCACCCTGTTTTCAAGTTTACTTTCCTCAGCACATTTGACAGCTATTAATATAAATATTTATCAGATTCCATTTTCCTTCTTATTTATTATTCTACTTTTTGGATTTATATTACATTTCATATAAATATAAGTTTATATTAGCCTTTATAGTACATTTCAATCTTAACTGAGCTTACAAGCAGCCTGGAAGCTTATTGCAATAGGGTGACAAGTAAGCCTTCATTGGCACATAAAACATACTCCCAAAAAGAAAATCTGTGAAAAAAATTGGAGTGACAAGCTTTTGTCTTTAGGTTGTTACACAGCAAAATTAATTTTCTGCCCCAATGCTGAGACAATACAGACAGTGCTAATGTACTGGTTTGGGCAAATGCCTCAGCTTAGTCTGAAGAGAGATTTATGTAGAAAAATCTATCACTGACACACCCACTTATTTCACTGTATCTTCCAGAGAGCAAATTAAGTTACTGAAGTAACATTATAACAGTGTAAAAATTGCTATAGCTATGCAAAAATTTTAGTCACTTATTAATAAAATACACCAATATTGAAAATAGTTGTATAATGGTTAAAAAAACAGATCATAATTGGCATTTTTCTGCATTACATAGCACTATTCTCATAGCTAAACAGACAGTGGGATAACTTGAGTGATTAAAGCCCAAGTGTAGTGCTACTGCTTTGGGACTGCAGACCATGATATCCTGTCTGCTTTTTTATTGTTTTTTTTCTCTAAAATGAGTGCAGAATTCCTAGTAAGATTGCTGAGGCTACAGTGTACTGCTTGGCAAACGCGCCACATTATAGTGATTGCTAAGGAAATAGGTCTGTGGAAGAAAAAGCACAAGGAATTTCTTCATTGCATGATGGTTCACAATGCTTCTAGAAAACTGAGATCCCCATTGTATTAGTGAAGTCTATTTATACTTTTGCAGTGTGTCTTACCAAGCTCTACTGTGCAAAACCACTCTGTAACATATTAGCTTAGCTGATCAGTGTATCTACAAATTCAGTCAACTCAAATTGATTAGTGATAGCATAGTCTCCTATGTATTGCCTTTGAGCTATTTTTCCAGAGAATAATTTTTAATCCATTTCTTCCCAGTCTGACTATACTGCATCTTATTCAGACTATGGTTTCATTAGGAGATATTAACAAAGCTAGTATCTGTGAAGCTTCTGCACTTGATGATGTTAGCAGTGTCTGAATTTAGAACAACTCTATGGACAAATTCTCTTGCATTTTCATCTATTTTTGAGCAGTTCAGCTCTCACATTAATTTCCTGTATCAAAACCTATCTAGCATATCCCAGTATTCAAATAAAAATTGTAATTTCTTAGCTATCTTTGGTTGTTTACTTCCATCCTGAGACCTTTTTTATCTGTCCATTAGAATCTGTACTGTAACAGTGAGCTTTTCTACTGGTTTCAATGATCCCACCTTGCTAATCAGAGGTCTTTACCATTATCATTATCTTTATTTTGAAGATTACTTTAAAAAGAAGAACACATTTTGCATGGATTTGCAGAATTTGTATTGTTAGTTTTTAATGACTTCTAGATGTTTGTATTTGAGAAAAATTAATTAAATAGGTGATGACCAGATCTTAGTCGTCATTTTCTGCTTTTCAAAGTTACTTTCTTTTCCCTTTAGAGACTGCATAGGAATGATTGCATTAATAGGGCTACCCCAAACTCTGCAACCCTATTAAGAAACAAAAATACATAGGACCTGAGAACTGATAACATGACTATAAATTGGGCATAAAACCGTATCAATCATAAATCAACTGTGAGTATTGACATGACAAAATCTAGTCCAGTATAGGACTTACGCACGAAGCAATGTAAACCAAACGAAAGGCAGCTGCTTATTTTACCTACATTAACTTCCTTTCTCCCCTATTACATAGTTCTATTATTTCATATGACCTGGGAACCAAGTAGGTGTTGTTTAAGCTTGTAATATTTCCTTTATATTTGACATTGGGTTTTAGTCCATGTAATTTTTACGTCCAACTTACTGAGATTACTTGGTTATCTATGCTATTTAACTGTGGGTGAATATATCTATGGCCAACAGAGTGTTTGAAAACAAAAAAAAATCGTATGAATAAGCGTGATTTATCAAGTTTTCTGTGCAAAATTTATTGCCATTTATTCTTCTGGTCAATGTGAAAACAGAACAGCATTCCTAGTGAATCTAGGAACTCTCTTAAACACAAAACTCTTACAAGTATCATAAAAAATCTCTATTAAGTAAATGTATAAAGATACATATGTAGAATGCGTATCAATTCTATAACTTACAGATAATTACAACATGATATGTTGACCTCCTTGGTGTATTTTTTCAAGGACATTTTACAAATCCAATGACCTCATCTCATTTCATCTTGTAAGAACTATATCATAGAATTATAGAATGGTTTGGGTTGGAAGGGACCTTAAAGACCATCTAGTTCCAACCCCCCGCCATGGGCAGGGACACCTTCCACTAGACCAGGTTGCTCAAATCCCTGTCCAGCCTGGCCCTGAACACTACCAGGGATGGGGCATCCACAGCTTCTCTGGGCAACCTGTGCCAGTGAAGAACTTCTTCCTTACATCTAATCTAAATCGACCCTCTTTCAGCATAAAGCCATTACCCCTTGTCCTATGTCCTATATTAAGAAAACTTGCTGGTTTTCAAATTCAGTTTGCAACACACTGGAAGACGCAGTTCATCTTTCACTGATAAACTGAATAGAAAAAACAAAGAACTGGGCAATGATCCTTTGAAATACACTCTGACTTGCTGTACTGTGTAATACTGGATTTTGTATAATGTAATTCTTGAGGTTTACAGAGGTAATAAAACATAGTGCTAGCAACCATTTTGCCGTTAGTTATTTTACTTAAGTTCAGTTTACTTTCCACAAATTTGTCTTTGGTTTACACCTTTTATTACTTTCAAAGAAAATAAAAAATCAACCAGAACTATCATTGCCATAGTGTACTGTTGTTATTTATCTGAGCTTCTGTGGTAGTTTTTCCTTTCCCATAATTTTCAGGAGAGATTCATCTAGCCTGAAAATAGTTCTTGAGTCAGTATGCTGGATGGTTCAAATATAAAGCATTGCTGTGGCAGATTGGTAGCATACTAAATAACCTTAGTAAACATGATCCCCATTTTTTATGGGGAGAAGTCTAATTTTGAGCTAAGAATGCAATATTTAGCTGTTTTCTTAATGGCTTCTGCTTTTGACAGGAGTGGATTAGGAACAATTTTCAAGTTTGCTATACAAATTCAGAATATTATTTATGTATTCAAAATATTATTGTCTTATCTTCAATTTATTGTCTATTCATGTCTGTATGTTAATTTTTTATGTTGGCAACCGCTGCCACAATATCTGCAGTATGTTCAGATCTTAAGTACATATATTTTAAAAAGAATATTTTACTGATTTCCATAAAGACTATAAACATGCCTACAAAGTAGATCCACAAAATGTAAGGAGAATTCTGGGAACTTTGGAAAAGAATTTGGAATTGTTTATTTGTTGTTTCAAGTATCGAAGAGCAGTGTTAAAGCGGAAAAATGCACTAATACAATATAAAAAAGCTATCATGTTTCATAGCGGCAATTCTGATGTGTACATCGGTTACACAGAAAAGAGAAGGTGAAATGGCATGCCTTACAATATTTTATGCTTTCTAAATACATACATAACATATATTACTTTATAATAATAAGCATAAACTTTAACCTTATTTTTCCTTCTTAAATTTATCTAGACTCCCAATAATATGGACTCTGTTAACAAGAAGTTAAGAACCCTTAAAGCTATACATTTTCAGCATTACAGGGTGTGTGAATGTAAATTTTCAAGATAAAACTAGTATTGAAACAAAGGAAGTATAATTACAGAACATAAAATATATTATGCCAAAGAGAAAAAGACCCATACTCTGACATTTAGAGAAGGCTTGCTAGTCATGGTTTTAATTAGAAAATAATCCTTTACCAACTCATTCAGTTGCTAAGTAGGAATAACACATTTTACTATAAGAAATTTCACTTGAACTTAGGTGAATCACCACTGGGTTTACCTGTATTACAGAAACCTTTTTATATTTTAAATTTCAAAGACAATTTTGTCCCTTACTTTTCTAACCCAATAAAATAAAGCCTTGGGTATTGCAGTACATTTTAATATTTTCCATCTAGATTTCTCCAAAACTACTCCTTCCTTCCAGGGACTTATTCTATCTTGCTGAAATGAATACAGTTTGGAAAAAGATTTTCTTGAAAGAGCAAGTAAATGCTTAATAAAGCAACCAGAACTACATGGGGAAGGGTTTCTAAATTCAATGTCTTAAGTCATTGTTTGATCAACAGTTGGCCCCTTTGAAGTGCCATATTTTTTATACCTAAGTAGATTTGTTATGGGTACAAAGTTCAGAAAGATCTGTTGAATTATCTGATTGGTATGAGTGTACTCAGTTATCATAACACTAACATTGTATCCAATATCTGAAGAAAACTTCTGTTTGGGCTGGCATGCCATTTTGCACAAAAATCTAAATGACTATATCTAGATAAATTATCACAAGTAAATGAATATACCACAAAGAAGCAAATGAATAATTCCAATATTTAAGTTTTTGTTGAATTTGTTGGCAACATAAAATCACCAAAAAAATCAGCGAAGGTCATGTGGATGTATTGACTGAAAGTAATCCAAAGACTTCTTTCCAACTGTGAAATGCCATCTTCAGTGACACCATCAATGTAACAGTTGTGTTCAATGACTCATTTCACAGACACCCATGTCAGATGCCACAAGCAACGGTAATGTCCTCCTAAAGTGGGTTTATTTTTAACTTTTTGAGAGTAATATTGTCTAATCAGCTCAACTTGCTTAATAGTCTTGAGTGATACATCTGCACCAACCATTTGTGTCATATATGCTTTGATATATTTAATACACTACTAAAAATTTATGCAAGCAGACTTCTATTCTTTTATTTTTTGCAAATGTATTTGTGTTCTTCAGTCCACCTCAGTTTGTGTAAGTCATGCCAACCTCCACATTTATCCTAGAAAACTAACAGGGTCATAGTATGGCCTTGAGCACTGACACAGAACTGTTAAGTACGCAGATAGCACAGTCCCTGGTATGCCTAGATAATGCTCATCCATGATCCAGGATAAGCAACTACCGAGACTATTCACAATATGCAATTTAAAGGCAACCACTCTGTTTGGTACATCAAAGCATTTAGCTGCACAGAAATTCTCTCTTCCACACTACAGTGCATCAGGCTCAGGCAATGCCTCCCACCTTGTTTTGGTTTTAAGTATAGATAGCGTTCGTGCAAACATCTGTTAGTCACACTGTAGGTTATCAGTTCTGAAAATTATGTGCTAGTCTTGAGTTTTGACTTATTTGGAATAACATTGGTTTTCGTAAGAGGAGGATTTTAACTTTTCTATGGTAGCCCAATCAGTTTGTTCCAAAATCTGGCCTTGAAATTTAGAATAATATCCTGGCTCTCTTGTTTCATAGTTCGCTCTTGAAATAGGAGAGGACGACACCTTCTCGGTGTTTGGTAGCAGCCAGCAGATGGTGCAGTATTCCCTTCCATTCCTGCGGCTCCCTCAGTGCCTGGCGTTGGTTCCTTTAGTATTTGGTTCACCTGTCTGCAGTTTACCTCTGGGGATCTTTCAGCATTGCTAGCATATTGTCTCAGGTATTTCATTCCACCAGACCACGACTGAAAAGTGTGAAGGAACTTCAGAGCCATCTTCCAGGACTCTTGGAGGCCATGGGACACAGGATTTCTGGTGGCTGACCTCTCCTTCTTAGACGACTCTGCTCCAAAAATACTCCTGGTCCATGCTCCTTCTCAGACACACTTACAGGCAGTGATAATGTTTTGGTTTTCCTCTGTATTATTTCTGAAGTTAGTGAAGATTCACACATTGTGGCCCTGCTTTCTCCAACCTGTTTCAGGAAGATTTGATTGCATAATGTCTTTGTTGGTAAGATGCAAGGATTCCTGGCCTAGATACACAAAATTCATGGTAACTGTCCCAATATATTTTAGTATCTTTCTGGATTCTGGATATTTATCTGGAAATGTTCGGATATTGCTCTTCCCTGGGGAGGAATGTCATTTTCATATATGGGAAATTGAACCAAATGAGCCTATTGGGCCGGTGGAACAGATTCCCAAATGGATGTACCACTAAATCACTTTAAAAGTTGGGGGTTGACTTTCAAGAGTTGTCAGTCAGAAGACAATCAGTTATGCAATTACTTTGTCGGCATATGCCACAGGCCCCTTACAGCTTCTTGGGACTTTCTGAAAATCCCTTGGTCTTAAACATCAGAAAGGGTTTAACCAAATTTTCCCCCTTCAAGAGATCCTGTTAATCAGTACAAAGCTTTATCTAGTTCCTGTGGCTCTGAAGAAACCACAAGGTAGGTCAGACACTGTTTATGGGTACTTGACTTCACCTTACTGGAAATGAGTTTTTGCTAGTGTCTATAATCTATTTCAGGAGCGTGAAGAATTCAGATGTTAAAGAGGCATGCACGTCTTAAAATACTGGAGTAACCTTATCCACCCCCACAAAAACCAAGTGTTTTTATACTTTTCACCATATATAATATCCTAAATAGTATTAAATATTACCGTGTTGCCTTTTTACATTAAATACCATTAAAATACATATACTGAGGAAAATGTGCTGGGTGCAAACTAAACAGTTTCTTGAATTCAGTTAAAATTTCATTTGTTACTCAGTTATATTTGCTCTAGAGATATACAATTAGAAGTCCTGAGTAATTGGGTCACCTTTACATGTATTTGCTCTTTAATTAGGCTTAGTCAGTATGAAAATAAAGTTCAGTTAGGAGCACTATGCTGAAGCTTCTAGGAAGTGGAGCAATGTCCAGTAGTTCGTGCATCTTACTTACATTCGTGACTTATTTTTAAAATGGAACAGTTTAAGTCTGGCAAGAGATTGACTAGATGTTAGTGTTTTGCTTTTTAAACTGATATTGTTGTGTTGATTTCCTTTCAGAAGTTCAACAAATGTGCTGACAGTAATGACTTGCTTTGCCATATTTTATATAACACAATTTGCTGTGACAAATTATTCCCTCATCTGAATCCATACTATAAATCATTTAGATGTTACTATATTCATTTAAAATATTGTAGATCTCAGCTTCTGTGTGTCCGTTGCATTAATTGTGAAAGGGGTATAACCAAAAGTAGTAAACTTAAATTCATCCAAAATTAGGTGAAGTTGCCCACCGACCTTCTATGAGGAGTATTCCTCTTCGTGACAGCTCAGATAATTCTGTTCAGTGAGCAGAAACTTCTATTTAGCTCCAGTCAAGAACTCCTAAGTAGGCCAGAGTGGCACATTGCAGCGCCAAAGTGGCATTAATAGACCAGAATGAGTCACCAGAGGCTGACCTGACCTTCTGTGGCCAACACCTTCCTCCTGGAATGCTCCCCTCAGAGAGGAGAAAATACAATGTAGGACTCATTCTACTGGCAGAGCAGTCAGAGAGCAAGTCTCGTAAGGGGAGCTCTGGACCTAAAGACAGAGAACTGTTCTCTCTGTTCTCAGTTTCCTCCCAAATAAGCCTCACTTTTTGTATGAACTTAATTAAATTCTTCCCTGAAGCTCTTGGAGAAGATTGTGTTACTAGAGTCCGTAAAAATCTTTATCACCTTTCCTTGGCTGGCACTGTACAGACCACTTTAAGTCTTCTTACAAAATGGTATTCCACAGTTCAGGATGTTTTATGGCTTCCCGAAGATTCAAGATGGTAGCAGTTAGGAAAGAGTATCACAAAAATTAAATTTAAAAAAGTGTGCTTTTTTTTCATGGCTTTAAAAAATTGTATTCAAGAAAGTACCCATCTTAGAAAGTAATCTTTCTTAATACTGCCTACATTGTTTATCTTTGCCTCAGGCTGGGCTTTTTACAAATCAAACCAGACTGTTAACTGCAAGTCTTTGAAATAAGAACCACCTTTCCTATATGTATGCATAGTTATCAACATGATTTGGCATTAATATTAATCAATGCAGTTACCAGAAGATGCAGCATTATAAGTTGCAAAAGTAATTTATAGTTTTTACTTTTCTATCTTGCATTCTATCTCGACGACATTGGTAAATCATTTCATTTTGTCAGCCAATTTAAATTCTTTGCAATATTCCATAATTTCTATCATTCTGAGTAATACTTTTACTTTAAAATTGTTGTGGCCTGTGATAATACACTATGCAGCATCATTTCTGCTAATCCCCAGGGCACTCCACCATTAGCTTTTTTGCTTCTTCTACTGAAACCAGCTTTTAATCCATGAAAGGACTTCATTTTGCCTCCTGTGGCTACTAACTTAATAATCTCCTGAAAGCTATTTGAAATCCTAATTCAGTATCTACAGAGCCAGATATCCTTTATCTATTATTTTGTTAACTGTTAAAACTGTGCTTTAGATTGTTTTCAACAAACTGAATCTACAGTTTACAGATTGCTGCTCTGTGTCTAGCAAGTCTGTTTCATAAGAGCAAGGGACTTATAAAACCTTTAATTTAGTGTCGTAAACCAGCTTCTCAGCTCTTGCTAAACTTATGAGACAACCAGTTAAGTCACTGGGCTTTTGTGCATGCAGGATTCTGATTATACTTCTGAGAAGTATAGATTCTTTTTAAAAAATCAGCCTGAAAAGTAGGTTGTTCTCATTAGGAGAATCATCCAAATGCTGTGTGAAATCAATAAGATTAACTGTATAACAAGAAACGAATGAATAGACTGTGGACTATGTCTTCCTTCCTGTTCTGTACAGTTTTCCTTGCTTAATAATAATGTTATCCACAAATATACAGTTATGTCTGTGGAGATTAATAAAATGTGAGGGAAGAATTTTTCCAATGTTGGTGGTATAGGAATAAAACCTAAAAACTTGCAGATTGGAACAGGTGTATGATAGGTATGATATTTTTTCCTCTGACAATGCTCAGAAATCCCCCATGGTAACACATTTTTTGAATTTGTGAGCAAGACTATAACATGTCTATTCCTGTAGGGAACCACCAGCAACCCCTTCACTTTGCTCAGAATAAAGGAATAATGGGAAAGGCTTGAAAAAAGAAATAGCTTAATTGCATTTATATACAGAAACACATTTGCTGCACAATTGCTTTTGTTGCAAAATGCAACTATGCCCTGTTTGAATCACCTTTGATATTGCATAATCTCTCCGAAGTAAGACATTAATGTAGACTCACCTTAACCCATTTGAAGAAATACCTCTTCTTCTTTTCTGTTGGGGAGAGTGAACAGAGTAGCGCTATTTTATTCTATTTATTATGGCCATACTGCCCACTTTCCTGCCTAGAGAAAAATGTCAAGAGTCAGAAGCTGATAGAAACAGTCTCAGAGTATGCTCTTAATGTAGAAAAATGACTATACTAATTTGCCTTTGAGCCATTTCGTTTTGTCATTTTTATTATATTTTTAAAAAATATTGTGTGTGAAAATGCAAATGATAATGTTTAATGACATGTTTTATAAGCTTCCACAATTTCTAAAGCCATAAACCTGCCAGTTTTTTAGTATGTGTATGTCTGAAACTTATGACAAAATTGGATGGATGGACAACTGTAGCTGTGCATTACATTGTAGAAGGTTTTCTGGTATTTTATGCTATGGTTTAATTACTAAAATAAAATAAATATTCAGATAGTTGTTTTTAACTTTTCCCACAGACACTTTTTTCTGTGTTTCTTTGTCCCAATGTTCCTGTTTATTTCTAATTTTTCTGTTTTGTCTTATTTTTATTAAAACCAAAGGATTTCAAGTTAATTTGACAGACAGCTTTGCCTGAATAATTGGCAAAGAGAAAGGAAATGAATGCCAAAAAATAAGAAAAAGATAACTAGGCCACTAGCTTTCTGAATGGGATAGAATCAGTTGACACTCTCTCCTGATTTACCTTCACAATTAATTCTTGAAAAATAACATAAAAATATTAGGTTTCTTCTTATTAAAATGGTAGTAAACATTTTTTCAGCAAAAGATAAATATATTTTCAAAAAAGTAAATTTTAAATTAGCTCTATACTGACATACAGCACTGTATATGTTTTGCTGGGATGGACAAACTGGCCCACTCTTCTTCCAATAACATTTAAAATGAACTCCATATTGCACAAAATAAATAAATGAAGATCACTATGTCTTCCTCAAACAGGTAGTGGGAGAGTCTTACAGCCACCTCTTATTGTCCTTCTACCTTCAAACTCTGCCTTGGAGAGAGGTGGGTTAATCTCTACCTAGCCTCCTCCCCTTGCCTATCACTGGGACAGTATTAGCCTCTTTGCTTTCCTTTCCAGAGAAGAGGTGTCCACTGGTGTTTAATTAAGAGTCTGCAAAACTGAAAGTTTCTTCTTCACAATTATAGTCCTTTGTGTGTTCTATAGCAAAGGAACAGAGTTTGTCCTCTGCGTCTTGCTGGTGCCTAAGTGCAGCGGGGGGGATTTCTCAGATGGTGCAGCCAAGGGTGGAACTTAATCTCCCAGGGGGGCTACAGACTCCTGAGGAGTCATTAATTCCCATTCACCTCTCAAAGTAGGTGTATATAATACATATAATATTGCATGGCTATTACAAGTGCAAATTATCTTTACACATCATGTAATGCTCATATTAGGCAATTGCAAATGAGAGAGATGAGTAAAATGTAGACAAATAATGCCTCTCTATCTTAATCTAAAGTTTCACATTTATTGTACTTGTGGAACTCTTACCACATATTAAGAAATCATGTAAGCAAAAAAACGGAACTACTGGGTGTGTCTAACAAGATGTTGGCAAGTCTTTTAACTAGCAAGAAGAACGTAACTATATAAGCATACATTCTGAAGTAGCAGAGATACTTTTGTCTGCCACTGAGGTTATGGTGCGGTCCATTATTTGCTTCACACAAACAATTCTTGAATACGGTCCACATTTGTCAGAGTCATGTTTATATAGCACTTTTCTCAGGGTGCATTCACCTTCTATTTATAATGCTTCCCGTAAGTTAAAAGAAAGCAATCCTTTAAGTGTAGTCTACAGCTATTTGTTGTATTAGAAGAACAGTATATTTTGCATGCTTTTTTAGAAATCAGTTGACTCAGATAATCTAATGTGAATAGAATCCAAATAAATAAGAACAAGTTAACACTTAATTTCCTTTACTTTTTTCAGTTTGGGGTATTCCTATATATCAGTTTCTCCCTGTCTTTCCAAGGAAGAATTAATTGGAATAAAATCTTGATATTTTATATTAAGGCAAATTGGTTATAATAACAGGTGAGCTCTCACAACTGCCTTGTGTAGTAGCATTAATGCTTTCCTATCTACACTATAAATATCCCCTACCTTTTCAATAATATTTGCCCTTTTCATATCTGCATCATAACGGTGGCTCATAATGATTAATTAGTCTGCTCAACTCTTTTTCTTGTATTACTGTATCACACTGATGAACTCCTATGCTGTAGCCGAAATCCTTCCTATTAGTCTGTCACTTAAACACTGCATGTCATACTATAAGGTCTACATCACATAATCCTTTTTTTTGTCATCCTATTTTTTGTATGGTATGCTGACTCCCCTCTACATTGGCAAGACCTGCCTGATCTGTATTATCAGCAAAGTGTGTCTTTATAAAATCTAAATCCAAGCAGTACAATTAAAAAGATTTATGAAAATGCAAGGATAGAACCTCCTCCTCCCAGAAATGTCCTAGATTATCTTCTGGATGGCATAGTTCACAGACTGTTAGAGATTCACACATGTAGCTGAGAATCCATTTCTTAAATAAAAATTCTTAGGTTGCATTTATAAGAAGAGATTTCAGGTTGGTGTTTTACCTTCTCTCTAACTGGGGAGGAGTTTACCAAATTTATATCTTCCTTCTCCTTGCCCCCATTTGTCACACAATCATTGATCCTCTAGTTATTTAGGGAATAATATGACCTTCTTGTTGACTATTAATTTTCCTCACCTCAGTTACCCTAGTAAGATTAGATTGCCACCTTCAGGTGTGGCAACTGAAAAGATAATGTTTTGGTTATCATATACAGGACCATTACCACTGCTAGTAGCAATTGTTCTCCAAATAATATCTGTGGAGTATGTCTGCCATAATGACATAAATTTGAGTATTTGATTTTCAATAACATTACAGAGGTCTTGACCATATCCAGTTCTAGACCTTGTTGCTTATGGTAGAGTATGAATAGACTGGTTTTGCCATATTGCCAAACAATTTTCATCAGACCATTTCTGTTTTAGTCATGCTTCTCATTCATACATATCAAGCATGAGCCAAAAGTAAGTGGATGCATTTTATTATGTGTATTTCCCCATAATCTGAAAAGAATCCACATGGATTAGGCAGCAGTCAGCTGAGAGAAGTCAGTGGAAAAATGAGGGAGAGAGGCAAACGAGGCAATTAGCCTGCAGGGATAAAGAGTTGCGTTGCTTCATTTTGGAGCTCGATGTAGAATGAACCTCACCATGCAGACAGGAATAATAGCTAGAAAATAATTATTGATTATATGCCCCCAAAATGAGAAAGAGCCTAGAACTACCTTTACTTTAAGGTGTGCGTCATAGCTGTGTACCTTTTCACATACTCCTCTTCAGTGTTTTCAGACTTAAATATTACTGTGTTCGAACTACATTTAAAAGAGCAGTAAGACATCAAGATGCAGAGAATACTATGGAAAATTGAATTATATCCTGCTATATAAAATATAATAGAACAATACCTCTCCCTAGCTTTTCTCAACTATTTTTATTGATGACAGCATTACTCTTGTAACTAACATGGAGGTAATAGGGAATGCGGTAAATTCAAAATTATTCTCTATGTAACATTTCTGGTTTTTTTTTACATGAAGTGATATTTCAGATCTGAATTCAGATAGGCAGTACAGTAACACTCCAAAAACATTCCTTATTTCTTCTTTTAATTTATCCATGGGAGGCAAATACTGTTTTTCGTCATTTAACTTCTTGTGGGAAGTTAAATATCTACAGAATATGTTAAAAAGGCTCTAACTTCAGTTTGACTAAGTTAAAAGGTTTATGTTGGGGTGTTTATCCAGTTTCTCCCTTCCCATTATCTGTTTCTCTTTGAGTTTGATAGTCTTCCACTTGTTTTAAGAAAAGTATTCTATCATTTCATTGCAGAATGCAAAATATAGGTACAACTTCCCTCATTTTTTTTTATAGGACGTGAGTAATAACTTAGACTAAAACTCTTTCAGTAGAGGATCTTTGTAGTATAAGCCTATGCAGCATGTACTGAAAAGTGAAATACAGCCGGCTAAAAAGAGAATAATTTCTTGCTGGAAAACTTGTAGAGACTAAATGCAACAGTAGAATTGGGCTTTGAACTGTAAGTACCGTAAGCAAAGTTACCATATTAAAAACTCCATCTAATCAAGTCTAGAAAATACTAGTGAGCATTACTTGCTCCATAGTGAAGATTAAAACTAACATCTCATTATGAATCAAGAGACAAACATACTAAAAGCAAAACCCCCAAACCTGTGAAATGCACAGGCTTCATCTTGACTATGGGTGGAGGATACTGGAAGAAAAAAAAAGAAACCTTGAAAGAAAGTTGGAAGAAGTCTTGGAAGAAAAATCAGAAAGGAAGTTCAAAACTGAGACTATTCAAGAATGTTTCTGCTTTTCTCTTTCCATTAACCTAGAAAATAGAGAAGAAATATCTGGTATAGAATGGAAAACAAATCTTAAATGGAACTATTATTTTACCAAAGAATCCTTACAAAATCTTTACAATCCTTACAAAAACTCCTGTTTGTCCTTATCAAACCAACAATTCCAGAGTTTCTTTTACTATACCTAATTATAATGCCTTAGATAAAGATGTTAAATGAGTACATAAACAGGTAGATATAATGTTTCTAGGAGATCAAATCCAAGTTTGGATAACCATATCAAAGACATATGGTATTATGTAATCCTTTGTGTGAAATGAGATGGAAAATTAAGTTGTTTATGTAACTTAAACACTACCTTCTAAAACTCTGGTTTGCCTTATAGATTACCAGATTACTTCAAATATGATTATTTAAGAAAGGCCAATGGCATCCTTATTGTCTAACTTCTGTACCTTAAGTTCTCTCAAATAGCTTGCCTTCTTCATGTAACAGGCAGATCAGCCGCAAAGCTTATTTTTACAATTTAGAACCTAGACTCTTTATCTGGGTTTTCATTATCTCAGCAGATTTGCCTCTCACTATGAGCTGCTTCACAGGAACAGATTTTCTGCTGGATAAATTAATTGCGATATTGCCATTAGTTTCCTCCCATCTTGTGCATTGGTTATACATATTGATAAAACAACAATTATAAGCTGTGTATTGTTTCCTTTTCACCTAGGGAGCTTGTAGTATACGTAAGTAGCATGGAAGTTTCATGAAGCAGAAGATTTTATTGATTATAATATGGTTGTTTTTCTTGTGTGATCATATTTTATAGTAATATATCAATTTTTGTTAGCTGACCTATTTACTGAAAATTTAGAGGCTGAGTTCTCACAACTTACAAACCGCTAGTACAGAAGTTCATAATAATTATTGTGAGATTTCTTCTTAAAATCCATAGTTGCAGCATTATTGTCAGATATGGACAACTTTTGCCAAGAATTTGAGCTTTAATCAGCATTTTTTGTGGGTGGATGTGAAAAACAAAAGAATTTTGTGGGCGTAAACAGAAAAATCCCATTTTTCTCTGAACAGCTGTATAATAGCCACTTTTAAAAGCTAAATAGTAAACACAGAAGGAAAGGGTTTCACACCATAGAATGTAAGGCAAAATATTTCTGGCTTCCATACTGTGGGAGTTATTATAGAGCACAAAATGCTAAGTAAAAATTGGCTGTATGCTTGGACAGCTGACACTTCAAGAAATTAGTTAGAAATCAGAGTCCTTTTCAGAGCCATGCCAGTTGCCAACCACTTATGGCTTTGGAACTAATTGAGAAGTGAGGAATACACACAAATGCTTTATGATCTGCAGCGTGTCATACCTATATTTTGTAGAGATTTTTTTTCATAATACAGCTTTTGTGTCATGTGTAAAAGTCAGATTTGTTTTTAAACCCAGAAGTCATATTTACCTTAAAGTTAATATATCATTCCTATGTGTATGTAACGTATAACTGTAAGAGTTGGTAGATAAAGGTAATATCTTTTATTGACCAGTTATTATCACTGAAAAACATTGACAAGCTTTTGAACACATAAGCTTTCTTTATATCTGAAATGGAAAAAGCATATTTCAAGGACAAAGAACAGCTGAGAAAAATTGCTCAGAGTATCAGAAACAGCAAATCTTTGAGAAGAAAAATAACAGGTAGATACAGTTGGAGGAGATATTAGTGAAGAGTGGGAGAAAAGAAATGAGAGATTCTACTATATGTGTTTTGAGCAAAATAGTTGCAAATCCTGATTCAGTATTCTAACATAGACGTGTGTCCATCAAGGATATTTTTCCATGGAAATAGTATGTAATTTTGAAAGAGTTGTCAAAAACCCATGTAAGGAATGGATTCTATTAAAAAAAAAGACATAAACTGATAAAGGTGTTTGGTTTTCCTTCTGAAACACCCCCCCCCAGTTTAAAAAAATGCCCACATGTTACTAACTGTATCATCTCTCTTTTTCACATTTAAAGCTTTCCCCAGAAAAAAGTAGCTGTTGTAGGTTTTGTTTTCGATTTTCTGAAAGGAGAACATTCAATAACAAAAATTGCAATCTAATAGCCTTATAAACTACAAATTAAAAGTTAAAAATAAAAATATTGAAGAATGTTGTACTGTCCTATTGACAGAAAACAGGAAAAAATTGCTGCTTCTTGGTCCTGCTTTTTTGTCAGTGATTTTTTGACCACTTGGCCACTTCTTACCTGATACAGGTTTCTCGCTGTAATGAACAATTGGGCCTCTGACTTAGGCTTGTCACCAGAAGTTTGTCATTGCTATATTGCTGTTTTCTCTTCTCAATGACTTTGGGGGCAGACTTCTTTTACCACCTCACAAGTATTGTCCGTAGCGCACTGAATGTCCTCAAGAAATACAAAACCCATCAATTTAGGAATTTAAATGGCTTCTGATTCTTGTTTTGTAAAGTTCTTCATATGTGGTTGCTTGGTATAGTTATTTTTGAACTTTCTCACAAATTGACCCTGGGATATGGATCCTAAAGGCATCTGATAAATGCATTTTCCCTTGTGAAACAAAAAGCCAATGAGTAAAAATTACAGAGAAGCCATCATATATGGTGGTGTGAAAATACGAAATGTGGGTTTCGTTTGTTCCTTTTTCTGCATGGCTCATTACAGGGACTTGATTTCATTCACGTGCGTGAATGGGTATTACACAATTGTTCTTTTTGGTCTGCTATAGGAGATTAACAATCAGTGCATGTGAGACTATGTAATTATATAATTGGCACTATGTCTGCCAATAGTGAGATGCAAATGTAAAGGACTTACTTTCAAGTATCCGTTCCAATTAATTTTCACTTATCACGGATGGATCATTTTCAACATGAAAGACTGAAGCAGCCAAGTCAGTAGGTAGGTGCAAGACCAGGATTCAGATCTGCTCAGAGGCAAGCGGGGAGGAATATGAATCATGGCTGCAAACAGAGAATGTATGCCTGCTGCTTGCCGGCTATGGGATTTACCCGAGAAATGTAAAACCCAAGTTCAGTTCTTGGCTGCTTTATTTCAGACTTTTCTTCCACAGTTTAAGTGAGAATGTGATTACTGGCCCCAAATCAAGGGCTGGATATTTGTTTGCTTAACCTGACAAATATTTTTTTTAGTATATTTGAAGTTTCATCTTGGTCTATGTAACAAAGCTTTTTAGGTGTGAAGGAGGAAGCATCTACCCTATTCCAAAATACAATCTCACTGGAAAAATAGGGTAGCAGCTAAACAGTGTTTTAAAGATGGAAGTGGATGCCTAACAAGATGGATTGATCTCCAAGTGATTTTGAGGATTATATTCTGTTCAGAGAAAGTGTTTTACTGTTGAGTCACTTTTGGCTGTATTCAGAACTTCGACAGGCTGAAAGCAAACAACTTCTGCTTCTCTCTGGCTATCCTGAGAGTATGTAACATCAGAGTGCTGACGGGTAGAAGAAGGAAAAGGGAAGAAAACTAGGATAGAGTGCAAAATCCCTCACAAAGTCTATAACTTGGGAAAATTAGCACACTTTGTATTTTAGGATTGAAGGGAGATTCCTATCAGAAGTAGGTACCTAATTTCTCTGCCTTTTTTCACAGTAGAGACCCATGGAGTTTCTTTAGAATTCTGCTCCTGAAATTAATAGGAAATAAAATTCAGTCAGTATTCTAGAATGCTGGGAATTCTGTGCAAATATTGATATTTGTGCCATGCCAGATATGTGTTGGTTACGGGATTCTTTCTCTTATTTCTTCTTATGAGTGTCCAAGTGAAGATGTAAATATTAGATTTTTCTGAAATAAACAGAATGTTATTCTTAAAATGGCTGGTTTGATTCATATGCGTAGCTTACAAAGTAAGGTGCATAAACAAGAATATCAGAATCTAGTACTGACTTATCAAAAAGGGAAAATATATGGGACCATATTATTTTTCATTCCTTTCTTTAGGTCTAATATTTCTGGATTTCAATATCTGGCCATAAACTGTAGCTGAAACTTAATGATATTCTGCAGTGATACAAAATGAATTGTTATTTACTAAACATACCTGTGTAGATGGCATGAATTATCTGTCGGCCTGATCTCATTGTATTAGTATTGAAAAATTGCATTTATTTCTTTATTTTGTATTTTCAGGTAGAGATTGAAAAGCTGGACTATCATTACTATCTGCCTTTGTTTTTTGATGGGCTTTGTGAAATGACATTTCCATATGAGTTTTTTGCTCGTCAAGGAATCCATGACATGCTGGAACATGGTGGAAACAAGATTCTTCCTGTCATTCCTCAGCTCATTATCCCAATAAAAAGTAGGTGAACACGTGGGAAAAAAAAAATCCCTAAAATTGCATTTATACAGTGTAGATTTTTGACAAGTTGCTAATTAAGCAATAAAACATGACAGGCTGTACATTTCATGGAGATTATTGCAAACATAAGTAAAATGTACAGTATAAGGTGAGAAGGCTTATGCCTGCAGTCACCTGGTACATGCAGTAATCCAGAAGAATAGACTGTCCGGTTAGTGTTTTACTTATTACAGCACGGCTCTTGGTCTTCGGAAATGTGAAGTGACATTTTCTTACCTGATTTTGTATATTATGTAAATCCATTACTGTATAAGCCAGTTCATCTAAAATGACAGGAGAAATCAACAGATGAAACTTACGGAATTATGTTTCTTTTAGTCCTCTTGTTTATTCTACAGTTGTCCTATATTTATTCACTAGGTATCTTTTCTATCATAATTCTCATTACTTTGCATTTACATATATCTATCTAAATTGGGAGTTCTGCCTGACTAATTAATGTTGTATGTACAATTTTGTCACTAAAAATATTAATTTTGAAGTTTTTATATATTCATAGTTTTTTGTAGAAAAATTATGTGAAAGGTAATAAATTATTTTAATACAAGTGTAATACCACTAAAACTCCAAGTGTAATACCACTAAAACTAAAACTTCTTTTCTCAAAACACCTAGTCTTTCATATATATTATTTTGTCCTTTCCTGTTTCTTTAGATCAGTACTTTGAGGAGATATTAATCTGAACCATCATCCTTCTTTAGTTAGGTATTATGATTCTTAAGTCTGCATGCTATACCTATACTAATAGATGCTCTTATTTGTTAAACTTGGCTTCTGTTTTATCTTTGATCAGTAATGGTATCATTGCTGTGCTTTGTTCTATTTTCCTGAGATGATTCAGCACCCATGCTAATACAGAACAAAACAGAGTCATTATATTTGTGACACAGAATGAATAGAGTCAAATACAGTTTTGCAAAAGGGGAAAGGGAATGTAGTATGGAGCCTGATAATACTGAAATAATAGTGTTGGAAGGCCAGAATTGCAGTTTTTTCATTCAACTTATTCTCCATTTAAGAAGATTAATTATAGATGTCATTATCTCTATCTTAAGGTAGATTTTGAAAATGTCAGAAGGAACATATAATATTCAGAATGGTTACTCTGTAAGTGACACTTGTGAAAGGTTATGAAAACAATGTTACAGGTTTTTTCTCTCTAAAAGGGAAACACATAAAGAGAGGAATCATGTCATTTCTTTAAATCCGTATTTCCAACAGCACCCAAATATATTTATAGTTGTATCTTCTTTTTTTTGAAAGCTGAAGTCGTTTCTTCTGAAAAGACTGCAAGTTTGTGACAGCAGCTACTCAGTTAGGATTTAAAAGTCTTGCTGAGACCAGAATCTAGCTTAGAAATAATTACCTGGAAGCTTTAGCTCTTACACGGCTTTTAGCATTAGAAAGAGACTACTAGGTAAGGATATTTATATGTGGTTTATATATAGTCTTTTAAATCAAGTAATAATTTATGATACTGAAACACATTCAAGAATCTGCTAGCTAAATTTAGTTGTTGGTTCTGCTTTATTTTATTGTACAGTGCTTATTTTTTTATTTTTTAAAAAAGCTTCTGTATCAGATTTAATGTGTGAAGAGTTTAAGTATGATCAATGATAAAGGCTTCTTCCTAAATAAAGCCATGTTAATATTAAAAAAGGACACTGCCATCTCAAGGAATCTGAAAGTGTGTACTTCTAAGAGTTTTTGGCTGTGTAATATAGCAGTGTAGTCAGAGCTATACATTTCTGTGACTCAGCTGCATCCACAATAAACTCAGCTATGTTTTACACATATTACTGTCTCTAAAGTGTCCCACTGGGTGAGTTATATCTGATTAACCAGCCTTTTTCTAGACCACTACCATATTTCTGCTGTGAAAGAGTGAGTCAATTGATTGTTAGGCAAGGTAATATATATGATGGAGGGAAAAAGGATAAAAGAAAGACAGAAACATAACTCTACAGATAGAATGCTTTTAAAAGCAGTTTTCTCTCCTGCATGTTCATCAAAGGAAGATATTACTAAAGAGCTGCTCTCTAAAAACATTTTAAGTTAAATATTAGAATTCTGTATTATACTTTAATGATTTAAGGACAAATCTATCCTCCACCTGTCCTTGCTTAAAATTCACTCTTTGTGAACACTATGTCATTGAAGATGAAAGTTACATTATTTAATGAATCTGTGTAATTAAACTGTAAGCCCAAATCCTTTCAACAAATTTTCTTCTGGTTATGCAAACAGGCGATGACAAACAAAAGGCAGATGATTGAAATTCAGAGGTCCAGTGTCTTTCCTAAAATACCTGAAATATGATCAAAATAATATGGAAGAATGCTATTTAGTTGAAAAATAACTGCATATTTTTGTTTGTCACATTGAAAGGCACTCTTTTTTTTTGGAAATTCAGAGGAAGGAAAAAATCTCAGGTTGGAGGCATTGATTTCTCAAAGAGAAAAATGTTCAAAATATATTTTGATTTCTCAAAATAAAAATTCAAAATATATTGTACCTTGCAGTGGCAAAACATGATAAAATAGTTTATAAATATAGTCATTGCATGGCATAAAACCCAGGAAAAACATATTACCTGTATATGACAAACCTGTAAGGAATCCAACTAAAAATAAAAAAATATGAAGTTGGACAATGTGAATACTTTAAGGTGTTAAGACTTTTTACTCCCTTTCACAGCAGGTGTAGGCAAACCCATTGTCTAAGTTATTTAAACTAGAGCAAAGATTCATGAACTGAGATATATGGCCAATAGCAAAGTACTTTGTGGAGATATAATGAAAGTTCTGATGCACAACACACAGCAGAATATCTTCTTTGCCAGAAAGATCCGTATTGTTATTTTCATATTGCAGACAGGTAAAGAGGTAGAAGGAGACTAATCCTACCCCACGTCACAGGCTGCGTTGGTGGCAGAGAGCGGAACAGAACCCAGATGCCCAGCCCTGGGGTGGCGAGCAAAGCTGCCCGTAGGTCACGTGAGAGTTCCCTTCGTTTTAGGGAACAGAGGGGTCCGTCTGGCCCCACCACGTCTTTCAGTAACACACGGATGTATCTTCAGACAACTGACTTGTGGCCTACCATTACCTATAGCCAGTCAAGAACAGCCAGGAAAAGGGGTGTGAGGGCGAGAGATGCCTGTTGTACCATGTGCTTGTCAGTGGAAAACTCCAGTGCTAAACTCTGTGTTGTCGTTACAGGAATGTAAAATCCCTTTTGATGATACCCATTTTTGGGGGGGCAAATTATTGCTTTTAATATTACTTTTGCCCTAACAAATGCCAGATCAGAAAAGCCGTAAGTCCTTTTGCTTGCTTTCGTTAGCCTTCTTCAACTCTGAGATTCCTGACTGCAGAGTTCACCAGATTCAACATGAAACACAAACGCTGAGGGGGCAGGAAGTTTCTACACCTTTGCCTGATACTTCTATGTGTAACACCAGCGACATCCAGCACAGTGCGTGGAAGCACCTCCTCTCCTTTCAAAGGCAGCAAGCATGCTACCTTTTACATTTTCTTTGCTGGCAACGTAGTTGTAGGAGTTTCCAGCCCCTTCACACACAAAGTGACCAATCGTTCCAGCTCCCACACTGCAGTTCATTGCAACTGACTTTTGCTAATGCAATTGTTTGTGGAGCAACTCAGTGAATCTCACATCTAGATATATTAAGGAAAAAAAAAAAAACAAAACAAACAAAACACCAACAAAACACCAAAACTAAAATAAAACCAAAATATTTTCAGAATGGCATTACTTTTAAACTCAGATCATTTCAATGGTCTAGCTTATAGCTGCGCTGGCGCAAATGAAGGAATACTACACAACAGCACAGAAGTTGGAGTAAGTGAGTAGAGACTATCAGGAGGAATGTCTTGATATAGCTTTGCTAATGAAAAAATAACATGAAATTAAACACTTAAGCATCTTGGATCACCCACTTGCCAGAATCTTTTCTGTTCTGTGCTGTGAATTCTAAAATGGACACATAGGCAATGTGAACTTAGGCCTAGAAGCCGATAAAGCTCATGTCTTTGCACTTAAATTGTAACCTAGATGGAAGTATTGTTTCTACACAGTTGCAGTCAGCACTTCTGATTGAGTACAAACAGAATAATCTCCATCCTAAGGAACACTGAAGTTTTCCCTTTCGAAGCTTTTCCCATGCTGTGAAAAGTCCCTTCTGTGACACGGTAAATCAAGGATACCTTAAACTTTGTTGAAAATGTTTCATTAAGGGCAACAGATTTTTTGTGAGTCAGATATAGAGAAATGCACAGAGCAGTCCTCCCTTGGTCTCACCTACAGGGTCCTTTTTAATGTTTAATAAATTTCTAAATTAAACTGATTTCTGTTTTCTTATTCTCCACATTCAATTTGCATGTAAAATGTGGATTGTTGTCTTGGACATCAGTGTAGTTAATCCTCATTTAATGTCAAATCAGTGTCACTGTTGAATTTAGATAACTAAAGTTGAACCTGTTGCTAGCAGTTGCTCTAAGCACATTTATATTTATATTTCTTCTCATATCTCTTCACTGCATTTAAGTGTATTTAATAGTCATTAAATACTTCCTTTTTTCACAGAATGCTGAAATATTTTTATGGAATAAATATGGGTTTCTGGCCTTTAGTCTTTTTCTTTCTGTAAATCATGTAAGCTGATTTCTGTCATCTACAGAAAGTAAATTGAACCTTTAATAGAATTGTTCTCTTCCTCCTGACTGACTGTTGCTCTTGAGAACCAGTTCGGGTTGTTAAGATCACAGCTGAAAAATAACTCTAAACAAACTTGTTTTTATAGACTTAAAATGCTTTTAAAGAAAGCAAAGGTCTCTGATTTAAAAACAAAAAAATTCTTGATACTTAAATACCAAAGCATTTCTTCCCTGTAGGCTCCATCAACCAGAACAAATGATTGCAATTAGAAGGTTCATGTTCGCTTCTTCCGCTCAAAACTGGTCATTTCAGGTAGTTTCAAATGGCATAGAAATTAGATTCTTTATTACTCCTCTTTACTCCTGTCTATGAGGAGAAACTGTGTTTCTCATTTGATAACGATAAATCTCATCCATGTTTGGAAAGTGAAATCTGCAATTAACATCTCTCACTTTTGAAGCTAGAGTTAGAGCTATTGTCTCCTGAATTTATTCATTTATTTACATTTAACTTTTATTAGTCCTAAATTTCATCTGCCATTTTATCACCCAGTCATTCTGTATTGTAAAGTCCTTCCTCAGTTCTTCAGAGTTAGCCCTTATCTTTGGCATCAGGAATAACTTGGTATCATCAGAAAACATCTCTTCCAAGTGACCTGTGAAACTACTGAAAAACATGATCTTCAGAACAGATTCCTGCAGGCTCTACTAGTGATGCTCCTCCTCTGTGGCCATTTATTGTTGCCCTCATTTCCTATCTCTAAACAATTATTTATTTATTTGGAAACCATGGCAATTAAGTGTTTCAAAAAACTTCAGTGAGGGACCTTATCAAATACCTTTTGGAAGTCAGACTCTTCTTGTCCACGTTCTTCTTCATCAAGGACCTACAATACATTTAGAACGCTATATTAATTTCTGCAGTACAGATGCCAATATTACAGGTCTTTGGTTCCCCAGATCTTGCCTGAAACCTTTTTTAAAAAATGTTATCACATTTCATTGGTAACAAAGCTGTTTTCCTTGAGAGGCTGGGTACTCAGTGCAGTTTAGTATCTTGAGGCAGCACAGCGGAAGGAATGTACCTCTAGGAATGGATGGAAAGTCTGTGAACTGGCATAGCCACTGAGAAGGTTTTTGGGACTCTATTCTCAGCGTATTCTTTATACTAGTTTATTAAACAGGGTCTGCAAATATTAATAGAAATCAAGTTTTATAGGTGCTGATCTAGTAAAACATTACAAGCACAACTAAAAGTGAGAGAAAAGCCACGGACTTTCTCTTTTGTATTGTGCTAGTTCGTGTTTCTTGCAAGTATCAACGATTCAGTTATAGATCTTAGCCTTTTCTGCACCTTAGGCTTTGGCTTTAGAGGACAAAGTCTTTGATGACAAAACTGGCCTAAGGCTTTCATGCCTTGCCCCCTATTCCTCCTTCCCATCACCTCACCACAACACATTACTCCTTCAGTTGTACTGGAAGAAGTATCTGTACATCTATATTGTAGATTGGATCAGGATGTCACCTGACTTTAAAAAAGTACAGAACACAAGGTAGTTATTCTGGGTTTTATTCACTCTTGATTGAAACACTCTGTTTTGTAACAGCCTTCATTACTGTTCTGTAAAATTGGCATAATACTTCTATTATATCAGTTCAGGTAATTAAGCATTATGCATTTTGAAAGTTTTGGACAACATAAGAGAAGTATGTATCACTTTAATCAATTGCATTTTGAGAACACTTCATGTTAGCGGTTCTTTAAGCCTGACTCTGTGAATTTAAGAAAAGAAGCCCTTGATCAACAAGATTAAGTAGATCACAGCAATCGAACATCTTTATCCCAAGTGCTTGTCCTGCAGGAGACCTGCTCTGTATGTCTTGTTCTGCTTTGGGCAAAGAATTTTCTAAAACAGGTGCCTCATTTACCATTTGGGGGGAGATATGAATGCAAACTAAATTGGTTTTAATCTTTGGTTGTGAGACCTCAATAGAAAATAGAAACTGACTGTGCATTTCTAAACATAGATTCACAGGCATATTTGAAAAAGGGGTTGGATATAATTAAAGGCTAATGCTAATTAAAGACATTTAAATTATCAACATAACTTTAAATATAACTACCAAAATTTAAACTTTAATATTTAGAGAAGAGACGGAATTTTGGGGAATCTGATTTGATTCTGCAAAGTTTAGGCTATCAATGTGCTACTTGGGGAAGAACATTCCGATTCGATCTCTTCTGTGAAAATACATTGTGTCATGGAACAGATCCACTGTATACTGGGAGAAATGCTGTCATGTTTCCTGGCTTACCAAATGTTATCAGTCCCAAAGATGAGAACTGTGGCTTCTAGTATAGGTGACATCTGAGACTGAAATAAGATTTTCCAAACTGCCGCATAAAAATAAAAAATAAAAATAAATAATATCAGCTTGCGTAGCTTCTAGGTCTTTTTCTTTGAGGTATTAGAAGTGTTACTCAAAGAAAAGGCTTGAATGTTTTAAAATGATGTCTATTGTGTCATATCTAAGCTGCTTTTATCTAAATGAATAAGCAAACAAGTGGCATATACCTTAAGAAAAGCCTCTGCTCTTAAAGGAAATTAATGAAATTGTAAATTTACATAAATTGCCAACAAAATTCAATGAAAAAAAATTTCACTGAAACTATCAGTGAATTAGTATTGTATATCAGCTCATTGCTAACAAGCTTTAATAAACAGCACTGTGAAAAACCTCCATCCCAAAAATGTTCAGTTACAAATATGCTTTCAAATTTCATAATTATCTATTACTGTGGCTTTGAATGGTAGAAACAGAGAGCTGACTCAGATACTGAGCTTTTACGCCAGATATATAACCTACTAACATTTTAAAATTCTCTTTTCTTTAAGAACATTATGATGAACTTCGGAAAACTGTTGTTTGGAAAAATTGTAGCAGTACCAAATAAAATATGTTTGAACTAAACACTTCATTATACACTTGCATTGAGCAATTATTTAAGCTGGAGGGTCTCCTGGAAAAGTGTGTATCCTAATCAGAAGCAAAATTGTCAAGTTTATATACCACTAAAGGAGAAAACATCGGAACTACCAAGCAGCAAAGTCAACTTACTGGGTTGGAGTTTTTTCCAAAGTTGCTGCTTAAGAGAATTGTACAATGCCTAGCACATAGACTCGATGACCAAAAGGGAAATATATACCATTGAGGGAGGGAAGTCGTCTAAAAACCCTTAGGAAGAGGAAAGGTATCTTTAACTGAGAAGCAGACTGGACACTCACTTTGCCGTTATTGTGAAGAACCACATCTTACAGCAAAATTCTAGGTCAAGAGGCAATGGCCTAGCATGCTTTCAAATTGGAATACTTTGGATGTTATGCATATTTCCTTCTTTAGGGATAAGTAGCTGTACTGTAACAAGATTTAAAATTGTCTGCTTTATTCCTAGGATACTAGCACTTTCTTCCATTTCTGGTGATAACCTCTGGATATCACTGATATTTTTCAAAATGTTTAAATGTGCTTATTTCATCTATTGCATTAAATTTTTCTTCCTTTGATTCATGTGGGAGAATGGTCTGCAGTGATGGCAGTACACAGAAAATAATTACCAGATTTTTAAAAGATAAACATGTTTGAAACTGACGTATCCTTGGGGCAGGGACTGTCTCTAATTCAGTGTTTATACAGTGCCCAATACAATCAAGCCAGGAGCTGGCTGACTGCTGGGCATGCCACAGTCCAAATATTTAATAGTAATAACAACAACAGCAACAACAACAACAGTTCTGCAGTCAATGTGATCTTACTTTTGATATTTACAAGTGTTTTCCTAACACATACTGCAGATCTCTGCAATTTGAAGGGCTTCTGGCTCAAATTCTGCAGTCCATTTGATTCTACCATATCCATCACTTTAGCTCTCAAAATCTTGATCCAAATTCTGTCTTTTGTTTTGTATGTCAAATGGAGGATGGGATGCCCCATGTTTTGCAGGAGGTGGGACAAGTATCCAGCTGATTTTCTAGCACACAGATGAAAGAAGCGCCAGTGTTACTGTTTAAAGTTCCAGCAAGCACCCCTGCAACACAACTCAGGTGCCAGAAAACTTGCATGACAGGTTCTGTGATGAGCTGTTCTTTGAAAACATTCTTTCGGATTCAGTAGGTGTTCAGTTTGCTGCATTCATTGGAAGGGCTTCCCAGTCATGAGGCATAATTCACACTCTTGCCTTTATTAAGGAATTAATCTTTACCAGGACAGTCTTGGCTTCCACTCAGACCAGGGTTGTCTTCGCACAACACAGAACTCTGAAAACAGGAAACTCTGAAAACCTTTGGGAGCCGCCATCGGCAGAAAAAGTTCTTCCTAGGGGTGGCTGGACAGCCATTTCCACTTAAGTGACACCCTCCGCATGCCTAAAAATAAGGTCTCTCATCCTCTAGGACAGCTTCTAAACTCAGGAAGGATTCTTCCTGGAAGTGGGTACAATTTGTCGGTTAAGGATTAAGAAGTTGTGATTTCTGTCATTGATTAATTTTTATGTCCCTTAAGTTAATTATTAGTGTTTGTAGGAATAATTAATTTTATTCATTTTATTAATGTTTGTGTGAATTCATTCATACAAATGAATACAAATATTCATTCATGTTTGTATGAATAACTAATAATTATTGTACTGAAAATTACAAGTGTTAATGATAATTTCCCTGTTAGTTTGGTTAGCTACTATCTGTGTGTATGACAATTTAGTCATGAATAAACCTATATGTTTGAATCCCAGAGCTTCCTCTTCCTGTCAGTCCTTTAAGACAATGAATAATGCCTGATCCTCTGTAAGAGAATATTTTCCTGCCTGGGATTTGTACCTAATCTTTAAAATTGTATCTGGGGGTCTCTCTTTGCTAAAGCAGCCTTAGAACACCTGCCTGTGAAAGCATAATTTGGAACAGCCAACCTCTTTGCTGGAATTTTGTGCGAGCACCCTGCATGGATGGACTTCCTGTCCACACGTTAATATGCTCAGAGACAATGTGAAATTAGGTGTAGCCTGATGACCACAATAGGGACTAGCAAATAAGTATGGAATTCAGTTTGTATTTTCATTTAACAACACTTCTTAAGCTTGGAATCCCCCTATGATGCGCTACAGTACCCTTACACCTTGGGCTCTCTAACTCTGTTGTTTAACAGCAGGTTTAGCATGCTGTTCATAAGCATACGAAGAGGCATGAAGGGAGGTTACTTACTAGTACATTTTCAAGGGTTGTCTCTACACATTCACTCAGCCCACCTGCCCTGCCCTTGCTTTGGAGCTTTTTAACGCCGGGCAGGCCTGCAACAAGAAGCAGAAGGAGGTGGGGCGGAGTGCCTTTGCTTAAAGAGGTGGAAAACCCGATGTTGCTCCTCTGTGAGAATACTACTGCCTTCCCTATGAAATGGCATTCCTGTGCACTGACAAAACTTAGGGCCAGAAATACCGAATCTTATTACTTCAGTGTGAAGAGGCAGTTCCTGAAGAAGTTGTTAGTAACTCCTTTTCAAATTTCGGTGTGTCCTTTCCTATAATTTTTTCCAACTGCTTCTACCTTAGGTTATGTTATGTTGAATCACATCTTTATATACTTCTGTGGCTATAAAACATATAGCAGTGAATATGAGCTTATCTTTTACAGCTTTTGCTTTCCCAGTGCAATGATGTAAATGTCTATGTAAGTGGGAAGAACACTGGAGAATTAGACCAATACATAATAAATAGCGTACGAAATTTGACAACTGCTTCCAGCTGCATAATTTCAGAGGAGGTTTTATAACTAGAGGGATTTTGCAAGGGAAAAAAAATGTATTTCAAGCATGATGCTTTTAGTAAAATTAAAAGAGAAGAGAAACAAAAGGTATTTATGAAATGTCTTAGTGTCATAAGCTTAGAAGCATGACACTGAAAGCTAAGAGAAAAATCTAAGTAGGCGAGACAAATTTTTTTTTTTTTCTAGAATGTTTGTCTTTTAAAAAAAGCCCACAAGGGTTTTTTGTGGGTTTTTTTTCCCATAAACATTTGCTTCATTGTAATGATTCTCAGAATAGTAGGAATTGTTAGTTGAATGAATAAAATGATCGTGAAATAAAAGAGTACAAACATACAAACACTGATTGTTGCACTAGAATGTATCTGTTGTCAACCTTTGCAGGTTGTCTTGCAGTTGTACAGTTCCATTGGCCCCAAATGGTACTTACTGAACATTTATTTTTTATTTGTTTGGACCACGCCAGTATTACACAGGCAGCATGAGGGAATAATGAGCTGCATTCTTTGGGTTACTGAAGAGTCAGCACAAATTGGGGGAACAAATAACAATCAGACAAGGCAGTGTTTTATAACATCAGGACTGCAATCCATCTTTGGGATCTTTCAAAGCTGGGCTAATAAAGGCCCACTTACAATCCCCAGCAGAGTACAGTTTAATTAAATTTGTCCATTAGAGGACTCCTCCCCCTCCCTCTACATTTTAGAAATTAATTCTGCTTTCTGCCTGTTGTTCTTCCTATATCACAGATGCACTGAGCCTTCGTAACCGGCAGGTCATCTGCATCACGCTGAAAGTCCTCCAGCACCTGGTGGTGTCAGCTGACATGGTGGGGGAGGCCTTGGTGCCCTATTATCGGCAAATCCTCCCAGTCCTGAACATCTTTAAGAATATGAATGGTGAGTTATCCTAACAGATGCAACTCCGAAGGTAAAAAGGGGCTTGAGGCAGGGTTAATTAACAATGTAGTTAAGATTTATTACTGTATATAAACTCAAATCCATTTGGAGCTCTAAATAATGTAACCCCCTCTCCCCTTTACTATTCCCTAAGGAAGCACTGAAATTAACAATTTCTTTTATTACTCCTTGCACGTACAGTTTATTTAACACAGTACAGAAGCACTGAAGCAGTTCTATAATCTTCCAATAATTAAATTGTAAAGTTTTGTAACAGTCTTTTGAATACATTAACAAATTGCAAAGGTTTTTTCCTCCCTCCAACACATTAACTCAGTCCAGCCTTTTATTCCATTCTGTGCTCTTCACAAGCAATTCATTGCTACCAGCAGGCTTAGGAAAGAATAAAAATAAAAGTAGCAATCAAACTAATTAATTTGAGGGTCAAGGGAACTCCTTGTTGTAGAAGAATTTTAAGTTGCATAACATCTAGCAAAACAGTGAAGTCTGAACTTATTACTGCTCACTTAGCAGGTTTTATTATAGGGAAGTTTGGAACTAATTTGTATCTACGGTTGAGTATGTTGTTTTCTTTGTAGTGAAAACTTTTATTTGTGCCAGTTTCAGTCTTTAATAACTGGTACTGTGAGTACTGTATGCTGTGAATGCATTTACACCACAGTCACTAGCTGAAATCAACATGATGTATATGCTTTTGCCAAAATAATCTTTAAAATATTTTTCAGTAGTAAATCTTTCTGTACCTTTCTGTTCAATTATCTACCAAGTTACTGACTTTAGAGTTTCTGTTATTGACATGCAGCCGTACAGATCAAAAGAAGTTAATTCTTCACAATCTTGCAAAAGAGGTTTTTCATTAAATTCATGGCATTTTAATAGTTACCTACAGGACTGCTTCCTATTATACTTTCTGTTTGCATTACTACAGAATGTATTCTCTTATACTCACTCTTTAGTGAAAAATAACTGTCCAAGACTGACTTGGAGACTCAAATGAGATTTAGATTTTAGATGCCTTTAAATACATACACATCTGTGACTCTGTTTTACTTAGCGAGAAACTTGCAGTAACATACGGAATTTCACAAATCCAAGGTGGTTCCGATGACAACTGTGGCTTTCTCGAATCTGTGGGATGAAAAGTTATGAATAAAATCTGTAGGTTGAACTTAAGTAATTTCAGTGGGGCTCCTTAGGAATGAAAACATTCCCCCTTAACATATCCAATTTCAGTATCTATCTGGCACAAAACAAGACTGTAAAAAGGAAGGACTCATTGATTAATGAATATACAGTACATACTTTTTTCCAAACTTCAGCCTGAAGTTGCCCATAAATTCTCTTGACTAGGCTTTTCTGCAGTGATTTCAGATGAGAAATGGGGAAAGCTCATCTGTAAGCAGGTACGTAGCTTAACAAGGCATTAAACAGATTCTAAATATATTGTAAGTTTTGATTGTGTTATGAGCAAAATAAAACATATTTTCAACATATTTGCATGACATCTGTGCTATGTGAATTCGTGCCTATGTCAAACTACACAAAATCTTGATATTTGGCATTTAAGAACTGAAAAACAAAAATAAATGAAAGGCAATAGTTCAAAATTAATACATTTTATTAAAGCGTTACTTTTTTAGGAATAAAGGTTTTGAAAGTTCCCTATTACCAGCAATGAAATGGATACTATTTGCAAAGCCTACCATATGAAACTCTTCAACTTACTCAGTACTTGTACGCGGGTGATAGGGCAGAATTCTTCCTGTGCCTCTCCCTGCCTCAAAAAGCTTGTATTTCTTTTCTGCTTCGCTGGTGGTTGACAGGGAATGTATGCTCCCTTCCTTCTCCTTCTATCTCCCATGTGCTTAATAGGCAAGTGAGGTGCAAGTCTTTGCTCCCAGTTATATGGGAGGTGTAGAGACTGATCCAGGCTATTTTCTGCCCTGCTTGTTCATAAAGGTGAAAGATAGGGTGAGTGGAGGGTACATTCTTCTTCCTTCTTTTATGTATAGCTTGGGAAAGGAGGAACTGTGGTCTATCTTCCAGTTGTGGCAATTGCAGTCTATTTGACACTGTGGAAGTTTGTCCAGAATTAAGGTAGCTGTAAGGAGCCATGTTTTAGTCATTGCCACCTTGCTAGGTCAGTATCTATCTGCTGAAAGGAACTCTGTCCCAAATTTAGCACCTGTGAATGCCACACTCACACTAAACAAGCTTATAGTCAAGAGAACTTTTTTTAAAAAAAAGGATTAATAAGACGTTAAGATCAGCTTACCTTAAGGTCGAGTTACCTGGTGACCAGTTCAGAACAAACCAACCAAAGTGCTTCTTCATGCAGTGTGCGTGACATGAAGCTCTGGAACTCCTAAACCCAGATTCTTTGGATACAGAAAGTCGACATGGGGTCAGTGGAGGCTCAAAAATGTCATAAAAAAGAATCTATTGCTTGTTTAGTAAAACACATAGATCACCTCTGGCTCATGGCATTCCTAAACCACAACGTGGTGCAAGCTGAGAAAGTATTTGGTGAAGTACCATAAATGCTTGTCCTACATTCACGTTGCCTAGTCATCTCCTTTTGAGAGACACACTTCTGGACTAGATGGGCATTTTCTATTACCTAAAACATCCATCCTTATGTTCTTCCTACACTGGTCCCTAGCAGACTTGCAGAAAATACCCAATTCCCATTGAGTATAAAAATGTTCTTGAATATAGGTTCTTCAGAAATTTTATTCATACTACATACCTCTGATTTGTCTGAATCATGATTCACCTCACAATAGGTGACAGTAAAAAAACAGTAAAAAAATTGTATTGATAAGATCTTAAGGTTAGAATATCAGAAACAGGTATTTAATAAAACAAACGTAGAATGTAGTCTTAGCTTCAGCTTGTCACAGGCTTATTTTTTGAGTTGTTCTTTGGCCAACAAAATTGGTAAATAATTGTTCAGAGTTCCCCGTGTTACCTGAGCTCAGAATATAGCAATCGTTTGAGAAGCTCTCAGTTCCGTCCCACTTAAGCCTAAGCAATTCTTTCCAAATTCCCGTGTTTCCCAACGCTACGTCTACAGTTTCGCAGTCAGCAATGGTGGTGTTTAGTTGCCATTGCCTTCAAGGGACATTCTGTGATAAAAAAGGAGGTAGCCTTGGTGACTCTCCCTGTAGGCAGCCATTTAGTGCAGATGACTCTGGTTCCCACTGCAGATTTTTACTGGATCAGCCAGGGAGTGCTCTGAACTATGTAAATTCTCTTTTCTGCGATCTGATGTCTTTGGTGCTTAAAGAAGATGTCTCCTTGCTCCTATTAAGCCTGCTGGCAAACTGCTTCTTAACCAGCCCCAAATGCTCCTTTATACAGAGTTATTAATGCGTTCTTTTTCATTGTGTACAGAAAGTTGATTACTTACATAAACACAGTTTCTCATATGATCGTTTGCTTTTCCATTGTACTTTTGACATTTCCACTTTCTTCTGCTTCTGTTACCTCCAAATCACCCTGTCGTTATTTTGTAAACAGCCCTTTTTGTAAATTAGCAGGTTCTGATACTGATGTCTTTTCCTATCCTACGATGTCTCCCAAACACGCTTGTCTCTAAAAAAGCGTGTCTTCTTAACGATTATATTGGTAACTGTATCATACCAGGAAGAATAGTAAAGGACTGCTGACCTTTTGGAATAGAAGATAATCTAGGTATTTAATTTTAAAGTTTTAGCACCCTTTATAGAAATCTTTATTAAAAGATTTTTGGTCAATACTTCACAAAGTGTCTATTGACGACTTCTGCATAATGCCTTTTAGTGAAATACATTTTTCTTGCAGTTTCATATATCAAAGAACTAATTTTGATTTTGTTAGCTGAATTCTCTGTAATTTTATGGCAGTCTGTGAGAATGCATGGTATAAATAGAATTGCTGTTAACCAACAAATTAATGTATGCCAAATATATTTTATCGTTAGAGTTTATGGGCCACAAAATAGATATAGTTCAAGTAAGTGATTGCCAGGCATATGTTCTGTAATTTGGATCTCTGGAATTGCAGAAATAGAGAAGAATGTCTATTGGTTGGATATGGGCAAATTCTGCCAATTTTTATCCATTCGTATTTCTTATGTACAGGTGTCTTTACTATTGGTAATTTTTGTAAATCGGAAAAAAAAGAGAGTATTGATGACAAATAAATTAAAGGTTTTAATTACTGAAAACATCTAAAACATGCTCACCCATCTGAGTCGTACAATACAGGTAAAAATAAATCAATACAACCTAAGTTACAAACGCCAGGGGAAAGATCCAAGCCTCCTAAGACAGTCTGTCTGAAAGCCAGCAGAGAGAACTCAAGGAACTTCTGAAGAGTCTTGCCAGTGAGCAAGGGCCTTTTTGGTGCACAAAGCATAGTTGGTGTGTCTGAATTTGTGCCCTCTCTGGAGCTTAAGGCCCTGACTCGCAGCAGACATTTCTTGCCACTTGGGTTTCCGAGCGCTCTTTTGCAGAGCATTAAGACAGACAAGAGCAAAGTTCTGTTGTTGGCGATGCTACCACTGGTGTCTTTTTGTTGGTGGGGACAGTGAGAGCATCCTCACCAAGTGGCCATGTTGTGCTCTGGAAAAGGGTTGAAGCTTTCTGTTGAAACTGTTAGCCAGAGTCATAAGGCTGGCAGGAGAGCAAGAGAAGGGAACATGAATTCATCCCCGTGACCGGGGAATACTCCTGAGATGTAGGCGCTCTTTGTCTAATCTCTGCAGACTGAGAGGGGACTAGCAGTCTCTGAGCAAGCCCCCCAACAGATGGAGTGTTGTGCAAATGTGCTACTACATAACATGAGAAACAAAAAGTCATGATAATGCTTACTAAGTCTATTATGAACCCTGTAATGCCACTGTAGTTTTCATTTAAACATGTAAGTTAATGTACTCTTACAAAACTCATTTCAGTCTTGTGAGGAGGGAAATTAAAATATGTACGGACTCAAACAGAAATATTCTTTTTTTGCATCACAAAACCTTTTCTTTTTGGCTGTCTTATTTTCTAAGCTCTCTTTTATAAATCTGTGAGTTATCTGAGGTAAATACAATTTAAGAACAAATAGAATAAGTTTGTTCTTTTATGAAAGCAGGCAGAAGATAAAAATAAAAGAAAAAAAAAAAGGGAGTCTTCAGAGCCTGGAATATGCTATTAGGATTTATGTATACCAGAATATTGTCTGAACCAGAAACCTGTTTATTAAAAAGATTAGACAGTTATGAACAGCAAATTTCTCTTGTTTAATACACCTGACTGGTGAATGAAAATTTCATTGATTTAGTTTAACAACTATTTTATGCTATCAAATCCAAACAATCTTAACAGCTGTACTACATCAATTCATGTACACAAAAATATTTTCATGTCATCAATTTATATTATTCAGTAGCGATCAAGAGCAGCTTAGCAGATAAAATACTGTAGAATAGATGAAAACAAAATACTATGAGGATTTACATGCCTCAGAGAGAGAAGCATGGGGTGGCACTGCACTGTGGAAGGTATCTCTCCAGCTTGGTAATCTCATCCGTAACTTGTTTCAGTCACTGTTTACCTTACAGACGGAAGCCTAAGTTTATTTTGGCTGCAATAAAAATGCTTTGACACTATCAGTAACTTAAAGCTAACATAGACTTCTGACAGTCTCTACCTATGTAGCCAGTCCTTTAAAATAAATTTTTAGAGATACGACTGAGAATACCTAACGTAGCTGAATCGTAGCAGTCAATGAAGTGTGAAGCCACAAAGCAGAATTATACTGCATGCTTTACAGCACCTGAACTTTGCTTGGGAAAAAACATTCTCTTGTCTGAAAGATACTTCACGTACTTTGGAGAACTCTATTTTACAAAATACAATAGTACTACATAGACTCTAAAGTAAGAAGCAGAAGCAAAACTTCAGTGTTTAATTGCAGAAGCAAGAGGCTGTGCCTACAGGTAAAAGTGTTCCCTGTATTCGAGCTGGAGCATTTTCAGAACTGCTTGTGTATTCCAGAGGCAGCGGTGCTCCTCAGAGTGGTTCATGGTTATTAGTAAGAAGCAGCAATTATCCTTTAGTGTGATTGAACATGCTCTAAAGAATATCTCTTGCCAGAACATTTCAACTGTTTGCTCCTTCCGCTGGGAAATCCAAAAGTGCTTTCACAAAGAACGTCAATCCTGTTCTAAAATACTATACAGTTTGCCAGCTCTGCGTTCAGAAATCATGTTTCAGATTAAAAAAAAAAGGATGGCTTGGGCATCAACTTTTACAAAGTAATGTATTTGAGGTTCATTTCTCCTCTGAACTTTGACATTTCAATTATTCTCAGGCAACTTTTCTCAGGGATCCCCTGCTAATAAGAAGATTAGATGCTTTATCTTTTCTTTTTTTTTAACAGAAAATGGAGATTCCCACAAAATTAATTGATTCATGGTTGAGATTTGGATAAAAAACACCTAATGCCATAACGTTATTGATAAAATAAAGCATGTTAGTATACTAGTATACTAGTCATATCAGAGCAGTAACATAAGCTGTGTACTAAATCCAGTTTTCAAATTGTTCTTATGCTTCACTGTGACACTTACTCTTCATATTCCTATGCATACTTTGCAAGCTTTTTCTTTATTTCCAAGCTTTCTTTGAATCCCATTTCCTGAAATCAGTTATGATTTCTGAAATTTAAAAACTAAGATTCTGAAATGGCTTTAAGGGTACACACTTCAAAGGAATAAGACCACCATGACAACACAGATCTGAGTGAACAAATTAATTTTGATACATTTTCTTTTTTTTGATATACATCTTCAGCACAAGAGGACTCAGAATGTTCTGATCCATCAACATTTAACAAAAAATATTGTGGTTTTCCCAAAATGGAGTCTCCTGTGCCAGTAAATCACCTCTTTAAGCCGATAAGGATAAATTGATTGCACTCAAAATAATTATTATCATACTGGTGAGAAGTAAAATATATTTTTGTCATTCCCAAGTGTAATTAATTATCCAGATTCCTATGAATTACTGTTCTAAGAATATTTATGTAACAAATGTACTGGAATGTTTTTAAGAATGTCAAAACATAATTCTTCTATGAGATCAGCTAATGGTCTTTTAAAAGGTATTCTTCAAAAATGTCTTGGTTTTTTGTCAAAAATCTCATCTTGAAAGCAAAACTCTCCCAAAATAATGTTTCCTATAATAAGTGAATATGGACTAGCAGGTTAGTGATCTTCAACAGTTAACAGCTGTTGTCTCACGTATTTTGTTGCACATTTGCCAGTCCCAGCTTGTTTCAATGACCATTCTTGCATATGGAGTTACAAAAAAATCACTGGAACTCTGAAGTACGGAAAACAGAAGTTACCAAGACCCACCTGTATCAGAGCATTTGTTGCTTTAGTATCTTTAATACAAAGCATGTGATTTTAAGCTGATGATACAGTAAACTTTTAATGTATAATCAAAACCCTGTCAGGTACATTTAGAGAATTATCACACTTAGATAATAATTGCTGGGTAATTTCTAATTATTATCTAATTTCTTAGCTGAAAATATAGCACCAGTCTGTGTAAAATAAAACTGACTCAGCAGTGATTAAATTGATGTTATTAACACTTAGCACTTACTTTTAATGTGTTAATAGCCTAATTAATTCAGCATCTTGAATTCTTGATAAAAGAAAAATGAAAATCTTCCCATGTCAGAGGGTGTACATTGCATTCAATATTTTTTTTTCCTTTTTCAGTTTTAAATTTTTTGGGTATGTTGACCCAAGGAAAGGAGGGTCATCTATTGGGTGACACACCGAGGTGAGAGTTAGGACTTCCAAACTCACAGGAAAGTCATGGAAAATAAAACAGTGGAAACATGAAATTCTTCCTATGCTTCAGTGTAAACATCTGTAAAATGGGTATAACCTCCAAGGGCTTGCAGGCCTCAATCAAATTTTGCCTGGCAATTAATCAGAACTTTTACAAAGTTCTAGGAGTATGGATATGTATGTCAGTGAAACATCATTTTCATAAAGTTAAGAGTTCATATCATGCTTTGCTTTAATACTTTTGTGGGATGTGTTTTCCTATGGAAAATAATTACCTTTGGAAATCCCATGTTTGAGGAAGATTTGGACATTCAGGACTGGACTGATGCAGAATTACGATAGTATCTAAGTCTGCCTATCCTGCATAATTATACCTGTCTTAATATCAACAGGTAAGTATCTGGTCTCCAAATGAGACAAGGAGGTGCTTAAGTCACCTGAGAAGCCCATCTTGTAGGCACGTTTTGAGCAAATCTAATGCATAGCTGCAACATTAAGATTAAAACACAGCAGGCATAGTAATTTTAATTTATTTTGCTTGCAGCTTTATTTCTGGCTTGTTTGGTGCTGGGTTGGCCAAGAAGGCCAACAGCATCCTGGCTTCTATCAGAAATTGTGTGGCCAGCAGGACTAAGGGAGCGATCGTCCCCCTGCACTCAGCACTGGCGAGGCCGCACCTCAAATACTGAGTTCAGTTTTGGGCCCCTCACCACAAGAAGGACAATGAGGTGCTGGAGCGTGTCCAGAGACGGGCAACGAGACTGGTGAGGGGTCTGGAGCCCAAGTCTTATGGGGAGCGGCTGAGGGAGCTGGGGGTGTTTAGCCTGGAGAAAACGAGGCTGAGGGGAGACCTTATCGCTCTCTGCAACTACCTGAAAGGAGGTTGTAGAGAGGTGGGGGTCAGTCTCTTCTCCCAAGTAACAAGTGATAGGACAAGAGGAAATGACCTCAAGTTGTGCCGGGGAGGTTTAGATTGGATATTAGGAGAAATTTCTTCATGTAAAAGGTTATCAAGCATTGCTTAACAGGCTGCGCAGGGAAGTGGCTGAGTCACCATCCCTGGAGGTATTTAAAAGATATGTAGATGTCGTGGCTGGGACTGGTTTAGTGGTGGACTTGGCAGTGTTAGGTTAGCAGTTGGACTCGATGATTTCAAAGGTCTTTTTGAACCTAAATGATTCTATGGGTTTTTTTAAAAAATAAAGTGCATGTACAACTGCGCGAGCTGGAACTAGAACCCACAGTTCTCAACTGCTGTTTGTGTAACTGCGAGGCACAGACTCTTGCTTCACCTATAATTTCTTCTTTGGGGAGGAGTTCTGAATTCTTTGCTGAACTTAACCAAGCTACAGCATGAGGGATGGTGCAGACTGGCATAGATTTATCTATTAAAGTACTACCCATAAACTCAGCTAGTTCAGCACATGCCCCAGTTTGGTGGGATTACATCTCGATAGGTTCACAATTCCCCAGCTGTGCCAGGAAGATCAGAACTGCACCTTCTATTCTACAGTTCTGATTAAAACTCCTTAAGCTTTGGAGGAGCAGAATTTCAGACATGCACTTGCACTTCTCATTTTCAATTGATTTGCTGTAGGTAGCTCCCTATGGAGTTCTTTGTCACCCTCCTGAGGCTCCTGATTCAATTTGCAAAGAGCTGAGACACCTACATTTCCTCTCTAGATGTTAAGGCCTGTAAGGCTTTCTTTGGATCTGCCCCTTACAAGTAATCTAGAGTAGACGACTGTTAAAAATTTGACTGCTACCCGTCCAGTTAGGAGTTATTCCTTTCTTCTTGGTAATTAATTTCCATGTTTTTCACGTAGCTGGTTTGCGTATAGTGGGACTGAGAAGTGATTTCTTCAGTTGGACTGGCACTGCCTGCTTCGCTTAGATCTACTTTCAGAGTACCTGTTAAATAATTCTGAGAAAATATTTGTTTTCTGCATAATTCTTCTCTTTTTATGTATGTTTGCAAACAAATGTGCCTAAGTTTGAGGGGACATATGGTTTTGACTTGTCACATTTATTAAGGTAGCGTTTTTTAAAATTTTAAATATACATCTGAAATATAAGTTCATTTAATAATTCTAAGCAGATTAAGTTTGTTTATTGCAGATATTTTTAATTTGTGTGCTCAATTAGGATTTCTATTCTGAGAAAACTATTTATGTGAAAGTCAGCGTGAAGTTGCCAAAATTGCAGAAATTGGCTCTGCGCTTGGCTTTCTGTTTTTATATCAAATAAAAAAAACAGGTAAGGGGAAAGAGGAGCTTGGGAGAGAGATGGAACTCCTTGTCTGGATGAGAATTTTCCTTGTGGCATCTCTCTCTTGCCCTGAAGAAAACCAGGTTAAAGCCCCATGTAATGGAATGATACCAGTGGGAGCATAAATATTGCACTGATTAGACCACCAAAATACTCAGGTGATTAAAGTGCTTCAGGTCCTTCAGTTATTATTCTGTTATATCATTTCATCACATTTCAAGACATTGCTTTTTTCATAGTTTTTGAAGAACACTCTAGGAAACAAAGTTGATTTTATGAGGCCCATAGCTTTGGACTATTGATTCTTTTTTCTATATTGCACATCCATCATCCTTTTTAGACACACCGACAAAAATATGTATTCTTGTTATAATATCATCTGGCCATCCCAATGCTGACGCAACTAGCACGTGAAAATCTCAGCTTCTTTGACAGGACTGTACTAGCTGAGAGGTACCCTTTTGACTTTTCTTACTTGAGAACTGGATGAACTGGATTAAGCATTTATGATCAGAGCATTTGAATACTAGTGTCTGCATCTAATCCAGAAACTTCTGTTTCAGCTAGGAGTTATATTTTTGGGAAAGCAACCACAGACACACACAAAACCAACAACAACTGCGCCCCCCCACCCCAAACCACCTGCTTTTATATTAAGACTTTCTTCTTATACACCACATTAGGTTCTCTGTTATTTTCTCCTTGAAAGCTAAATTAAGCATTCAGGAAAAGGCAAGAAATGCCAATTCATTTTTTCTCTCTGCGGCATATATCTAAATATCTTTTCATTATTTAATAAACTTTGCTGCCATTTGTTGGCCGAGTGCTTATGAAATTGTGTGTATCAGAACATATTTGGGAAAGACTACCTGGGGAGCCACTTGCATTAAGTTTAAAATTTATTCTCTCCACAAACGATGTATGCCTTCAAGGGAAATGAAGTAGGGGGATTCAAGAGAAAAGTGGCCGCAGTGAGCATAATATGATATTAAACACTTTTCCTTACTTTAAAAGATATGAAAGTCTCTTTAATAATTGTGTAATGCTCATCTGTCTCCTTCCACGACAAATTTAAAGTCTGGTAAAGAGGAATCCTACCAAAACTTTTGAAGTTGTCAACTATACAGTTTTTTTACAAAAAGCATAGACTTCCTACTTAAAAATTAGAACACTGCAAACTGCAAACTGCTTCTGGTCTTGGGCTGAAAATGAAAAAAACAAATCATCAATTGGCACCAGAAAACACTTGTCTGCAGTTCCTGCTGCAGTTCTTCAAGTTTAATCTTGATGCCGCATGCTCTCATCCTCCACTGTAGCCTGAGTTTTCACCCACACTAAACTCCCCATTATACTCCTCATCCAGGACCTGAAGTGATCACTGCTTAGTCAGTGGATGCTTCACAAAAGATGTAAACAAGCTGAAAAGCGTGTGAAGCTGTAACTTCCATGAGCCATGGTTACTGAATTTCCAAATCAATATTTTCTTTTTACATAGGTGAAACTTCGTATAACAAAATATTTGCTGTTCAGTTTTCCACTGAAAAGTAAATGTTTTCTGTGGAAAATTTTGGCAGAATTTTGGCATCAAAGCCTCCATAACAAAAATATTTTTCAAGTATTTGTATTTAATTGAAAAGTACTAGTTTTCATTACAACTAATACATGAGGATTTCTTACTAGATTGAAGTTTCTCAGTCTTTTGAAAGTGTTGGAAGGAGATCTTATTTGGAAGAAATCTCAGAATCATTTAACTTTTTGAAGAATTCCACAACTTATCATATGTGTGTTTGTCTCACTAATTTTCCACCAGCTACATTTAGGCTGGGGTTTGAAAACTTGTGTAGTATATTCATTTTCCCCTGTTCTGTATCTCTGCTTGGTCGCGTGCATAAAATCTGTGCAGTTTAGGTGTTTATTTAAGTGTTTATCTATCAGAGTTGTTGAAAAGGTAATTACAGAAGATCAGTGGTCCTCACTTCACAGGATATTTCTTCTGGCCTTAATATTTATTACCTAGATCTAGTTTGAAATTTCCATGCCATGTGACTATAGTGTTAGGGTTTGTTATAGGAAATAAGAAAAGTTACTGAGGAAACTCCTCATTCTTCTTAATTCTCATGTTTCCTAAATGTGTAATCCAGATTGTTACTTTAACAAATGATCAAAGATCATGGGCTAAGTGAGGAACGATGAAAATCTTGTTATTCTGGAATATTTTTTTCCATTTTATCTTTGAGGCTATTAACATCTTCCTTTTTTTAACATACAATCTCATGAAGAATTTATCAAGTCTATTTTAAGGATTAGGATGATTTTTATATGAAATTTTATTGTTAACTTTATGGCTGTGTAAATGTATATTTTTTCCCTTTGTATTACATACTGCAATCAGTTTGAATGGTGATTGACAGTGTTCTTACAAACAATAAAATCTTCTCTGTACACGGCTTCTACCACAGAACAGTAAGAATGCAATCAGACTCTAAACCAAGAAATGGTTCCTATTTTATCCTGAAATACGCAAAAATTCTTTCTGCCATTGCCTTATCATTTACTCTATCACACTACGACTGTTTATCCCAACTGACCTTGAGGGTAGCTTGGCAACTAGTAAATCTGAAAAATTATGAATATCCTTAATCATATAAGACCATTGATTTAATTTCTTCTCATGCGCTGTGTCAGATTTTTGTCATATTTTATTTTTACACAGAACTGAACTTGAAAATGCCTGTAATATTTACAAGGGCACTTGCCAAGTGAAAAAAAAAAATTCAACTATAGTAATTCCCACAAACTCCAGTAGGTGCTGTTTCATATTTCATCTATATATCTGAAAAAAAAATTGATTTCAGTAAAAAATATAATTTAATATGATATCAAAGGTTTCTTAAAGCTTACGGAAAAACAGACTGTCTTTAAAATGAAGTCTAGTTAGTAAGCTTGCTTGTTGAAAAGATATCTAGTCTTATTTATCAGGCATAAAATTGTTCCAGGGATCAGACAAGAGAAAGTAAAGGAATACTGGGGGCAGAAATTAGATGAGAAAGCCTATGTTGTTCAGCAGCTGCCACAGCCCAACATTGTAGGATAATGTTATTTTAATACCAGGCAAAACAGGCTTTGACTCCATCTACAAACCACTTCCTAACTTCTAACTAAAAAAGACACAGTGTCAGCTAAAACTGTGACATCATGTCAAAGTACACTTACAGAACAAGAGATTTAATAGTCTTACAGTGAGATTCCAAACTAAATAGAAGGAATTTGGGAGAATGTTAAGAATTAGTAGGTATACATTATTAGTAGGATGCTGTGAAAAAAACCTTTAAAACTAAGAATCATACCATTGTCCCAAATCCATTATTTAGATCCATGAAAGAAAGGTGATCAAGAAAAAAAATAATAAAAGAACTATGGTTTTGTGGGGGTTTTAGTATTAGTTTGTCAGTACTGCACAAGCAAAATAGAAAAAGACTATAGATTCTGAAGGCAGTGTTTCAAAGAAATATCAACAGCAGTGGCTTATAAATAGATTCATAAGCAGGATAAATGCAATACATAGCACGAAGTGTCTTATGTTCTCATTCTGCTTTTCACTTGCCTCATTCTTGACTTGCTATTGAGACTAGATCAGTATTTCAACTTGGACAAGCAGTCATAATTGTAGATAAGTTTGTTCTGTCTGAAGGATCCTTCAGATAACAACACATATAATTCATAACCATATTTAGCAATTTTATAACAACTATTTTACAGTAAATACTAAACTAACTTGCTTGAAGGCTATGCTTGAAACATATCACTATAACTACTTCAACTATCTTTTGTACTTGCATGTGTTTTTAAAAATATATTTAGAGAGGCAGAGAACTACTTAGAGTTACTTTATTTTTTGAAGTTCCTGTTTTCCCCTGAGATTAGCCTTTCACAATACTTATTGTTAGAGTTTTGATTTAGGCCACCCAAGTCAATGTCCCACCAAACGAATGTAGATAACCCATACCAGTTTCCCTGGCTGGGGAACCCATGACAATAACAGCGTTACCCGTTGCTACAGTCTACCTCTGATTCTCCATTCCAGGGATCAGAAACCCATTTATGCCTGAATTAAATAGGAAAGGCCTTTGGCCGATATACAGAGCAAAGCTTGTCAAATGGTACAGTAAGTACCCCATGTGCCACTGCAAAGCACCTTTTCACTTCCATAATGCTGGACGTGTGCTAAGACATTGATATTCTGAAGCAATTTCCTATAGTGCCAACAGTAATTGTATCATTTATTGTTTTCGCTCCCAACAATTCTTGTATATTGATATATTGTTTCTTGTTTTTTACTCAATGTTCAAGTCCACTGAGGCAGAAGCAGATGCATTTCTGATGTATTTGTATGGTACCACCAATGATGAGTTCATGATCCACGGTCCCTGACTAGAAGTCTTAAGCTCTACGGTAGTACTACTATGTACCAATGATATGGCATTGAACTGAGCTAGGGATTGTGATTTGGATTTAAATGTAAGTGTCGTTTTGTATTATATAATGCTCCATATATTTCTATTATGAATATATTAAAGTATAGAGTAGCACAAACAATGATGATCAATTTACTTTTTGATATGCTTTAAGTAAGCAGAAATTCTAATTACACATAGATATTCAGAATATTTCTGTAATTAACAGAGTAGAACAAACAGAACACAAATTCTATCAGATAACTGAGGAATGAAACTATATCCATAAAATGGAAATTTTTGTTCAAAGAATTTTCTCCTTCAGCAAACCTCACCTTTGTGTCTGTTTGTCAACCCTCTCTTTTTCTTCTAACATTTTCCCCATGTTTCATTCATTTCCTAATCCTGTTGTGCTTTATGCCAACCTTACAGAAGACTTGACTCCTGATTTTATTTTTTGAGCCAAGTCTGAGAATAGAAAATTCTTTCAGTTTTACTGTTTTACTATTATTGTCAGTGTCTGTTTGTAAGAAAGAAGACTCCTTCAGCAAATGACACCAAAAGAAATTAAATATATTTTTAAAATTAAATTTTCCTCTTCAATCAAAGCAAACGGGGCAGGGGAGGGGACAGGGGCAGTTACAGAGAAGAGAAAGTTTTTTAAGATCTCTATTCAGCAGAGCGTAGTCTTAAGCTATATGTTTCATAAATATAACCTTCCCTATATGTTTAATAAATCTAACCTTCCCACTATGGGAAGTACTATGCAAGAAAGTGGTAGAAATCTGTTTTGAAACTAAGAAAGAAAATTGCCTAACCTTTTCATTGTAGAGGAAGTTCCTGAAGTTACTTTAATTGAGAGCTATTTCTGTAGTTTCTTCTAAAGATGGTTTTTCTCCTATGGTTGTGCTTGTGTTGTGATTTGTCCCTCTTGTTATCAGTTTAGTACTCAGAAATCTCCATCTCTTCCTTGTCGTTTTCTCAGAAGTTGCCCATCGATGTGTGTTGTGATTCAATAAGCAAAGCAAGTACAATTTTCTGTCATGTTAGTTTGAGTGAGTGAGCACCAGAGGAACAAAAAGAACCAAGACGTAAGCAAACAGACCTGAATCTCTTGAGGCAGCTGTATTTTGGATTAACGAGAACTGTACACTAACAAAAAGCTACATTGACAAATATGAGCGCAATGTTAAATGCTGATCTGTACTTTAAACTGTGGATTACATATTGTATTCCTGACTAGCGATGGAAAGAGATGGAAGGTATTCAGGAAGGCTGCATATGTGAAATTAAGTTTCATCTTGGAGGAACCTATCTGTCTCCACTGACTGTAAGGAGACCCTGGAGAGGTTAGCCTTACTAGGAGCAAAGTTAGCTTTGGTGAATAAACTGTCCATGTGTTAGATTTCAGAGAGCGGCAGACTGTCCCAGCAGATTCATCTATCATCACAAGGCTGCCAGTTGCAAATCAAGGCCAAACAGTGGAGTGGTCATAACAGGAAAATCCTCATAGATGTCCAGGATTACACACTACAGAAAATGAATACAAGGCAAAAGGATAATTGGAGTTGCAGGCTCTGTAGTAAAACCACTGTGTGGTATGTTAATTGAGCAGCAGCACAAATAGTTACGGCAGGCATTATGAAAAGGCAGTTTCCCTGGGGCACAGGAGATATGCTCAGTGGCCCCCAGAATCTGTTCTTGAAAGATCTTAAATTGGTTGTGTTCTTTTTCTGTAAAATGAACTCCCCCACACCTTATTCAGCCACCTACTAGTAATGCAAACACTTTGCTGAAAGCAAATACGAATGTGAATGATTCTGTTGCTTTGGAATACTTTTTCTCATGTTCCGTGAATTAGTGTAAACAAACACTTGCTATAGGGAGACTACTGTGTCACAGGTCCCCCCGAGGAAGAGACATGTATCTAGCAAACTTAAATGATCAGAAGTGATTGGCATACACATACTTGTTTGTGAACAGGAAAACTGAGAACCTACCATCTGGAATATTGCACATGTAGGAATGGAAACAGAAAAGGGGGGGGGGGGGGTGTAAATATTTTTTTTTTTTGTAATGAAGGCAGATCTATAGTGAAGATCCTATTACATTACTCTTAGGGGTTTAGCAAGTCAAGGTTCTGTTGAGGAGATGCAAAGATTATTTCCTATCTTCTTGAAAACTAATTTCTTGATATATAGACTTTTTTATGGAGTCTAAGGAATAGGTCAGACACAACTGAATTTAGGGAGGGAAACAAAGAAGTAGCAGAGAATAAATTTAAACCTTTAAGGTCGTGTTTTGCAGAGGACCTCTTCTTCTACATATGCTTATCAAACTTACAGAAAGTATTCTTGCTACTCTCACTGAAACTAGTAGGTACTGAAGAGTCAGTATTTCTTGTATGGAAACCCAAAGAAGCCCTTGAAACTCAAGGCAGGAGCAGAGATTTGTTTGTGGAGGCCAGCTGGAGGATAAGAATTTGATGTGTACCTTATTAAATAACCCAAACCCTTGGTAAATAGATTTCAAAATATTACATAACTTGAACAGGATTTATAATATAGGTGTATGGCAGATTTAAATATGTCTCATAGTAGAGCGTGTGTTCATGCAAGAAGAGTATTCCAAGCCTTTTTCTTTTTTTTGAAAGGCTTTTCTATTCAGAAAATAATAAAAAGAAGAGGTTTTTTACATTTACGTTATAATATTCTTAATTGCAAGACAGATACAAAATGCAGGTAGCTACTTGTTTCCTATTCCGTCCTCTGATGCAACCTAATAGTTTCAGAATTTACTGTCCTCTTTTTTGGGGTTCTGACATATAATTCCAGCCATGTCCCAGATCTTTAGGACATCTCTGGATCATATACTGCGTATGAATAATATTGACTAAGGGCTTCAATCCACAATCATTATGCAGATACTGAGCTCTGGAGAGCTTACTCAGAATTGAGGACTGTGAAATTGCCCGAGTGTCAAACTCTCAAGATAAAATTACTGAATCCAATGAGAACTTTTCCATTTTTTGGAGTCATATTCCTTTCAAGTTAAACACCGTATTTGTCAGCTGTGGTCTGTCTCTACTTCATCATTTGTATTATTTCTTAGAGGGAGCAAAGATTTTTGTGAACTATAATTCACAAAGCTATCAAAACAAATAAAGTAGAAATATAGTCCCAACTGCTGTACAATATGTGCTCAAATCTCTGTTTTGATAAAACTCTGAGGAGTAATATATGATACATGGGTGCAAAATTACCTTTTTAATATGACATGCAATGAAATGTAATGTAGTTTTCTTGCCCAGATTTTATTCAACAAAAATCATGCCACTTTGCACATTTCTTCTGTTTTTTTGTTTACTTCCTAACCCCACAATACATGAACTCACTAAAGAGTTTTGAATTGGAAGTCAACTGACTAAGTTCTAACTTTTGTGGATTTTTATTTCTTAGGCCAGAATATATACTGCTTGATCATTCACAAAATTAATGTAAGTGTGATTACTTCCCATAATGGTTTAACTTATTTATTGTTTATGGTTAAAATTTATTTCTGTCTTACTCTTATCCATTATAGCTGTATCTGTTCTTGTATCTTGTCTCAAATGTTATTACTGGTTTTTATCTTATTTTTTCATTACTAAGTATATATTTTAGCTCCATCAGTTTACATAGGCATTTCAGGTATTGCACAAATACTGAACATGAGTTACATGAACAATCAGTAACTTCTTATTAATTTAAACACTCTAAAAGGGTATATCTCTTTAGGAATATTTTCAAGTGACACTTTTAACACTAGCAAGATTAAGGAGAGCTAAAAATGTGAACATCTACATTGCTGACATCATGTTGGCTGTGTAATGTGACATATCCAAATGTTCACATTAGTATGTGCTGACATGCAAAGCTAGCAGGATAGAAATACCCTAAACTAAGCATTGGTTGTCTACCACAGCAAGTCTGTTATTGTATGAACCTAGATGTGGTAAATCTACATTGCAATACAGACAGCAAAACCTATCAATACTGCATATTATTGCATATTACTTTATGTGAAGTATTCAAAACAGAAATTTTGACTAGAACATAGTTGCTCTGAAATATATACTGTATGTCCCATCTATCCTATCATCTCTCAGGTCATTTTGTTTTTTGCAAGGATGATTTTGGGTTTCCCTAGAGAATATTTTTTGTAAAGTTATTGGTGATAACAAAATAATGACAATAAAAAAGATATGCTTTAATTCCTTGCTTCTAAAAAAAAAAAGAAATCTGTCATTCTAAAATCTTGGTGTTAGAACCATGTTTTAACAGCCTGGGAAAGAGTAAACACTTAAGAGTCCAGTGAATTCAAATTAGTGAATTAGAACAAAAATGGTTTTATTCTGCCTTCATTTAATAGAGAGCTGATGCAGATCTACAAAGAAAGATTTAGGGTGCTACCACTGCCATTATCTCATGTGCTTATGAAAGCAGTAAGAGAGAGATCATTGTTCCCAAAGATGGATACATTAAACACCTGTATTTAGGACAGGATTTTTTTAGGCAGCAAGACAAGGTTTATTGATATACATGATTTGATAAATAATAGTGAACTTAAATAATAATTCAGAGTCTGGAACCCTATTTCTTGGGATTCTGATTTTCAGATTTGAAGTGCCGATAGTTTGCCGACAGTTAAGACAAACTGGCTAGATCTCTTTGTCCTGTTCTATTTAGACACTTTAATGTTTTCTGCATTGCCTTCATAAAGCCATGTTCTTTGGTCTCTTTTGCTCACAGAAAAGGAAATTTAATTTTTGACCTTCAAAAGTGTAGAAGTACGTCTTCTTACTATATCACACAGTATATTATTCATACACTGTATGATATTATGCAGGATTCCCTGCTTGTTTTTTTGTTGCTTAGCTTTTACACTAAAACCAAGTAGTGACCAATTTTTTTTCTGTAGTATTCAGACTCAGGCTGCAGGGGAGACAATAAGGCTATATCCTTACTGCTAAATAAAAAAAAAGGGAAATATTGAGCTCAAGCACTGGATCCCCAATCATCCATGTCACTTAATGTTGGCACTGTGCCTGGCATGGCTTTAGCCTGTGCCAAGCGGGACAACTGAGGCATGTTTTTTGTGTCTTGGCACATTTTGGTGTTTATAAAGCACATGCAGGATCAGTTCTCCAGCAGGTGGTGTGGACAAAACTTTGGTGACTTGGATATCTCTTTCCCACAAAGTTTTTCAATACCGTTGCGGAGGTTTTGGCATGACCTTCAATTCCACCCTTGTTCCACTCCTAGTTTTCATGCTATGTAATGCCACTCTGATGGCCTGCAATAGAGCCAACTCAGTATTTCAGACGCTTTGAACTGAAGAGAGCACTGAAACCATAATAATCTTTTTCTGAGGGTCAGATGGATGTCACCTGGGACCCAAAAGATAGTGCCAAGTGCTATGCAGCGTGCTTTTGCCAGTTGTCCCCAGGAGGACAGACACAGTCCAACAATTTATTCCTTCAGTAACTAAAAAGTTACTTCAGTTACTTCCAGGACAGTTTTAGTTTGTTTTAATGATTAGGAAGTCAATCTGAGATGGCTTCATGCTTTGCAAGTATTAATGTACTACTGTGTGAATAATTCAGTCCTTTTTCTGTGAATTTAGCATCCGACGTATCACACCCTTGCTTTGTCCCTTCTCTACAAATGAAACAATTCTGCAGCTGCCTTCTACCAAACCCAGATATGCTAGGGTGCGGTTGGGTAGAGTGGAAATATAGGTAAAAACTGGTACAAAAGGTCACTCTGTTATTTCTGCCACTTTTATACTGGTGGAGATTCCTGGAGCTCATAGGGATTCTCCAGGAGTAGTAGCCGGGTCGTTTTGCTATTGATTTGCAAATCCCACAGTGCAACAGGCTGGTAAAAGAAATCAAGATTCCCTGTCAATCTGAGCTGTTAAACAAGCAATGGTCCTCAAATATCATCCTGTCTTTAAACTGTCTGCATACTTTCTGGCAATTAAAAATGTTTGTTAAATGGCTGGAATATATGCAGATTCTTCATGGATATGTTCTGTTTATGTATTTCTATTGATTAGATACTGAAGTTCAGACTTAGCAAATATGATACAAAAGTTGCATGTTAAAATGTTTGAGGGGTTTTTTTTGCTAGTAAAGACGACTGTAATTCAGTTGAGAATCTGGATACTGCAATGAAAATAATTATATCAAGCCTTTTTTGTAATCGTTAAGTTTGAAAAACAGTGGTCAGTTCATTTACTGTGCCCTATGCTTATTTCTGTATTTTTGTTCTTTTTCTTTTGATCTAACAAAAGTACTTCTCATTACTGCAGAGAGAAATATATTTGTTCTGCTTGCATGAGTGCCATCAGAGATACATAGCACATTTTTCAAGGGCAGGATTCAGCACACATTTAGTCTCCTATGATTAATATTTATCATGTTTTGTCCAGTGCAGTTGTTCACCAACATTAGGAGAAAAAGGTCCCTTTTGTTGCATTATTTTGTGTCATTAGAATGACATGTGATATGTTGTTTAGGTAAAGGAGCCATTTAGAAGCCATGGGCCCAATTCTCATATCCTCATTCACACTGAGGCAAGACTTTTTATAGTTATTGATCCCAAAGAAAGAATTGCCTGGGGGAGCCAGGGGATTTCATAAAGTGAAGGCCTGTTCAAAATCTTGACGAGAGCAGAATCTGATGCCAACCGAGGCAGAAGTGTTTAAATGTAGAAGACCACATTATCAGATGCAGTGACAGTCACCGTGCTATAAACTCATTTCCTGACACTAATTATATTAGTTATGCATATATTAATTATATATTATGTTTATAATTATATTATGTTACATATATAGTCATTATATATTATGTTTCCTTTTACATAGCATTATCTTCACATTAGAAGTGGTTGTGAGCATACAATATTCTTTTAATTCCTATTAATTAGACTTCTGTGCAACATCTGTCCCTGACCAGGCCAGGAACAGAGCTTACCTTTTCTACTGTACTTTGCTGTGTGGGAAACCCATTTTGCTGCTGCTATATCATCATTATACCATCAAAATATGATTGTTTATCTTCTACAGTAGGACTGCATGTGTTTTGAATATGAGCAAAAGTAGAACTTTGTGAATTCTTGTGAAATGGCAGGCAAGTCCTTCAATGGTTTCAGCTCTCTCTCCAGGTAACTCTCTGGCCTCAGGAATTTTTACGTAATTTAGCACTGGATTACTTCATTGCTCTTCTTTCAAGATAAGAGTTCCTTTGGAAGTAATCTCTTCCACAAATTTGCAAGTTCCTACTCTGGGTTGGGGAAGTCTCAAGTACAGACAGAAACTGGCAACGCTCCTAAAATCTGTCAAATATTTGGGATTGAGATGCAATGTTTAGCAGTTGGGTGAGTGCATATCTGATGAAATGACATTGTGAAAATCGAGACTTTCTTGCATAACATGTAAGTGTACAAATCCAAATATTAAAAACGATAAATTACAAGAAAATCTACAATGTTCACGTTGATCCATAGCACAATAGCCATTGTTAAATGTAATTTAGTCTTCAGAGAGGTGTTAATTTTATTTCAAGACCTTACTCAGTATGGAATTTATTTTAATATAAAAAATTACATAAATGGCAGCATTATTGCAGGGAAAATATTTTTGAAGGAACTATGTTAGACAAATAATGACCTTTAAGTTGCAGTGCAGGGAACTACTTTCAATAGTAGAGTCTTCTGTTTCAAAAGTAACAGTCTCATTTCATGTCCATCTCTTTTCAAAGTTTTTTTAAACTTTTTCCTAATTTACTCTGCTCTCAAGCAAAGAACGGAGATTGATTGCAATGAAGAATGACATTTCATTTTTTCTTTGGTTAGATATAATGTAGATCTAACCTACATCTAGAAGCACAACCAGAAACCTATTTTTATGCCAAAATTATATGTGTGACCTGGAAGTGCATAAATTTAGTTTAACTTAGATTTTAAAAGTTTATTTTAACTTAGATTAAAAAATTCCTCTTTGTTTTCATCAGTTTTAATGCTCTTTCATTCCTGAGGACTTGCAGCTATATCCTGAACTTGTAGTTAGGTGCAGGCTTTTTCTCCTTCCTTCTAAGAGGAAAGCATTACAAAACCCAGACCTCCTACTTTAGATAGAAGAACAAATAAAAAACCTGGGGCATTTTATAAATCTTCATTAAAACTCAAAAAATTATTACTCTTTATGCTGTTTCTATAAGCATTGTAGTTTTGTAAACATTATGGAATTTCACTTAGTGAAAAATTTTAGTTGAAGTGCCTCTTTGGTTCAGTTTAAATAGCAGCTTTGTTTCAGAGTAGAATAATACCTTAAGTTTAGGGGATTTTTTTCTAATTCATAACTGTTTGAGTCATTGTTTAAAATCTAGTGCTGCTTGCAATGTCATCCGGGAAAGAATGTGACAAACAATTCCCTACTGTTGTGTAATAAACTTAGTTTCTTATTTATACATCCTTAGTACTTGTTGATTTTGCTTTATTTTTGCCATTTTATTTGCAAAAGTTTATGTAGCAAATCAAAATAAATATAGTAAATTGTTATTTAGGTTGGGGAAAAATATATGTTTAAAAATCTTTATAATTTTTCTGCCTTTATTTAGTTAGCTAGTTAGTTACAGAAAAATCCAAACACGTTTAAGCAAATCCTAAAAAGATTATTTACATTTCTGTTTTCTTAAGCTATTCTTAATTTTCCTTTTTCCAATGCTTTTAATTGTGGTGTGTGAAATTTTAAAATCTGCTGCAGCAGCACTGGAAGGTGAATTCTAAAGGTACATTGCCTTAAGTAAAGATTTTTTTTGTGCACAGTCTTTTTAATATTTAGTTGAGATTTTAACTGTTTACTCAAATGGCAAACTGTTTCCACTACATTACATATCTGTACTTTATTCTGTGGAAGACGAACAGCAGGGATTAAAATTAAACTGGTGATATGATTTTACATGATTAATTGCAGATAAAGATTAGAGCCTTGACAATTATCAGAGAAGCTCCTCAATGTGCTGTTTTGCTATGCAGGGTCTAATAAATAAAAAGTGATTAGAGAGGAATGGTGATGTCAGATTTTACAGTAACTGAGATTACATTTTCCTCGTGTTTTTCAACGCGTTCTTTACTAGCTTTTGTTGCTCCCTGCCTTACACTTCTGTCAGATACTCAAGTGCACAGTGTTTAAGCCCTGTCCTACTAGTTGGGATTGGCTGACAGTAGGAAAAGATCTAAAACTGGTTTTGTGGACATCATTTGTATGTATCCATACGTGTGTGTGTATATATACTTACACGTGCACAGATACACACACACACACATATTAATGCACATGCACAGATGCTACCCTACTCTTCTGGAAGAAATTTTTCACTTTTAGCTTGTAAAAGTAAGGTAAAACCTGCTTATTTGGAGTCTGTGCCGTATCTCCTTTGAAAAGAGCATGTTGATGCCAGCTGGGGAGTAGAAAAGGTGGTACTACAGCGTTCTTTCTGGGCTATGGACAGTTTTCCACATGTTTTGGGGGCTGGTGGGGTCAAAAACACTGGGACAAAACCAAACATCTGTAATTCCTTGTGTTCATATAGCCATCTCCTGCAGTAAGCAGTTCTCAAAAATGAAAATAACTTTCTATATGATAATGTAAATATTATATGAGAATCTCTTTATTTTAGGGATCATTGACAGCTGAGTAGCATACATCGTGCATCTTAAAAGCCAGATCCTTAAGTCATCAAGGCGACTGTTTTTTCAGTGTGCTGGTTTTTTATGATATACTGCATATTGGAAAGGAAGAATGATACCTTTCAATTACAGCCTCCTCCACAGCACACCTAGTCTGAAATCTAGCTGACTGTTACACAATGCTTATATCTGTGTTTGTGCATTGCTTATGTGTCTGGAATGTTTACTTACTTTGATAAGTTGTGTCTTTATAAATTTGTATTTACCAGTAGTTTCAGATTTTAGCAGAGAATTCTAGGATTACCTACTGCAGGGAATATGAAACGTTCTATACATAAAGAGAAATTGCCACAGAATCCAGTTGCTCTATCTTACAGTGTCTTTCAGGCATCCAAAGCCATTATTAATTGACCTTGGTAGCTTCATTAAAAAGAGACAGAGCAACTTTCATGTGTCTGTCAGTACAGATGGTGATAGCCCCAGAACCGTTGCTTCAAGCCAGAGATCACAAGCTATTTAAAAAAGAGCATGTCCCTCGATATACTTCCTGCTGATCATGGTCCATTAACAGCACTGAGTTCCAGCAGGAGAGGGGGCTAGTCAAGAACTCTGCTTGGCTGCTTTAGGGCAGAGCCTGTGTTATGCGGTGTACTGCACTAATTATATACTCTTGATGAGCTCATTAGAGGACAATAAAGGAAAATGAAAACAGTTTGCAATATGTGTGGTCAAATTAGCCACACAGAGAAATTATGGTTTGTACTTAAATGCTGTTTAGAAAGCGTCCATTAAAAAAAATGTAGATACTCATGTATGTACACTGTAATGATGCCTAAACTAATTTTCTTTAATGTGTTTATTTTTCGAATTGGGAATTGGACCTTGTTTCTTTCTGATTAGAATGCAAAGGAAAGATTTATATGAGACAGGCAGCAGGGTATCTACACCCACGTACTTCATGGAAGTATACTTTGTGGAAGTCGTTAATTATGCAAAACAGAGTTGGTGGTCCATTTGCAATGTTTTTGTTTTTAACAAAAATTAGGATGGAAATCTTGTCTCCATTTAAGAAAGAGACTATTCTTAAATTGATAGGTTCCACTTAAGACTGTCCTTTTAAATCTCCATTTAAGACTATCCTATATGCACTTAAGTGAAGATAAACTGCACTTAAGTGCTGTTAGGATTCTACTTCAATTAATTCATGGTAATTTGAAGTAAAAAACATTTGAAATATTTCTTTAATAAACACTATATACACACACACACACTATTTCATATACAAAATATCAGCAAAGATGGAAACTGCCAGCGGTACTTCAGTTTGTAGACTTTATTGACCTTGAAACTGCAAAAATTTTTTCTTCTCTGTAGCTGTGCAAAGTTACTGCAATTTATAAATGGGGAAAGTACAGTAGAGGTTGACTTGTTTTATGGCTGCAGCCAATCCAGATCAAGATGGTGCTACAGAAGACAAATGAAGGACCTTCCCCCAATCTGCTTAAAGGCCGGTACAGTTGCATGTGTCATTGTTCCTTGCCCCGGGTCTGTCAAATAACTCAGAGTTTAAAAGTCTTTAAGTCAGCCTGGTTCGTTCTGATAGAACTTGGTTAGGAAGCGATTCCATGTGCAATCATTCTGGTAGACTTGATGGGGGGAATTACTTTCAGTGAGGGTTGGGTATATAATGGGTATAATGGACAACTGAGGGCTGGCAGCCTATCTGCCAGGCTCAGCTTAACCAAAACGGAGTGTGCCATTAATGCCTGAATTGCTCAGCATTACAGTGTCAGCGGCAAAATGGATTCCTGGTGTTTTGACCAACCAAATTAATTTCACATAACAGTTTTCAGCAAAATGCATTTGAAAGTCTAAATTTATAAATGAGCCCCAGTGTGCCTTGACCAATGATTTTATAAATCATTGTTACCCTGAAACCTCTTTTCTATTTTGTTTATTACAGCTTTTTCACTGCAACTGTTTCCTCTCTCTTCTGTTTGGTCTGCTGTAATGAAATTCTTTTAGCATAAGCTGGAAATATCATGTTCCTATGGAGTCAATATGAGGTTTTAAGTTTGGTATCTTTATTGATACAGGCCTGTTTCATTGAGGAAATAACCTGATAGTCCCCAGAAATGCTTATTTTCTGCTATTCTTTCTGAAGAAATTCAGTAATGTGAAAATTTGGGATGAACTTGTATCAAGAATTCTCACACATTTGTAATTTGATCATCTTCTGACCACTCACTGTATTTGTAGCCGTAACACTGACACTAGAGTAATGCTTATAAAAAAGCACTTTTTAGTTTTCAGGTAAGCTCTCTCTCTATTTCTTCTCAGGACTGAAATTTGACAAACTTTCATGTTAAAAGAGCTAATTCTTTCAATTAAATGTGAAGAATTTTTGTCATTAATTTATATACAAATTTATTATTTGTACATTGCTCAACTGTAAACCAAAAATCTCAGTGGATGCTCTGAGGACTATAATTTATTTTCAGAGCTTAAATATATATTGAGAAATAAATGCTGAAAGAAGTAAGATATATTTTTTTATTGTCACAAAGAATTATGTCAGTGGGAGAACACAGCATTGCATGCAGGATGGAAACTGTTTGGATGCTTTAACCACTGTTATAACCAGAAATTGGATTTGGTTTAGGAGCTTTGTTGTTGGTGGTTTTTTTTATCCCCAAATTAAGATTGATTCAAACTAATTGTCTTTATTTATTGTTACTTCTAATACCTAAAATTTGTCCAAAGTGAAAGTAATCGGACAGAAACACAGATGGAAAAATAGTAAGAAGGGAAACAATGGGGCACGGAGCCACAGCTGGATGAGTGTTGTGGGAATCAGAGCCCCGGGTTTGCTCGGATCAAGTACAGATGTCCGGCAGTCTCACAGTTCAGACAAGCAGGGGAATGAAGTTTTGCCATTCTATAAGGTGCAAAGCATCTCTTTCTGATCAATGCTATATAACAGTAACTCTGTTTAGACAAAGAAGAATACAATAGAAACCAACATAAGCAGATTGTATATTGTCAGAAATATCACTGTTTTGTAGATAATATATAAATTTTTATATACACTATGTAGATATACGTCAGAACTTCTCTTTTTCCCCCTGCTTTTTTACATAACTCAGTCTCAGAATTAGTAAAGCATAAATAGTGTAAAATTATTTTTTAAATGGCTTGTGGATGCAAGTGATATGAGAACTTATTGGTAAGTTGTAAACTTTTTATTTAATATAATGCATAGGTATGACATTATATACCTCTCTTCAACAAAACTTAATATAATTTAATTTTAATTATAGCTGTTATTACCACAAATTTATCAACATTTAATTTCAAAACAATACACTTTCCAGGGTATGCACTATTGTACCATATCAGTTGCACTGTGACAACTTGTGGAATAGGTAATCAGAAAGTGCATCCTTAAAAAAGGGAAGTCCAATTATTTTATATTGCTCAAATCCAAATAACTGAACTTCCATTTGGAAGCTGGGAGCAGTAACTAGGCAAAGCTTCAAATTGTGAAATCACCATGTTTTTATTGCAAAAGGGTTTTTTCTTAAACAGTTACGGTTATGGATAATCAAAGAAAATTGGCTCATTTTTTCTTTGGGATAACTGGACCATTTCTTCTTCTCCACTAATTACCCAAAGTTCTTTCAACCTTAACTGAGCCCTCCTGGACTCCACAAACCAGAAAATTAACTGCACAAAAAACTTGAGAGCCTACATCTGTATGACGAGTGCAATGTGTACTTTAAAACCCACCTTTTTGTTACTGGTAGGCTAATTTATTGCCCCTTTTCCATTCCTGGGCTGGGTGCCTGCTCTGGGTGGCACTGCAGTCCAGAGAATTCTTCTTTTCCACGGTGGCTGGTTGTAGTAGCAACTTTGGTCGCCTTTGTGGACTTCCTTCAGAGGTGCAGGTGGGGGTAACAGAGAGGGAAGGAATAGGGCTACTTCAGAGCTGAACTGCCACAGAGAATGGCTGCCTTATGCTGCGCAAGTCTTTAGCACTTGATTTTACTGGATTTCTTCTGTCAATGTTCTTGTAGCTTTGCTGCCCATCTCTTAAGCTTTAATGTTTTCTGAAACTTAGATCATAATATTCTTCCAAACTCAGCAGCTGGAGAACAGTCTGACTCAGTTCTCTAATAAGGAAGGATTCAGCATTGACTTTTAACTTTGATGAGAATTGGATCAGCCCATAAATGAACAATTTGTATTGCCTTTTAATTAACTAAAGTGGCCAAGTTAGTCATTGCAACAGAATCAGAGGACTATGCGTACAATTGGTGGTTCAGCTCTTCCTCACTGAAGGTCTACATGTGCTATTAGAGGATATAATTCATCTTATCAGAGTGTAATCTGGACTCTTCTCCAAATCAATAATCATTTGAAAAGACAGAAGAATCCTTTTTGCCAGACTGTAGAGAACCACAGGTTCAATAATGAAATGATTGACTCTGCACTTCTTCCAAGAAAAAGTAGTTAAACTGCACACAGTTTGCTCTGTACTTGGACAAAACATTGAAGACTGGAGTTGTATTTACTCCAAATGAAAACTGAAGATTCTGTGAACTTGAATGAGAAATAAACCTTGACTTGATACCGTAGCCAAAGCCTTTCTGTCTGTGCTGGAGCACAAGTGTATGAAGCTGTTGTCTATCTGGCTGCTACATTTCACTGTCCAGTTTTTGTGTTCTAAGAACTACACCGTATACCTGAAGTTTTGAAATTCTTTGGGGATTCTTTCAGACTGAGTCCACTGGTTCAAAGTATGCTAGAATTATAAATTACATTAGTTAGGAAATGATAGTGCTTTTAATTCTTAGCTATTAAATTAAATCACTTTACAACTATTTTTATAACTAGAATAACATTAATAATACTAATTCAAATATTATTAAATGATTTAAAATAAATTATAAAAAATAATTATTGTTATTTTTACTTCCTGTTTCCATATAGTCTTGCCTCCTGAGTTGCAGATGGAGTTTCGAAAGCAAACAAATCTCAGCAAATACCTAAAGTGAAATAATCTGTCTTTCTTCATCTGGAATTAAAGACAATACAAAAATCTTTTGAGGTTTATGTAGGTTTGATGCTGATTTGCAAAGTACCTGAACTGCTTTGTAATGAACAAAAAGTAAAATGAATAATTAACCCTAGCCAACCCATGAGTTTTACTTGATCCAGGTTCTAAATTCTCCTTGAAGTGATACAATGTAAGCAGATGATTATGTAGTAAATGCTGCAATTTTTTTAATACAAGCAGAAATCAATATTTTATATCAACTGAAATCAGCAACTTCCATTGACTCCAGGGATAATGGAATTGAGCCTGGGGCATAAAAGATGGTACGAAAATAATACATATCATATTAAATATTGTTAATCTTATGAAGCAGAGCATTTCACTTACTGGGAACATTTTAAAAAGTCAGTGCTTTTGTCACTAGTAAACAATTTGCAAACTTTAGTTTGCTAACTAGTTTTAGTAGAAAAATAGAAAAGAATTCATAAATAAGGGACTTAATAATAAAATTAACCGGGAGTTGATCCTCCTTAACCTGAAAGTCTGCTTGTTAAAGCACCCACCAAACCCTGATAGGTGTGGATTCAAATTTCTCCCTGCACATAGAAAGTAGATCTGAACTGTAGTATGCTGAGTATCTTCTGACAATACTTCCTCAGGTTTTTTCCTCTAGGTGTCATTCCACTAAGTACAGCATACTTAAGTATTTCTTAGGGCAAGGACTTGAGCTTCAATATTTAGTTTTTTATTTAGAGTTGAATATCCTACATCTTATCTATGTCAGCAGGCATTTAAATAGCCAAGGCAAACCAGAACAGATTTAACAGGAGTGGCTGAGAAAACAAAACCTGATGCATAAAACACAGGCTAATGCATAATATGATTATCAGAGCAGTTTCAGTGGAAGTAGGAAGTGCAGATGTAAGTCCTGTCAATCTGAGAAGAAAACCTGAATGTTTCAGTATGCTGGGTGATTCTCTACCCTTTTTCTAAATACAGGAGAAGCTGCCACCATCTCTTTCCAACTTGTGAAGTTGAAGGTCTAGGCCTTTGTTCCATTTGTTTCCTATAGTTTAAAATGTCTTAAGATGGAAATAATAATTTTCCCAAGTTGTATTGTAATGACATCTTTTTAAGAAGATACAGATGTGTTTTTTTGGAGACAGAAAGGGTGAAAGGGAAGGCGATCTTTCATTTTTTTGGCCAGGAGAATCAAAAGACCCAATTTTCATGCAGCTTTAAGGCAATTTTAAGTCTTATGTAACCTAAGTTTTGTTTTACTTTGCGACACTGTCTAACCTTACTCATGTATATATTATAATATATATGGCTATGAACAAAAATAATCTGCTTTCTTTTTGCTGTTAAGTTAAAAATCTACGGGTTAAAAACTATGTTACTTATACTGGTCATCCCAGGTTGAGATTCTGAGCTGTGTGTCAGGGAGGCTTGAAGCCAAGTTTACACTCAAGTTCTTATGGGCTATTTCAGGAGGGAGATAAATGTCCTTGCAGATGGTCACGGTAACTTGTCTGAGCTTCTATATGAATTTCAGTGTTATGTACTAAAACACCACTTCTCCCATGTATTTCTGGTTTGCGCCCAAACCCCGGTCTGACTCAAGAGGACCGCAGAAAATAAACCACGAGCCTCATTTCACCAGGAGGTGCTTCCAATCTCTGACAATCGAGTTCCATTTTCAGTTGCTGAAATGTATGTGTACACACTGGATTCTAGATGCCCAAAGTCTAGCGACTTTGGCCAGAAAGTCAAAGTGTTTTTGTGAAATTCTGTAATCCCAGTTTAACCTCATGACATCTACAAGTTCTATTTTGCTCATAAAACAAAAAAGGAATAAATATTAGAACAGAGGAGATCCATTTCTTTATTTTTTTTTCATGTTCTAAGGCTCTTTGTCACTTAAAACAGCTGAACTAGGGATTAAGGGATTGAAAAATTCTCATAATTCTGGCAAAGTCAGATTTGTTGGGAAGCTCTAGCAAAGATACCCCTACCTTTATGATTTTTTAGTCTGTGGTAAAGGATATATGGTAACAAGAGGTAAAAATCCACTCAAGGCTGACTCATCATTTTCTAGCAGGACTCCATCCTATGCCCTTTTGAAGTCTTGAGCTATTTCGTCAGGTGTATTCTAAAGTAAAGACAGTAATTTTATTAGAAAGCAAACTACTACCCTAGTACGCTTGGATGGCTTCTCAGGGAGAAGTACCTATGCAGCAGGTAACCAAAATTATTTAAATCTTTGCCTGTATATGAACCCTTACTTTACTTTCTCGTATGTGGTATAGATTTTAAAAGCACACTCTTTATTAGCTTCCTTTGCTTATTCAATGGAAGGGGTGCTCTTCTTACCCACACAAAGTCCAAGTAGTAAACTCGTATTTCTTTTACACCAGTCTGACCATGTCGCGTAATTGCCATTCGTTTTTTGTTAGTCATCTAACATTAAATGGTGTTAGTCATCATACTGGTACACGTTAGTATTATGATAGTACGCATTCCAAACACAGTGATCTAAAGGTAATCATAAAACTCAGACAAAGTATATAAAATCTCCTAACTCATCCCCAGCTAGTGAAGGTCTGCTTTCTGCAGTATGTTAGAGGCATAATCAAGAGTAGTAATGAAATATTAATAGCTTTGGTTTTTCACTTCTGAAATACAACATCCATTTATAAACAGGTTATGCAATGATGTCAGATATTAAATTTTCCCATGTGTTTTGTTTCTTAAGGTAAATAATGAATTTAGAGGTAGATAGGGCTTGTAAGGAAGAAAACCAGCTGCAGAGGTCTAGCTTAAAATGTGAAGACTTCCATGACTATAAAGTAATAATAATTGCAGGGTATAGAAATGTTACTGCTATTTTTTTATTGGACCAAAATAAGTTTGAGAAATTCTGTAGCTATTACTTGAGGTCAGACAAGCAGATTTATTATTTTTTATACTACTCCCTCAATATGTTAGCTAAAGTAAAGTTCAAAAGCTTTGAAAAAAGTAATATAAGAAGTTAAATACTTTTTAAAGTGATCATACTTAATACCATTTGATTGAAAATATTTAAGCAGAAAAGACATTACAGAATCTGAGTCATATACTATGCAGAAAATGCATGCTTGAGAAACTCAAGAGGTTGAAAATGCTTAAAGAATTTGTACATTTATTAGAAAACCTAAATTACATTGACATATATATTATTTATAACAACACTGCTACTGTATCATCTATAGTTACTACAACAGAGCTGAGCATTTTGTTATTTGTGTAAACATGAACAACGAAAAGATTGTTTATTCCCAGAATGGGAGAGAAAAATATTCTAATTACAGTTTGCATTGTTTTGCCTGTGGGCTCCCCAAGAGCCAGTCCCTGATGGGAAGCTGCTGCCTCACATTCAGTGATGCATGAACTCAGGCTCTTTGTTCTGCAATAAAAGGAAAAAAAAGTATCTGTGCAATGCTATTTCTTGACTAATGCATGTAAAAGGTTATTGTACTTGATTCCTCTGCATCTGCACAGAGCTGACACGGAATCTGTCCTTTTTTTTCTTTCCACTTCTGCATGTAACTATTGTTAGTTTCTTTCTTTTAACGTCAAAAGACGTAGTGAAAATAGGGTAGAATCAATCTTTTATTTCTCTGGCCAAGAAATAATTATTTTGTGAATTTATACATTGGTATCTGAAAAATCGTTTATTATATAAACTATTCAGAGTATGTAGATGAAGGGGAAAGTAAGTTCATAATCACCTGTTCCTTAGGGCAACATACGTAGGCTAAACGAAGTGCAATCAAATGTTATATTATTTACATGTCATGCAAATTTATTTTCTAAAACATCTTTGACAAAATATTGAATCCACTTGTGAGTACAGAATAGATCCCACTCGTACTGAAGCTCTCTTTTATGCTATTCTCTGAACAATTAAATCATATGGAAAAATGTCAGAAAGCAAAATAAAATGTATTCCAGCCATACCTTCCCACAGCATGACATGTCGTCTGAAAACAACACTAAGCATTTTATGCCATCTGTGCTGGCTGGGAATACATTTAAAATGCATGTCAATGTGGAATATTCCTTTTCGAGTTACACACAGTCGGCTTATAGCAATAAGCACCTGAACAGAGTGATCTACAAAACCAGCCAGCCATCGATACTTGGTTCACTTTCATCCACTCCTTGAGCTTTATTTTATCTTTTGACTTGGAGCTTGTTCATCATGCTGTCATTCACAGCTTTATACAACTAAAACGTTACTACAAAGCTTTGCTTCTGTACCGTAGTGAATAGATTTTTACAAGATAAATTCTGAATATTAAATATTAACAGCATTTAAATAAAATATTAGTGTTCCTTAAAAGAGATGGTTTGCTATACAATTTTAAATGTTTGTTTTTAAAAGTATTAAGAAAATGCAGGAAAGTGTTAAGAAAAATACCACCATTTCCCAGGGACTGTACATAAAGCATTTGGTAAATGTAAGAAGTCTTAGCTTCTAGTTGTACAGAACTGATAATCATTGTATACCAGATCTCCATAAGTGATCTGTAGAATCAAAGAATATATTGTTTCAGTCTGCACGTGTTTTGTAAATTGCATCTTTCAAATCACTCTCTCAAACAAGGCTAGTGTGTATTTGAGACTTGTTACGTGCAATTATTGCCAATGAAATTACAATCAATTGATGTCTACATTTTTTTTCTTAACTTGTTAAGAAATGGTTTCACAACACAAAAAAATTGCAGACCAAAAGGGTCTTGATTCTCTAGTTTGTCCAAGCGGAGCTTTGACACTTGAGACAAAGGGCCTGCTAAAACGTAGTTTGAAGCTCCCGCACTCAGAAAGGTCCAACTTCAGCGTGAGGGAGAGCAGTAGAGGACAGGGCTTAAGAATTTCCATGGAACAACAGGAAAGGGTGAGAAAGCTACTGTGCATCACAGGAAAAAATGTGTGCATTTTGATTATTAAGAAATACGATGTTCTTGTTACGGCATTAATCACTTCTCTCCGGTTCCAAAATGCAATTATCAGTGTTAATTATCAGTGCCAATGCCTCCTTAAAGGACATTCAACTTTGAAACATTTAGCAAGCAGAATCTTGGACACTAAGAAGTATTCAGTCTCCTGAAGAAAAAAAACAACAAACAAACAAACACCAAAGAAAAACAAAATACCAGGCTACATTGATTATTGCCAATTTCTACTGTACTTGAATCTATAACTAAGAATTGGTCTTTCTCCATTTTGTTTAGTTACGTCTGTCTAGAAAAAGTTCAGGGCGCTTACTTAGCTCTGTTATTTTGCCTCAGTGATGGACTCTTAGCATATACATACTGTGCATACTGTGTATAATATATGTGCAAATGTCTGAACGAGAACATTTAAAAATGTATTATGAACAGTTCCATCTGGTGGAATGAGCTGTCAAAATTACTTTTTTTTAATTAGAGTTGAGTGAAATTGTAAGAAATGGTGATAGGCATTGTTTGTAGAGAAATATCTCTTTTATTAAAGTAGCTGTTAGAATTGGAGAAAAGGATATTTTCTGATATTCAGGCTCTGGGTTCACTTCAGACTGTAATATACTCTGAAATTTTTGAAAATGTATTTGTTGTTCTACACTGATTTGCTATATTACATCTGGCTTGAAGTTTCAGGGAATATTTCCCAATGACTGTATTTCATAAAGACTAGTCATTAGAATGACCATTAAATATTTCTTGTTCCCAAGAAACACTCTTGTACATGCAGTTTTGCAACACAGTTTTTGGGGAAACAGTTTTTGCACGTAGCCAGTCTGCTTCTCAGCAATAGCCTTAAATTCTACCTTTTAGATCTTCATACTTTGCTCATTTCAAGAAAATAAGTCATGTGTTTCTTCTGCATCCCTCTGTGGCCTGCTACGAGCAAAATTATCAGCCTACTACATTCCAAGTGGTGACAGTGCTATGCCACTCTTCTCTGTTGCTTGCACATTGTTCAACAGAATAGAGCATATTCCAAACAAGTTTAATCTTAAAATATGCATTACTAATTGTGAAAAAGGCAAGAGGAAGATAATATCAGTGGCAACAAGATAAACTGCTAGTAGATCTTAGTCAGCAGTTTTCTTTGAGCGAGGACACAAATAAACCGTAAGCTTCGTAAATGTGGTAAAAATTGAAAAAGTGCATCATATATCAAAGGAGCAGAAATATTGGCCAGAGTGTATTTTGATCTGAAACAGCGTTATACAATTACCTTGTGCTACTTTATTTAGCAGTTGTAATAATGGCCCCTGAAAATCAAACATGCTTTGTCCATGCTGCAGAAAATAAATCTAACTGATGAAAAACCGGTGATAGGTAACAGATTAGACAATTTAAAACAAACATAGACTAGGTACAAAAAATATACGTGTTTAGTTTAAGTAGTTTCTGGTCATAAAAGACCTTAATTGCTTCAGTCTCTAGGTAAATACCGTCCGCAGCCAGACAGCTAGTGGGTAACAGGTTGGTTCTGCTCTTAGCTCTGTAACAGCATGGAGAAGATTGTTTACAGCAATACAAATCATATACATTAGGAGTAACAAACACAGAAATATACTTAATCAGAAGCATTTATGCCTTTTCTTTTTTTTTCCTCTGTACTGCTGATTAGGCTCAGGAAAAGAAATTACTCTTCAGCCTTATAGAGTAAGTCCTGTATTCTTTAGTAACATCTGCCTTTCTCCCACATTAATGTTTTTTAGATTGAAGGAAGCATTTGCACTTCTGAGTCACCAGTCAGTGGTGACAGTTTGCTCATGCCTCAGGATATCGAGTCCAATGGTTTCATGCATATTAGTCATCTCATTTGCAAGATTCTGAACATGTCCTCTTCAGGCTTACCTTAGTACACAGATTTTTTGCAGTTACCAGTTTGGTAGACTTTCAGAAAACATATAACGAAAGGATAAATGGGATGCTATGGGAAACTGTACTTGACAGCATATGAAAAGTAATTAAAAATTCTCATTTTCTTTTGCAGTCTTGGACAGCAATCCCCTTTATTTCCTTGAAAAATCAGCTTGTCTGGTTTTGGTTTAAATTGTACATGCTTATTTACTTTTCTTTTAAAGACCCAGTACAAACTCCTGAGTATTGAAATTAACAACGGTTTTGCTATCGACTTCCGTGACACTCAGTATTCTCTCTACACGCCTCTGTGCCAAATCTTGTTTGTGATGCAGACAATTGACATTTGCTATTGTCAGGATTTGGCCTTCTGCAATTATTGTATTGTCTTTATTTATTTATTTTGTTCTTTGTTATTGAAACAACAGGAATGTCTGGGTGGTGTAAAGCAAAAACATTTCACATTTTCATGTGAACAAAATGTGGGTAGAGAACGGATTTACTATCTTCTCCTATAAGGAATTTTCTAACACTTGTTAACATAACATGCAACTAAAAAGTATATATATGTGAAAATGATGGCATATTATAGAGACAGATAAATGTATTTTTGCAGCTTGTTTAAATAGCTTGCCTTTTGCAGAGCTTGGTTCAGTGGCAAAAGAAGTTACAAACACAAGAATTAGGCAAAAAAAATTCTACTTCTATTAAGAAAAAACCCCCAGAACAGTAGAGAAACTGAGATGTTTTGATCTGGTTCCCAGAGCTGATAAACCAGTTCTACCTGCTGAATTACACGTTTAAAAAAACTTAGCATTAGCTGATACACCTTCAGGGCTTCCTGGCCACTCAAGAAAATTCACCAAAGTCTTGCACTGAAAATAATGCTGCAATATCAAATAAAACACCATTCCATCAAAGAACATAGTATGTATCATCGTTTAACCATGGCTGCTAGGAAGAAAATTAACTCTATCCCAACCAAACCCAGGACAGTATGTCAAAACACTTTCTCTTAATTTTCATTCCACACAGCTTACAAACAAATCACTCAGAATAGAAGTGCAGGGAATCACATGCTGTTCATTATTGATTTAGGTATGAAATGTTTCAAGTGTGTATTCTTAAATCAGCACCAAGTAGACAACGTCTTCATTTAAAGTAAAATATATCAAATCCCATCATAATCTGATAATTCTTCAATATTATTGGAGCTTCCTTCTCTAGAACATCGCTTTGGTTGTATTAGAACATAATGAAAGAATTAAGACTTTATCAGAAATTTCATTGTGAAAAGTTTGCTATAACAATGTTTTATTATATTCTGATTGAACTTCAGCCACTAGAAAACAGGATCTTCTCTCCATCCTTTGAAATTCACTAAACATTAAGCAAAAGACAAAATCAGTGACCAAGTTTGTGTTCTAGTTTCTCTTATGTTTGCTACAACTACGGAACATGTGCTAATATGTAGTTAAGGTTGCTGATACCAATTTCTAAATACAAAAGTTAAAAACCCAAAGCATCATGGGCTATGATTCCTTCACCAATTTAGCGATCATTAACTTTAAACACATTTGCATATGTAAGTTCAAGTAAGCAATCCAAAATTACAGAACAATCTTTATTGTGATTGCGTGTATATGTATGCATGGGTGTTTATTAGTATGCATGTGTGTATATGTATCCATCTATATATACATATCTACTATCATATGGCACTTTAGAGCATCGGGGACCAGACTGAGGGCAAGTGAGACATCTGACAAGTAGCAAAGGAGGCTGGAATATGTGACACTAGTGGGAGTAAGGGTATAGCATGGAGTTGGCTGTAAATGCAAGATATTTCTGGAAATCTTTGTTCTCTCACAAGTTTTAAGATAAGTAGAAAAATATGGAAAAAGGTATAGAAATACTTTATGTTGTTAATTAAACACACAGCCTATCTGGGAGAGTTTAATCAATATTTACATATATTATAAATAATGCATTTATGAAGTTTTAAGTACTTAAAACTAGAGAAACCAAAAGTAACATATTATGCCACTGTTTTGTTCTGTGTTATTTTAATCAGTCATTTAAAAAATCTTATAACTTTGAATCTTTCATTTGAATCACAGAAAACATTCACAAGTCTTCAGTCTAATAGCAATTGATATGAGTTAGGGAAGATTATATTCAATTATTTTTTTACCTACTCAAAATCAACAAACATAATTTTAGCCACATTTTCAATGCACCTGTAACTATGGATTTACAACTAGCATATCCAGAATACTACTAATTATTCTAATTCCATGGAGAGATGATTTTGACAAATGAAAAATGGAATAAACAGAAAAGGTAAACTCTCCCAGTTAATTTAAGACTGTCAAATTGATGTTAAATATACACAGCATTTCTTTTGCAAACAGGCCATTTAGTGATGCGTGTTGACATAATATACACAGATCTTCCAATTGGTTTGTTTTGGTGATGTATGACACTTCGGTTAGAAGCATAATATATGGAATTAATCAGATATACTAGGTATATTAAGGACTGGCTTACAAGCAGACGTCAAAATGCAGTTGTTTGTGGGAAGATACCAATGGCCACAAGCGAAGAGATCTCTCAGAGGGAATTATTTCCTGACTTGGTGTTTGTCAATGTTTTGATTGATCATATAAGCAATGTTACAAAACCTTTGCAGATAAAAATGTCAGGTAAGGTATGAAAAAAGTAAGACAAATCACAAGTTCCCTTAATCACTAGATAGTAGAGAAATAAGTTTGTTTTAATATAGCTAGGTGCAAGGTAGTAAACTTGGAAACAAAGCATACACCTTGTACTTACATAATAGAGCTTGTCTTTGAAAACAAGGACTTGGGAAAGAACATAAGGTCATTGAAGATCACTGCCTCAACAGGAATTCTCAGTGCAGTGCTATGGTTAAGTGGGATAATACAACGTTTATAAGAAGAGGACTATCAAGTAGAAGTAGAAGGTGCCCATGCACGTTTCATTATAAACTGTTGTGACAGTGCTGTGTTCAAAGCTGATACACTTAAAGAAGAATATGAAATATCGGAAAGATGTCAAAGTGTTCTAGAACGAGAAAATATGCCCTGAAACATGAAATTTACAGGCTTCAGTTTAGTAAATTTACAGGCTTCTGTTTAGTCCTTTATGCGCTACAGAAACTGTTGAGAGAGGACTTAGCCATTTAACATAGCTTCTCATGACAGAAAAGAGTAGAAGCTCTTGGTAGCTCTTAATTTTGCCAACAGAGGATAATACACTTTCCAAAGACTAAAAGTTTTTAGCTTCAAATTCAACTTACATTAAGTTCTAGTTGCAAGTGTAGTTGTTATGCCCTGGAACAATTTATGTATCATATTCAGGATTCTACAATGGCCTTTAAGATGGGACTGGATAGATATATTAAAGAGATATGTTAATCCAGTTCTTAGGGGAGGAAATTGTCTTGTACGTATAGCCTTAGATTCTATGGATATGTCTGTATTAGCAAATAAAATAGCTGAGCCTGTTCTCTAGTGGCTCAGCATATGTGCCTGGATGCCTGCTAACAGCTAAATGGTATGGGCAGTACTGGAGCAGAGCTTGGCCAATGCTCTGGCCCTGTTTGTTTCATTAATACAGTTGCAGGCTGTATTTTTTTTGCTGTGGGAGAGATGCGTGAAATGTCCTGAAAACATCTAGACTAGTAACTCTCGGTTTTCTTGAACTGCACCACAAAACTAATTGAGATGAAATAATAAAAGCACCTAATACTGATAATGAGCCTGGTCCCCAAAACCTTAACAAGCAACAAACTTCATAAACTAATAAGGCTTAGTAAGTTCTATAGTTAGTAAGCAATATGAGGTAGGTAATCTTTCTACTTTGCCAGGGATCTGGAAGCAGGTTTTGAGACTTCAGAAGAGTTAATGATACTTTAACTCAGTACTTCAAAAGAATCTTCTGTATTAAACAGCCAGCCATTGCACAATAACTGTGGAATCAGGAGAAGAATGCACAGGCAAGACTGGTAGAACTGAGGCCACCGAGTTGCTGAATGGCATGAGACTCATGGATTGCAAGCCAAAGAGATAAGCAGACCATCAACTCTGATGCTGATGCCTGATAATATGCATTTGAATAAAATGTGCCTCTTACTGAAAAAGGGAGATCTCAAAGGCTGACTGAATTTTAGCTTCCACGCCTTATTTGAAGCCCCTGTTTGGTTTGTGTTTCTTCTAGTGACCAGATGTTCTTGCTGTTGAAATTGCATTCCTAATCTGCACTGAATTTTCAATTTGCATTTGAAGTTGACTTCGGTAGTCAGCATTTTGTTCTAGTGATATCCCTCTTCATAAGATCAAAGAGCTTTTTAGTAGATAGTATTTTCTTCCCATGAGGATACTGACGTACTGTAGTCAAGTTACTATTCAGTCTTCTTTGTAAATAGCTGAAAAACACTGAACTTCTGAAGTCTCACACTGCATGGTGTTTTCTCAGGCCTCATGGTTCTTTGCTATACCTCTGCCAATGTTTCACCAGTTTTTTCTAGCAAGATCAGCACAAATATTCAAATATTAGCCTTACCGAGACTACAAAAATTCTTTCTGCTTCTCTCACTCCACCTTTTCAATACCCCATAGACAAGTCCCAGCTTCTTTGCAGTGGAGATCTACATCACCCACAAAGCCAAAGGTGCAAGGCTTTACATTGAACTTAAATATTTTTAGGTAATATTTAATTTAAAAAGAGAAATCCATATAGAAGAATGAGTGAAAGAAGAAGACAGAGCAGAGATGAGAATAGGTAAAAGGTATGGTTGAAGTTGAAATAAATATAGTACGAGAAAAAACAGAAAAAGGCTGGAATGAACAGTAGATCAGAAAGGACCAAGACGGATCGATTAAACCAGGAGCAAATAATATGATGTCATCAGTGGCTGGAGATTCTTCTTCATGCTGATTTGTTTTTCTCACGGTTGACTCCTTCCTGCAGAATGTTTCAAGCCTGGGGAAAAGAAGAAAGTGCCATATCTAGGCCCTATGTCCCATGTAGAGTTCTAGTTCCCTGGACTCCTTTGTTCCCCCAGCGCAAACATGCCGCAAAGGGGCACTCCCTGCCCCAAAGACCTCACAATCTAGAGTGCAACTCCGCCATCAACAGGTGGAAGAAAGCAAACAGAGAGGGGAAGCACAAGAAAACAACAGACCAGGTCTGTTCAGTATGAAAACAGGGGTCAGGAAAACAGCTGTCTAGCAGTTGGGTATATGAGGGTTTTGGTGCGGTTGTTTTTATCATCATGGCAAAGAAGGATTTTAAATAGGGATTTGAAGGTGGACAGTGAGCATGGCAGTGTGGACATTTGCAGAGTGCTCCTACTTTGTACAAGGGCAAAGTGTAGCACATTTTTGTACATGTCCTCACAATTTATTTTTGGTGACAAAAAAATCTGATTACTTTAATTCTGGACCTGTGTACTTTTTCTTAAGTTCACTGGAATCATTAAAACAAGACATGCATTATGGCTTAATTTATATGTCAGGTGTTAACTATTACAGCCTTGCATTTGTACCTTTGTATTAAAATCTACAGTTTATTATTTAAGGAATCAGTTTTAAATGATGCACAGTTCTCGGAATCACTTTCAATTTTATATTAATCAGGGTATGCAAGATCTTGTAAGTCTGGCATTAGAAGGCTTGGCTTTTTTGTACATGGTTGGTGTTCCACAGTAGCCCAAGCTAATCTATGTTCTGTTTCCATCTTTCTCTGCCACCAGCCGTTGCACATTCCTGCCCATTCTCTTGAGCCAGGTTCAGTACTTGCCTCACCCTGCTGGTTTTTCTGCTAGTAAATATGATCCAGAAAAAAGATCATAATTTGCTATCAGGCTAGCATGCTGAAATGGCCTAACACAGTACAAGATGATCAAGTCAGAGCTGATAAAATGAAAACAGTGGGAATACAGAGTAAGTTGGGGAGAAGAGGTAAAGTTAGTGATAACAAGATGTCAAGAGACATTATTAAAATGCCACAGTCTTCTGTAATGGGCTAGGAACCACAGCCTGAATGACCAACACGAAAGCCAAGAAACTGGAGAAGTTTTGCTGGCTAAGGGGGGAAATCCCTTCGCTGAATCAGGAACAAAACAATACTCCCCTATAGTACTGAGGGCACCCTGTGCTTCTGAATATGCTCAGTTTCCTATGAGGCTCGAGAGCAGCTCTACTTACCTCTGGAAGTTCATAGCAGAAATTGTCCAGCACAAATGCTTAGCCAAATTTTCATTCTGAAGATGCTAGCATTAATAATTGTTATTCACGGCCTTTATTGTATTTTTCAATAATAGGTATCAGAACTGTTTTATCACATTTTACTGTGATCTTGTGATGACTGTAGTATAGTCCTCTGACGTTATTGTGGTGTTTCACTGGATGATCTGTAACTGTTTTAAAAAGGTAATATTGACCTACTTCAATATGTGTATAAAGAGAAATTGAGTCTCTGAGATAAATATACCCGCTTATTGACTGTGCCAAGAATACATCTCTTATTGTGTACTCCAACCACTAAATTACTCTGTTGCTATTACACCTACCACCCTTAATTTCTCCTAAAGCACAACAGGTACAATATAGAGTAATTTTCTTTCATAATATTCTAAAATAGTACATCCTGTGCTTTTGAGTGGTTTCTGCTATTTACTCCAGAAACATCTTTTCTATAGTGCCAGAAGTCTGAAAATCTTGCAATTATTTGGAATGACATTGTCTAGTAAGATAAATAGGATGACAATGTTTAAGATAGATCAACATATTAATTTTTCTTTTAATTTATCTTTTAAAACTGAATTTAGCTAAATATTTTATCTAAAAACTGAATTACACTTGATTGCGGTTTTCCTTACTTACAGGATTTATACTCCAGCATCTCATACATGGAAGCCACATAGTTTAGAAAGGTGGAATTTTTTTTTTTTTAAATCGAAATCTATGGATTGAATTACAACATGTTACCCCAGTTTAATCAAAATACATATTAGCAATTCTATTGATTTCCTATTTTTCTGCAATGTTATGTAGCTAAAACCAACCAAATGAACTGTCAGACTAATTTTGATGGGGCATATAACACAGTAGATAATTACTTCACTTTGCTTAATGTAATATAAATCCATAAATAGACTTTTGTTTTATGTGTAAAAAGTAGGCTGCCTGGTAGAGAACAGCAACAAATAACAAACAAAGAAGAATACTCAGTGACAAATACAGACTAAAGAATAAAAGTTGGTTCATTCAGAAATTTTATGAGCTGATTATTCATTATGCTGTAGTCCCATGTACTGCACCAGAACTTCTTTTTGGTTGGATTCAGTTCTCAATCAGACTTTCAGAACATTGTTCCGTTCTGGTTTTATTTTTCACATAGAGTGCAGCACTGTATGTTAAGATTTTTTGCAAGAAAATGTTATTTGTCCTGTATGTTATTTCTGTGGCATCAAAAAGCCTAACAGAACTGAGTTTAGAGGCTAACTCACATTTTAGTGTTTACATCGTCAGCATCTGGCACTATAGAGAACATGTTTCTGGAGCAAATTGAAGAAACCACCCAAAATATATGGTCCTTCCTATGCTAAACACAACTAGTGGTATGTACAAAAGGTAGCAAGCATTGCCATTCTAAGACGTTAAACATAGCTAGGTTGGCAGCACAGTAATTGTAGCTTGCAATGTCAAGTACTCACTTCCAGAGCCAAATCTTGCCAGCAGTAGAACATCTGAAAATCTGAAGCAAGACTACTTTTTGTCCTGCAAAGCTGTAACCTGTACATCAGGAAATTCTGTGAATGTCCTGAAGACAGATAGCACGAAATCTGATTTTTTGTAGGGCTGGATAAGTCCCAGAGCTCCCAGTGATGTTAGTGCGTATCTGACTTCTTAGCATTGCTGGGATAAAGACAGAAGGAGGAAGAAGCATAGCATAGCCAGTGGTTCAGCAGACTAAATATTTGGAAGAAAGACTGCTATACTTTTTTCAGAAAAATAAATATCCCAAGTGGTTTGATGGTAGAAGACTGTAGTAGCTACCTTGCAAAAATACACATTTCTGCAGAACAATCAGATAGATGTGCAGTGTTAAGATACCTTAGAGAGGCAACTAAAAATCTTGATCTACTGCATCAAACTATTTGGCAACGTTGTTCTGGTGTCTTCCAGTGCTAGCAGAATGAGAGAACAATCTGGAAAAGGCTTTCCTCTGTTCTTTCCAGCCTGTAGATATTACATGAGCATGCTTTCAGTGCTATGTCATGCTTCTAGTAAAAGAAGAGCATTAGGCCAATAGATGCTTACAGCTACAGAGGAGCACAGTAGGATGCTGCAAACAGAAAGAAGGGATCCTTATAGGAGGGTATTCTTAGGCCATTATCAAACAAGTTGACTTGCCATCAATCATTCTTCCAATCTTTTGTCTCTCCATTACTTACATCAGTCCACTTTTACTACTGGGAAGTGTAGGATGTCTATAGCAACCTTAACTTGATACTGCTTAAACTATGTATTTCATGGTATATGAATAGTTTACTTAAGCATAATAACGGTATATTCAGGCAGAGAAGGGCCAAACATACCTCTATAGACTTGGAACTGCCAGGACACCAGTGCATGAACAAAACTAGAAGTTCTGAAGATTTTCTTTCAAACAGGGGCTCTAATCCTTCCATATTTCTTTTAAGGATGCTTTGATTCAAAATGTGAACTTCTTCTCCCCCCAAAAGGAAGCTGTAAGCAGGCTTCCTAACTCAAAGCTAAACCTGAGCTGCCATGAGCTGTTTTTGTAAAGTATTAGCATCATTTTATTGTGGAAAAGTGTACTTGACTACTGGATCAAGCACAGTATTTACATCCAGAAAACAGCAGGAACTTTTGACTTTTTAAAAAAATAATAATTTCTAAAAGTCAAGCACTGAAAAATGTACTGCCTAAATTTAAGACCCTACATCAATCTCCCCCACACGACAGATTTCCTCTCTTTATATAATCAATCAGGTGTAGGTTACCTGGTTGTCTGATGAAGCTCCTCCCGTTCTCCATCCATTTATTACTGTTTCCCATGAGGAACTTTGTCTGTGGAATGCTCCCTTTATGCTGGTCCAAAGTAGCTTGATTCTCTTGACAGTTTACAAAATCCCACAAAGGTGCCTTTTGGCATAAATCCTTATGCAAATGGGATTAATTTATACTGCAAATATGTGGTAGCAGTAAAGACTTAACAATACTTATCTTCTAAAAGATAACTGGAGTAAGCACGGGAGTTTGAGGTGCAGAAAAACTGCTGTTTTCATTATATAGTTTAATTTCTGAGATATTAAGATACTGAGATACTGACATGTTTAAAAGTAAATCAGATCCAGCTTGGTATTTCAGGTAGGTATACCCTTTGCGTAGAAGTTTTGACATCTGAAAGAAATATATTTTAAAAGTAAAAGAAGAATAATAAGATAAAAGGATATTCTTTAAAAACATTTGCACCCAAGAAAACTCATAAAGTATTTGCAATCTTCTTAAGATTCTTTAGCATTTGAAGGCTATAATTACTCTGAAAATGGAAAAAAACTTGCTCTCACTTTCTGTCAGCAGATGATCACCTGTGTTTTAAAGGCACTTTTCTATATGTTTATTGAAGAGATGGAAAGAAAATAACATAATGTATGTTTTGTGACTTACTTTTCTTCAGATCCTATTAGTTTCATATGAAAACACATTTTAAAATAATTCACATTTAATTTAGGAACAAGTTTTTATTTCCTTCACATTGGAATTAAATTGTCTTACACTTGCATTTGCATTTCACAGAATAATAGTCAAAGTATCAAACACATTAGCAAAGAAACATTTCTTCACCATATGACCTGCTCTCTTTCAATAAAAAATACTTGCTTTTCATCTAAATTTCTGAAGTTTCCAAGTTCTATTGCAGTGTAATTGCTTATTAAAAGTTTACCTTGCCTTTCAATGCTTCTCTTAACAAATCTGAATCATCAAGACTAACAGAGAAGCTGTGAGAAAACAGGTTCTTTGTAAAGACTTCCAGAAAGAAGTAAAATCCTCTAAAATCGGGATTTTTCTGTGGTATGTTAACAATCCCAGGAAATATCAAAAGCAAAAAGTTAAAAAAAAAATATTCAGTCTAACTCAAGCTTTGGACAGTATTCACTTTGGATCATATTTTAATTTGGAAAATTTACTTGTTCCTACCTTTTTCATCCCGAGCAATTGTTTTCCCCTCTGAAGCTGTCTGTAAGCTGAACAGAAGGTACCAGAGCACGCAGAGACCTTCAGGCCCAAGACACAAACATGGCTTATCCCATGTTTTTCCTCTTTGAAAATGTGTATGTTTTGTAGAATAAGAAAAATATTTGTGATAATGAAACTTACTCGAAGGAAATCTTTTCTGTTGTTGCCAAACTAGCATTTGATCACCTCCAAAAGCCATCTAGTATTTAACACACTTTGGCTGAACTTTATCCTTTCCTTCTACTAAGTTTCAGGCCTTCAGAAGGAAAGAAAACATAATACATGTTCACAAATTAAATCAGTAGCCATCTCATACTTATGATCCAATCAGCGAGTTGACAGGAGGATTTCAGGACGGGATTGTGGGACTAGGACTGCTGTACAGTTGTTCATTCTGGGCAGCAGAAGAAATTGTTACTTGGAGTGGTTTATGCTGTCTGGCCGCCCGTTGGCATTAGTGGCAGAGGTCAGAAGCTTGCCTTCTCGGTCAGAGAGCACAGCGATTGCAGCTGTCTGAAAAAAAGTGCTGCGGGTCAGAACATGTAAAAATAGTGCGGGTACTGTTTGTCTGACCAGGTGCAAGAACAGAAAAAATCCACGCTTCGCCTGAAAGAGGAGGAGGATAGATAGAAGAGAAAAAGCACGCAGAACAGAACAAAAACATTCCTTCTGCTAAATACTAAACTATAGTCATTGGAAAGAATACAAGAGGTTATTCCAGCTCCCTTGTTGACTAAATTGTATGTTCTTCCTACAGAGAGTTCCTAAAAAAGAACCATTCTTTGTTTTCCTACATACAGACACAGTATCTGTTGTTATGACTATAATCATAGCATGCATAGTTTAAAATGTGGGACTATGAGATAGGCTGTGTTTCTCTTTCTGGTTTGTTGGACTCTAAAAACTGTGTTCCTTATTTATTACAGCTGCTTTGTGATTTACTAACGAAACTTCTATCTTTGAACGAATATCTTCTATCTTTTACACTGCTTCTATTACCCTGATCTGTCTCAAAAACATTGGGCTATATTTTTTCCTGCCTTATATTTAGGCCAGACGTATTTTGTCCACCACCATTTTTTTTTTCCGCATACAAAAAGTTCTCCCCAAATTGGTAGAGATAGAGTATCTCTAAGTTCTCAGGGTCTGTTTTGTTGAAACAGATTATCAGGCTTTGGACAGGTGCAGATGTCTGTGGCTTTATAAAGCTCATGGCTGTCACAGGATTAGCTGTTGTGGAGAGGATCTCAAACTCTGTTAGCTCCTGGGGTCTCAATTTACTGATTCTGCTAGACTACCCACTACCCTCTAGCTCAAGCACGGGGACAGAAATCCAAGACGTGAATGCAAAGTTAGCTGTAAGTTGAAGGCAACTGAAGGCTAACCTATGAAGGAATCATTCCGACTCATTTGGTAAAGCTAAGATAGGCGATATGTAACACAGCGTTCATGTTTTCCTTTCCTTGTATTTTGTTTAATGGCCACTACACATCAATGGCCCTCTACATCAATATATACTAGTGTTTTAATGTAGAAGCACACTGATATAATGCATGCAGCATCTGATTATCAGAGAAAGCTCTACTTAGGTTTAAGTATATTCATAAACTTTAAAGCATTTTATTGCAGGGTTGAAGACTACATTCTGACTTACTAATGCCTTGGAAAAAACCCATGATTTTTATTGTTCTCTGTCAGCAATCCTCATGTTTGCTGACTGCATTTGTAGGATTATGGTCAGGTTACTGTTTATTACAGCACTGGAATTTGTTGCTTTCTTTTGTACTCATGTACAAATGCTCTTGTCAAATTTGTGGAAAACTGTGAGCTAAGCAGTTTTGCTTGTGGGTTGTCAGAAAAGCGAGCGTATGGCAGGGCTCTTCTTGACAACTGATTATCTAGATATTTGCCAAAAGACTCAGCAGTATCCCTCTATGGTTTTGTGTTCATTGGAATGAAGGGGAAAAGAACCACAGATGTGATTATTTTTGTGGTTTTTTTTTAAATCCACCTACCTTTGGACATTGATGTTTAGAACATCAGATAACTTTCACAACTTAAGAATGGCATCAGAAGAACAGATAACTAATGCTGTGCTACTGCAGCTAGGAATATAGTGTTATACTTGCTTTATATAAACCAAGACAGAGATTTTAGTCAAAATAGTTCAGAACAGATGAGAAGAGAACTCAGTTCATCCTTTCAAGTAGCTCCTCATAGCTATACTGGAGAAGAAAAGCTTTAAAAAGTGTATCTGGTCTCTCAGCTTAAATTAATTGGCCTGGCCCACAGCCATAGTTTTGTAGCCTACTCTCTGTTAAGAAAGTATGCTGCGTGGTCTCTTTTCAGGAATTTCTCATGTTTAGGAACTAGGTCTATCTGTTCATTAGCATATTAAAAATTACTTTGTTATTTTAATAGACCTCTTAACTCTTTTATAACTAAAAAGGTTAAAAAACCTTGTCACCCAAAAAGCGTCCTGAGCTTCAAGTGGAGTTTTGTTATTGATTTAAAAGGGAGCAAGAGCAAGTCTGAATCAGATGTGCAGCAGACAAGAATGCACAGATACAGGAGAGGACAGTGGACTGAAGGAACAAAAGCAGAAAAGGCAGAGCACGAAAGGAGGCAGGGCGAGAACACAGCATAGAAGGCTTGTTACAACTTTCTGTGAGGTCGGGTTTCCAGACTTCCGACTAGACAAATTTGAAGACAGTCTGTACCTAAGGAAAGCAACACAGCTTTCAATTATTTCTAGTATGAAGCTCATACCTACTACATCACAACAGCAAATTGATGCTCAGTTCCATTATGCATTATAAGCTTCAAAATAAAAAGGTTTTATCCTTGAACTACAGATGACAAGGTGACGAACTAAACTGTGCTCATGCGTCAAATGCTTGCAAACTCATGCATGCTTGTGTAACGGCACTTCCATGTCTGGTACCAAAGAATTGCACTCCATGTATACTGTTCAAGATCCACTGGTAAGAGCCTGGCTCAGCAGCAGGTGTCAATCACCAGTGTAGATTTCTCAAGGAAAAAAAAAAAAAGAAAACAAGATGTAATTTTGATATGAATTTTGATAACATAACGGGGTATGTCTTTCCAATATAAATGCATTAAATACGAACATATGTCAATATTTTTCTTTCAAGCTCATCCTTTTAATTTATTTCTCTTTTCTTTGTTCTCTTGACATTTGTCTTTTTCCCCCGTTTCTCTAGGATCATAAACAAACATTGGTGAATCAAACAACAGTGATTACCTTCATATCTTAAAGGCAGCAGTGACTTACTGTAAATCCATAGCTCGTACTGAGCAGGCAGTCTTCACTTTAAGCCAAATAATTTTACAAGAGGCAGGAGAAACAGAGATGAAAAAAGACTTGACAAATGAAGTAGTACTAAACATGCAGACATGGGCTGAGTTTTCAATGGCATAAGCACCCCATTACACTAAAACAAGTTTTGATCACCTGAAACTAAATGGTTTACACAAACACAAATCCAAATACAGAATTGGTCAACAGGATTTGGAGAAAAGAAATAGACCATGGTTAGTTCAAAACGTTGGGGTTTTCTCTAAGTATGACCTCATCTTTGAATTTCCTGCCATCTTAGTACTTAGTCTGGGACAATCACTACAACATTTTTTAGGCTTACATTTGAGAAATACACTCTCAGCTTTATATCCACTTCATACAGATCTTCTACCTGGGAATAAAGCTAGTTACCATGAGGATTTTGTTGGTGGTAAAAAAAGGATGTCTTGTTTGTAAATTCATTCCTTCACAGCACTTGCTAACAAGGGATGTTGTACAGCTACCATAGATGTAAATGGAAGATTTGTAATTGATTTGGAACATCAATATTAAGGATTTAGATGACATATTTGTAAACTACACATAGCCATAAATATATATTTTTCTGTTTTGAATACCAGCAGTTTTGTTTTGTTTTGTTTTTTTATTATAGAGTAAAATGTTATTTTCGGCTATTACGTGGGAATATTTATGGGCTTTTATACTTCCATAAATCTCTCCTTATGCTAGTCCTCATATCCAACAGGAGCAGTAAAATTTGTCAGTTTTTTTGTGACTGCCAAGTAATGTTTTGACTTTGAAACTGAGACTTCATTAAGCAAGTGAAGATGCAAATTTGTGTAGTTAAACAACTACACTTGTAGCCAGACACCTATCTCACTCTGATTCTCAGAAGCGATGCATTCAGGGAAATAAATCAGGATTTAAGTGTCATTTAAAAACCCCAGCAGTCAGTTTTATAGGTGCTTTTATATCATGATTTAACATTGAATGTGTATTGTTTTCTTTACTATATAAAACATAGTCGAACGACTTCTAAAATACAGTCATCAGGGAATCCATTCAGTTCCCTGAATGTAGTATATTCAGTGGAATAATTTGCACCATACTGAAAAAGAGGAAATAAAATGGTGTAAAATTTAAACCCACCAATTGTGTTTATAATGTGAACAAAGAAATTCATAAGAAACTACGATGCAGGTACTTTGAACATTTTCATTTAGAAATAATTTGTTTTTTAAGTGTAATAGGCATCCTTCATAATCATTAGACATAGCATACACATATTAAAACACTTGGCAAGCATCTTGCCTTCCAGTAGCTGACAGACAATAAGGATATTTGTTACACAACGCAGTAAGACAAGCTATCTCTGAGCAACCTAGTTCAGATACTGGGCCCAGTACAGCCCAGTAAGCTTGCTCCAGGAAGCTAACCCTGCAGGAGAGTGAGACGATGTCTTGGTCAAAATGCCGTGATGACTTGCCTCCACAGAGGACTTCAGTGTGCCATGCAGTTACTACCGTATATGCTAAGTACTAAAAAGAGGCCGGTGTTATCGACAAAGCAGCAAGCCGGAGCATCAGCGCAGAAAATTTCTATTTACATGTGTATACTTTGACCATAGCAGTATGCTACTGTATGTACAGAAATAGTCGGATTTGCCATTCAATCAGTAGGCACTCTGAAATGAGCTGCAAAATTCATTCTGTCTGCTGCTGCTTGATTCTCCAATGAAAAAGCAGCTGCTGCTTAAATTTTCAAGCCTTCCCAATACCATTTAAATGATCACCCAAATCCTGAGGCAGTCTCAAAAGCCTGTCTACTCTCTGAATTCTTGCCGTATTTATAGTCTCTTAACATTCGCTGCTATCACCGCGTGCTGCTCCAGCAATGCAAGCGACGAAGGGAATGCTTGCATAGGCTGGCTCTCGGCATTCCTGCCGCCATGGCGTCTCCAGCCTCTGCGACCACAGCCAGCTGAGATGGACGACAACACATCTTGTGACCTCGCAGCACTAAACTTCCCACCGCTGTGTGACACGGAAAGAGCAACAGTGGCAGGTCTTACGAAAGAGCGATGTAGTCAAGGTCTGAAGGCTCTGTTATCAAGGAATTCAAACCTTGTTAGGTGTTTAAAGTCAAGCTGGGTGGAGCTGGGGTATGACAAACACTCCGCCGTCCAGGTATTTTGCAAATGGAGACTTTCTAGCTTTTTTGTTGTTGGGGTTTTTTTTTTAGGTTTTTTTGCTACTGAATACTGCTTTTACTGACCAAGAGCCTCAACGTTGTAAACTTCATCAAAAAAATAGTTCTTAGAAGATGCTCTGAGCAAGGATCTTTTACTTGAGCAGTCTGTGAACCCAGTTGTTCGGGTTTTTTTTTAAAAATCGTGTTATTATAGCTGACAACGGAGCTGCTTAGGATCACTGACATAAAACTCACTCTGGCTCACGTGCAGCTTTAACTCAAGGGCTTCTCCACCCTGCCCCTTCTGTGACCTGGGAGGGTATCAGTCCTGCTGCTGGCACGCGCTGGTTTTGGATCTGCGCCTCTCTCAGGGAGCAGCAAGAGCAGTGCGGGTCCCCCAGGCAGGACAAGCCAGGAGCCACGGGCCACCCCAGCACAGGCCAGCGACCCTCGCCAGCATCCCACAGTCCCACACAGGATCCAAACGCAGCTGACAGAGCTGGTGACGGGTTCTGCCAACAGCCTCCTACGGCAGTGACGAGGGTCGGCCGGAGCCGAGGCTGCTGCAGAGCCCAGGCAGGAGCAAATGCCCTGTCCCCCGCCAGGGGCAGGAGCGTGGGTGGAAGCCCCAGGTGAGGCTGCTCAGGGCAGTTATGGCCTTTTAGTGCATCAACAGCCCTGACAGTCTCATTCGTTGTTAAGGTGAATTATATGTGTCGTAAAATAGCGTGGAGTATAATCTACTTTTTAAAATCCTGTTGTCTTTGCTGTTTGTACATTCATATTTGTGACTACTGGCAGACTCTTCCAGTTACCTTCCTGAGCCTGATTTAATTTAAAGCGGAAATTCTAGTGATCTCACTTTTATAGTGTCAGGTGGGACAATTAAGGAAGGATGATAGGCCACATAATAGGTACAGCCTGTTGCAGTTTGTTTACTCTAATATCTATTTGTTCCCTATACCATTTTATGATATCAAACGAACTCCTCACCTTAAATATAAAGGGTGTTTATTCACCTTCTTTTCATATAAATGACAGCAAGAAATAGCTAATAAAGATAGGCACAAATAAGAAATTTTAAATGAAGTAGTGGACGTGCAGCAACTTGTTCATATGTGATTCTGTTTTGATACATATGATGTCCCTTATTTAAACCCTGTGTTAAAATGATCTGTAGCATTTCTTTAGCCTTTCCTGATTCTCCCAGCTCCCTGTTTTTTCCCTTGACTTTTCTTAGTACTTCAAAATGCAGTAGGCACTCACGGGGAGGAAGCAACCTCTCTGACTTCTTTTCCACTTATTGTCTACACTGAGTATGTCATATACTGATCTATAGCTTAACTAAGTCAGAAACAATGATTATGGAGGTCTAGTATGACTTGCATATAATTTTGTTTATGCACCTTGATGATAAGACTTGACTATATCATAATATTCCTGTCATCTTCGTGGCAGGCCATCTAGGGCATTTCATCACTCACGGGGTGGGACAAGGATGTGCCGCTACCATCAGTGACAATGATTGGATTATTGGGTTGTCCTGAAAATACGGTGTGGTTTAGATTCAGTGAAATTCCCTGTGAAATGGGCGCCTTCATGATTTCAAATTTCTTCTCTTGTGATGCAAAAGGGCCATTTCCAGATGTGAAGAATCACAAAGTGGTGTTCTGAAAAGGGTTAAGAGATCACAAGATCTACAAGAAGTACAAAGGAAGCAGAACTGCTTTCTCAAGATACTCCCAAAGCTGTTGTGACTTTGCACTCAAAAACCAAACAAAGCCCCAAGGAGAGTCCAACAGAAATAAAAATTAGAACATTCCTGACAGTTAACGGGTAGAAAATTCAAGTCTGAGAAAATTTAAGACAGATAATTTCTGATGTAAACTTCTGTATGAAGCCTTCTTGGGACAGCCGCACACTGGAGCACACTGTCGAGAGGGGCTCTGCAGTCTCCTTTCTTGGAGGTTTTCAAGACCTAACTGAACAAAGACTTGAGCAGCCTGATCGGATCTCGTAGCTGACCCTGCTTGGAGCAGGAGGGTGGACGAGAAAGCTCCTCATGTCACTTCCAAATTGAGTCACTCCATGATTCCATAAATCTATGATTTTTGTGACTCAGACAATTTTCTTTACATCAGGAACAAAGCCCACCACAACATACTTCACACCAAATGTAACTCTGGATTTCATATAGATATATGGCCCACAACATTTTCATTTTGGAATAAAATATCAACTAGAATTGACAATTGCCTAATACAGTTACATGCAGGAAATCAGACCACAGCTTTTACTGAAGGTTAGTGTCAAAGCTCTACATTCCATATGGCTGTCACCAAAGGGAATTGTGATTTCATCAGCACAGCTGCTAGCTTTGTAGTGACATACAGGAGTAACTTTTTTTTAATGAACATTCTTACAGCAATGTTTCCTCTGCCTTCTGCATTTTTCCTGACATCATGTCTTTAAATATGAGCACAATTTAAAAGGCAGTAGTAATTTCTGACAAACTCCTTCTACTTGTGTTAGCAATCTAACTTATCTCTAGAATCAGTATTGTCTCAAATCTACTATTTCCTGAAGATCCAGATATAACTTTAATTTATTCTGTAATTGTGAGATAGGTAGTTTAGTCTAGAATCTTATTTGTCTTGTACGGCTGAATGTGAATTTAGACTTTTATATTCTGTAATTGTGAGATAGGTATTTTAGTCTAGAATCTTATTTGTCTTGTACGGCTGAATGTGAATTTAGACTTTTATATGCACACAGATGAGTGAAAGCCTTTCTGGATTCCACTTCTACAGGATTAGGGAAGAAAAATAATTATTATAAAATAATAATATCAAGGATCTAGCAAAGATAGCAAGGATCTATTGAATGTTATTTCAAATAAAATATTAGTATACCAAATCAATAAATATGATGACAAAGACATAATAACAGCATAATAACTTTCTATATGCTATGCTATATTTAATGTCATCTTGGCTATGTAGGTGCTTCCTAAACTAAGATAAATCTGTACAGAAACAAATTTGCACAATGGCAAAAGGCCTCTACACAAAAGTACTCCTTATGATGCAGTGAATCTCTGGTTTATGAGGAACAAATCAAGTCTTTGAAGTATTATTTTAAAAAATACAGGAAAATACAGTTTGATTTTTTTATTTCATTGATAAACTTAATGTCAAGCCACTTGAAGTATCATCTTTCAATAAGTATTTTGTGCTGCAAGAGGATGAAAAAGAGAGATGTTAACTTTCCAGTTTACAGAGGTGTATGTTTTTCATGAAAGGGTTTCAAGTGTGTAAGAACAACCTATATTAGCTGACATAAGAGTTTTTTTGATTGAGAAGCAGATGTGAAAGGCAGGCCCACTTTGGTGCAGCTAATAAAAGGAAGAGTCTTACTTAATCTACAGAGAAACATGTTGCAAGTTCAGTTACTAGGTAAGGCAGTGGGATAAATATTGTATAAATTTTCTGATATCCTTCCCTTATGACAATAGTCTTGGTGAATTTAGTGGAAGTAGTAAATAATGAAACATGAAGTATTTAACAGCACAATTGATAAGGAGATTTGTAATTATTACCATTATTTTAGGTAAGAGTTTTCTATTAGGTTCTAGTAAATAAAGTTCAGTGACTTCAAATAATACTAACATTATGTTTTGAATTAGTAGTAGAAAAATAGCTTTTTCCACAGGAAAGTTAATTTTTGTAAGACTGTTACACACTTCTAAAATACAAATATTCTGTTAAACGGTTGCACTTACAATTACACCTTTATGGTATGCATTTTATTCGTATGTAGTTTTTGCTTTCATAAATGAATGGTGTGCAAGGACATGTTTGTGTTAGGCTGAGATCTACTCTAAATCTTGATAAATTATATGAAATCTCCATCCATGCAGTTATCTTCTGCAACTGAAGGTGAACCAGCAAATATCTAATCACTGCTCTAACAGGACATTTGTTTCTTTTTATTTGCTATATTCATATGTCATTAACTAAACCTATCTCAGGGGCCTTCTTGACCATTTCATGACCAAAGGGCAAAACCATGTAATGTTAGCAGTCAGAGTGAAATCAGTGAGGGAACGTATTTCAAAAGCCACAGATGAGAAGGTCTCTCGAACATATGAATGCTGAGATATGCAATGAATGACATAGATACAAAGATGTAAACTGACATCATAAATGATTAAAATACATATCACATCAATAAACATAAGTTTTAAAATTCATATTTAGCTGTGAAATTGAAAAGTCCAGTTCTAACAGTTGAGAGGGTATAGGGATGGAGGGAAGTAGTGCTGTATTAAATGTAAATATAAACCACTTACTTGAAACATGACTATATATATTGTAAACTCATGCAAAACCTTTATGTTATTATGAAATATCACAATGGATGTCAAACAAATTTCAATTCAAACAAAATGCGCATTAAAAGAAGTGGAAATCCTACTCCAGAAGAGGAATCAAATGTTAATAAAAATTCAGCTCAAATATTCAGTCCCTATCAGGGAAGAGGCTTATTTCATTCCTTTCCTGGGATGTCCCTTCTTAACTCCTGGCAACCTTAACACTTGCACTGCTTGCATCAGTCACTAAGACAATAAAAAGTCTGATTTTTTTTTCCCTCTGCCCCTGACTCCCTTATGATACAGAGAGGAACTGTAATTTATCCATGTAAACCAGCTTTTTTCTAATATCTTTTTTCTTTTTTAACTGCATCAGAACAAGTCTTCAGAAGGGTCCAGTAACACGATACACTAACAAATGCATTTTGAACAGTTCAGCAAGTGTTGCGTAGCTCCCCAAATCAATTAATTTGGAGCAGTCCTTTAGCTGAACAGTAGCCTTCACTGGCTCGTTGAACAGCTACGGCGTTTGCCCTTGCTGTCCACAGTCAGTGTTAACCTCCTACAGTTCATTTATTTAAATTGGCCATCCTGCATGACGCTGCCCTAATGTCCCTTCACCAGCGTCAAAAGAGACTCGTAAGCTCACCTTTCTCTGCAGCGGTTTCTTCATCAGTTTCTTTGTGGAAGTCTCTTTATCCCCAGCTGACATCTGTGAGAGCATTGCTGAGAAGGAGTCAAAGACGGCCTCTGGGGAACTGGAATTGAGGTTGAAGGTCTCACATTAAAAAAGTCATTTACTTCTGGTTTAGTTTTGCTCTTAGGCATTATTCGCAGCTTTGCTCTGTCTTCAAACAAAAGGAGCAGTGGCCTCACTAAAAGAAAAAAATCTGAAGCTATTGAATGTGCTTAGAGTTAGTAAATATTAACTTGGGCTTTCAGGAGTCAATCCACAGTATGTCTTTAAAGCAAGAGAGCCTCCGCCTTTCATTGCCATTGCCTTATTGTTGCTGTACTGTTTTCATTTCTTTCTTACCAGACAAGGTATTTCTAGTAATACTCTTTCACGGCATATGGTTTTGTATGTCACTGGAGTAAAATTCTTCTTCCTCAGTTGATTATTGTTGTGACAAGTTGTTTCCTTGTTGGTACTAACTAAAATAAAATGCAAATGTTTACAATGAAATGCAGAAAAATATTTGTTTCGATACTTTGTAGTTGGGGGCTAGACATGTGAAGCTTCGGTACGTATTTTAACATACCTGGTGCTGACCGCAAAAATGTTCCAGAACAGGTTTGCAAAAATCACATACTCAAGCTTTGATTGATCTCACAGGAATGTCTTATTCTATGCTTTTGATTATGGGAATGTCAGTGTATTGGTTCTACCATCTTCACCTTAGAGAATTTTTTCACCTAAGTATTTATTCTCATGTATTATTTTCAGGTTTTTTACTTCTCAAATAACATAAAACTGACTTTTTTAAAGTAAGGCTTACGTGGCAAATAAGTAGGACAGGGTATATTCCTCATTGACAAAAGTGTTTTGATAAGAAGGGTAAATTTATATCTAAAGAAAGACCACACAATACTTACTGATTTCAAAGGGAATGGATTCCTCTTGTTCTAAAGTACATTTGACCCAAATAATTTAAGCTGTCAAGATAGCCAAGAGTTAAACATAGCTTCCACACACTGACATTTTTGTCATTGTTTTCCACTTCCAATTAAACAAAGGACTATTAAATATTTTAAAAGAATACATTTAGCAATTCGGTAAGCAACACTGATTCAGAATAAAAGTCTTCCTGACTTTTCCTCTGTAGAAATGTCTATTCTAATGTAACATCAGCATACTGTTATCAGCCTCTTTCTTTATAAGGTGTGCATAAACGTGTGCAGATACGAATGACCGAATAACTCGGACACCTGTAGATTACCGTTTGCTAGTCGTGGTCTCTGCAGTCACTACCAGTTTCGCAGCTACTGGCCTACAAGTTCCATGCTGTCTTTCGGCGAATCCTGAGGAAGTGTCTGCACCGCCGCGGCACACAGAGATTTCTTAGCGATGACCAAGCAAGCTGGAAGGGCAACGGAGTTCAGGGACAAGCAGAGGTAGCAACTGGGATCAAGATGAGCGCAGCTGAATCACTGGCTGCTGAGCTGGGGGTCTCTCAGTAGGGTTCCACTGCCCTGTGTGGACATAACCAAGTGGTTTGTTTGCCGCTCTAGACATTACTAATGAATTCCTCTAAAATGCCCCCCGTACATGGTTACGTGTGTGGCTAACTTTACATTCAAGCATATTCCACTGAGTACAGTTACTATGTTTGCTATGCAAACTTAAGCGTTCATGTGCTTGCAGGTCAGTGTTGAAATGTCTGTGCAATTTAAGCAAAAAAAAAAAAAAAAAAGAGCATGTTATCAAACTAGCTCTGCCATATTGAAGGCTTCTGCTTTACAATATCTTAGTCTGTAGCTCTGCATTCAGGTTTCTCAGGTGAAATTTTACTGTAAAAATAGAGCATCTTGTTTCTGGGAAAAGCAAAAGGAAAGAAAACATAACCAAACCAGTCATATTCTTTCTCATATTTTCTTAAAGCTTTTTTTTCATATTTTGAAAAGTGGTCAGCCTAGGCTTTGTTTATTCAGAGGGTTAGCCAAAGCATTGCAGGCATCTTTCTGTTGTGCTTGTCAGGAAAGGGTATCTTAAAAAAAGAAATCTAAAATAGATTTTTAATAGCAAAGAGAGTTTTTCACAAATGTCTTTCCCTTTAACTCCTTCGGTAAAACAAAGAACTCTCAAATTACAGCTTCTGCTATTATTTTCAGAAGTTTCAGTATTATGGGATAACCTGGTATTACAGTATGTTTTTCAGAGCACCAGAAAAAGCTTGAAAAACATTACCCTCAGTTTGAATTCCTTGTCATTGTCACTTGCAGTTTTAATATCACGGTAAAGCACTGCAATTTTTCCTTCTGAATGGCTCACAGAGTCCAACTTTTATTCTGTTTCTTCCTCCAGCAATACTGTAGGGTCACGTGTATTTTAACGGACACAGGCAACGAATCTGTGCTGCACACAGGAGCGATCAGGTCAGCTCCAGAAGGATTTTATGGGCTAGTTTCGTACACTCTATAAATAGGCTTGTGGTTACCCGGCAGTTAATGTCTAGCATAAATACGGGCTGCTTCCAAAATGAAAGTCCTTTACCACCACCTGCCCTCTGTCCCAGACACCAGCTATTCATTCCAGCTGCATTCCCAGTGCCAGCTCATGGGGCCATGCGGGGAGTCAGATCAAAACAACGGCTGGGATCGGAGCTAGCAGTTCTCTTGGTTTAGATTTCAGGTACTGATGGGGAATACCAGGATTTGTTCCTTGTGTCTATGTTCTTTCTTCCTGTACTAATAGGCTATATTTCTATACAGATTCTTTACCCTAAAGTCTCCAAGTTCTTTAGCTCAATACGGGAAGAAAACGAAGCGATTTGACTTGGATGGCTATATTCACAAGAGGTACATTTGCAGGCACTTTCTGTACTAGATTAGGAACTTCCTCTGTAGACGGAACTAGTCCTTTGCTTCCCCAGAGAAAAAGTCAAATGCCATAATTTGGAATGAAATCGTTTGGAAAGAGAAGTTATCCTAAAAATAATCTCTTATATAAGCGGTCATAAACATAATAGCTAATGAAAATGAGTTTTTAAAGAGTGTTTTCCCAACATTTGTATACAAGCTTAAGTTGAAGACATAGGATCTGTTCACTTGAATAAAACTGTGCTCTCAGGATTGGCACCATTGGGGACAATCTTTTTTTTTTTTTTTTTCCCTTTTGGTACAGTGAATAATTGCTTAACTACAATCCCTGGCTTCTGACTTTTAAAATGGAAATGTTATTGTTGTGGAGAACAATTCAGTACATTTAAGGTGCTGCTTTCAAAGATATGCTAAAATCTTGATGAGATTAATATTTACTTTTCTTAGGAATTTTTGTACTAATTAACAAATAAATGATGTTAGGCTAGAACTGACACAACTACAGTAGTCATTACTAAAGAAGTAAAAAAAAATAATTTTTGACTCAATAAATATAGAAAAAATTGGAAGAAAAAGTATCTGAGAATGAATTAGGTACTGGTTTAATCAGGTCAACGTGTTTCATTTCAATGTACAAGAGCATGAACAGAAACAAAGTAATGGAAGCTACGGACTTTTCCCAAGCATCCTTGACAGACAAAGGGCACAAGGAATTGGTATCATTACCAAACTGTTTTCTTAACAGTTGCTGCTCATTATGGCACGGAAACTTGGGCTCAGTTCTCTCCTTTATTCTGAGCCAGCGTGTTATGTGGACAGGGAAGGTGATCTGAGCTTAAAGGTTACGCTGAAGAGTGTGTTGCTCTCAGTCTGTTCTGCAATCTCTTCATTGGCATGTTAGCAGCAAATCCAGGCAAGTTACTTAAGTACTAGATTCAGAGCTCCTCCTACTCGAAAGCAACTGTCCTGAATGGTGGCCAGTATTAATTCACAGACGGTTCCGTGACAGTTCATTGAGAACTGGAAGTGGTCTTCTGTCCAGTGGTCACCTGGGGAAGGGTGGCCTACCTACTGAGCTAGTTTGAAGAGAGGGGACATCACTTTCGCCATGCAGTTGTGCTCTACCGAAAAGTTTCACTTGAATCTGTTCAGTGAATTCATTACAAATACATAGTTTCTGGATGACCAAAACTGAGTTTTTAAGCCCAGTATGTCGTCAAAGCCAGAAACTAGCCTGCCTTTGTCACCCTGTTCCGCTATTGAAGTTATTACAATGTTGGGAAATGAAAGTTGTGGTTAACCAACTCTTAATTGCTGCTTTTGAAATAGTTTTATTCTATTATTCAGAATTAAAGAGTCCATTCAGAAACTACAGTTTTCCTAAGTTCAGTATCTATGAACTATTTTGAAAATATTTTTAGTTTCCTTTATCTGCTATAATTTCTTTTCCTGTGCTTCTCATGCAGTTTCTTGGCATTGTCTCATGTTGTTGAAGATGATACACCCCTTCAGTGTGTACTGATTATTTTGTGTTGCTCTTTTTAAAGATGCCTAATGCTAAAATTAACATTTTGATGCTTTACTGGAAGCAAGGCCGTGCCTCAGTGTCATTCTTTAGGGCAAGTAGCACAACTACCTTGTCCAATTTGATTTCTGTTCATAGTTAATTACCATATCCTACATCACCCTATAGAACACACAGATGATCAGATGCAGAGCTCGTTCTCTGGATATGTGATTCTATATCTCCATTTCTGCCTCCTTGTTTTGTTGATGACTAATCCTGACACAAGTACAACAGACCTGAGCCAGTAATCTTTTTTTACATTGGTGATCCTTATTCACAAAAACAGTCCCTTGCGATCAGTCACTTTGAGGATGGAAGAGAAACACCACTTATGCAATACAGGGTGCTACATAATGTGAAATTCAGGACTTGAGATATTCATTTTGAATGAAAGTTTGCAGTGCATATCAGGCCAAGTTTCCCCAACAAGCACAGAGTGCAAATTTTGTTTTGCTGCACTGCCAGCAATAACTGTACCACGGCAGTAGTAAAAAGGTGACATTTCAGAGGAAGAGCAGTTGGCAGATCTGCTGTTATGTGCCTGCATGCATCTTGGGAGAGGCGGCAATGACTGCAGTTAGGGCTTAATCAGACACTGGCCGATAGAAGCAGCTATGGAAATGCACTGAAGTAATGCATCTTCTGGTACTCTGTTCACACACGGTCCCAGATTGGTACTATTAATTTTTCAGCTCTAGTAGCACCCTTCAGACTTGATAACAGAAGGAAAGTTGTTGCAGTTTTACATGTTTTCATTTCTATCCAGCTGCCTTTCTGCAATTAGTGACAGTGGGGAATAGTCCAAAACGCCAGCAATGATTAAAACAAACCAGGGTGATGGTGGACAATAAGTAAGTAAGTTTGCAATGTACTGTAGAGGACAAAAATTGCTGATTCAATTTGTGTGTAGCCAAAGCCTCTAAAGAACTAAGAAATTCTTCGTCCCTCACGTATGGATCCGGTGTCACTGCTTTTGGAATATTTCTTGACTTCAGGTTACACGAAAAAAACATTTTTTTTCTGAGTGCAGGCTGCTTAACGAAAGCAATAAAAATTCTTAGAAGCTGGAGGAACTGATACATGAAGAAAAGCTATATGAATACTTTTGAAAAGGCAAGACTTCAGCTTACAAATATTTGAATTCTGCACACATCAAGGAAAGAGAAAGATGTGGATTGATACCATTTGCATATAATGATGAGTGAAAGGATGAAATTTAAAAAAGGATGCATCAGACTGAAATTAGGGAAATACTCCCTGATGTTCTGATATTTCACTTTGCAGAACAATCTCTTGAAGGAACAGACACCTAGGACTTCCAAAACCAGAGGAGACAAACTTTGGAAAATATAGTAGAGGACCAGTTATGCCGCTGAGGAGACCTGAACAAGTGAACAGCCCTTTCTCTATCCTTACTTATATTATAACATTTCTATATAAAATTGCTTTCTTAGATGCTAAAAGGGGAAGTTTTCACCATTAACAAGCCAATATGATCTTTAAAGAATCTGTTATTATAAAGTAAACTCTTTTAGCAGGGAACATCATAGCAGCAAGTATGTTTTAACGGAAAGTTTAAATGTTTGTTCGAGGACTTTTTATGTTACCCAGAAAATCATCAAGAAGGGATCATGTTAGAAGCCTATGCCTGTGAAAGTAGCAGCATATATTTTTAGTAGTGCTTAGTAATACTATAGTGTTTAGTCAAAACTCAAGAACATTAAGCATCATTATGTAAGATCCTAGAACATGATACGATGTTCCAAACATTTGGTCACGGCCATTTCCATCAAAAAGCTCGCTCCAGAAAGTAATACATACAATGTCTGGGTTGAGGTGGTAGTTTTATCAGTTTTCTTAACTTCGTTTTTACTAACAGCAAGAAAATGAAAAAATATAATATGTTCATAAAATTACAACTTCTTGCAAGATCAAAACCAAGAAGTTCCAGTGTCATGCCAAACAGGAGAGAGAATACTGTATGTTATTGTCACAGGTACTGCATTTATTCCTCAAAATTATACTATCATTTTTAATAAATAAATAAATAAACACCATAAATTAACTAACAGAAGGCCGCAAATTCTCCATGATATAGTCTACTGTTTCTCGAAAATCAGGTCCCTGCAGAAATCATGGCATAAAATTGACACTGTTCCATTGAACAGGTTCTTAGTTTATGTTTTGTTCTGTACACTAGCCATTTAATTAACAGAAACTAACTAGTGCCAGCAACTCTCTGATACCTCATTTTATAGTCCTTGAGATTTTATTTATTTCTTATTTAAAAGCAAATGGATTTTATGTTTAACTAAATTTCTTTTTGGCTCCAAGAGATCAGGAAGATGAAAAAAAATATCCCAAATGTTTTAGAGAATGGCTGTAAAAGGTAGTGTTTACACATCTTTTATGTCAGATTTTGATAAAATTTTTCTGTTGATTGACGGTATAATTTCTGTTAACATTGTAGGCTGGTAGCAGCAGTTTATTTTTATACTACCAAGGAATTTATTTGAACTTCACACAGCTTATAACAAACCCACAATTTTAATTTTGCTTTTCTTCAGAGAAGATAGCTCTGTAATTACTAGAGGCTGTCATTGCTGTAACATTTGAGACTGCAGAGATTTGCAAAGGTTTCCTCCTCCCACAGGCTTTGGCTATATTTGTCAACCCAATAAAGATGGTAGGGTGAAACCTGAGGAGTGCTGATCCCATGTATCTCCTGCTGACATCAGTAGGAGCTTAGCACCTATCGGCATCAAAGGGGTTTGTTACTGCAGCTGACTCTCAGTAATGCAAAACAATTAAAAATAATGGCAAATGGAACAAAACCCAAGTGATCCAATAGATTCTGGGACAGGTTTCAAAGATATTCTAAAAATTTAGAGTCATCTTAATTTTACAATTCGGCCTTTCAGTTGTGACCTGACTGTATCAGCAAAGCATGATACAGAATGTAATTCAGATCCAAAGCTGAAATAAATTGTATAATGATGAGAGTTCGAAAAGACTGGCTGTGATCTATATAAAAGTTAATACGAAGTCAATCTAAGGTAACACTGTGATAGGAATCAGCACTGTCTTTGCTGTCAGAAGTTATTTGTGCACTTAAATGACATGTGCGTCCACGGTGAACATTTAGCCTTTTACTTTCTGTCCACCACTCTGTTTTGCTCTTTAACACAGGAATGATTTTTTTACCTGTGTGTGTAGCACTTTACAAAATGGAGATTCTGAACCATAACTGAAGCTTCAGTAAAACATGTAAAGAATAATAAGAACCAGCATCGCTTACACTATTGAGACTTTAGTCCCCACATATGCTTTTCCAAGGATTCTAGTCTTAGAGTGTAAATTTGTCAGATCTTGGTTCTTTCAGCCATACTGCTTATCATCCTTAGCAAGAGGTTCATTACTGTGGGTCTGGTGTGTTTATTATCTTTATCTGAGTGGTCTGGATTTACTTGGGATGAAGCTGATTGAATGTTAGCCACCTTTTTTAAAGTTGGCAGCAAGGCTTGGCATATTTGCACTTACTTGTGCCTGGAGCCAGTGCAGCTAGGTCCTTGTCGCTGTGCTTTGATATCTTTTCAGCTGGACCTGTCCGGAAATCCTAAATTTGTTTGTTCTCTCAGAAAAGAGTGCAGAAGCCCTGCAGATAAAGAAATCATAACAGAGACATTTTCTAGTTGCAATAAAGGCATAGCTAAGCCTGATTATAACTGGACTTGCAGTTGCAATACCATATTAAAACCAAAGTGTGAAAATGAATCACAGGAAGTCCAAGAGCAAAGATCAGACCTCTAAACTATGAAGGAATAAATAGGGTTTTGCCACAGGGCATAAGCATCAACCTGCATTTTCCTTTGAAAGCTACTGCAGAGAGTAAAAAAAGCACAGACTCCAGGACTAACAATAACTCAGTAGTCGAAAAGGCTTTTCCAATGTACAGTATCCAAAGTGTAAAATCAGCCAAGACCTCTCTGAAGTGGACTGTGTCTCATCTTTACTGCCAGCTAGACTTTCAGCCTTTAAAATGTTCAGAATGCATTGCTATGGAGAAAACCACCAAAGCATGAGCTGGCATATGAGCTTTTAAAGTTCTGTTCATTATTTCCCAGTCCTGGGAGCTGTTTTTCCTTTTCAGAAAGGCAACCTATCTTCTCTATCACTATCTTGTAATAGTCAGCCTTCCATGGCCTTTTCTTCCTTATTTCCCTCTTTCCTCCCAGTTTCTTTTCTGTCAGCTGAGACACCTTCAAACACAAGACTATGTGTTCAAATAACTGCTGTGCCAAAAGTTGCAGAGAAGTACACTGGCTTGCAGACATGCAGCTGCTTAGTGAAATGCCAAGTGTTACTGCAGTCGCCGCCTAACTGGACATTCGTAATTGCCAGCTATGTAGCATAGACCACTGTTTCGTTCATGTGCCTTGCAAACATAAAAAGTTGAATTGGGAGATAAATCAACTGCATTTTTTTGAATTCCAATCCTATTGTGGAATTGCAATGACACCCAGTTGATTTTCATAGTTTCCATCACACACTGCAATATTCCTTTTTATACCATTACGTCAGGCCAAGAATTCAGGTAATTAGAACTACTGTTTTTTCAGGTCTTCCTAATTTTAGTGTATAAGCCATTTCTTCATAGCTTCAGAGTACTGGTGGAATACTCTAAAACTGTGTTATTATGCCACCTGGATCTGTTTTCATGTCTGTAGCCAAGAGGTATACCAAAGATGTATGGCTCCTCACAGGATATATCAGTGCAAACATAGATGTAGCTCTGAAGGACTAATCATTAATTTTCTGGTCTATCAATCAAATACATTTTCTTTGTTGAAAGCCTCCTCCCACAATCATTATCTGTTTTAATAAGATATATAGTGACAACCCGGAAATTTCCCCAGTCTAAGAGAACCTTGCACAGTTTAGGAAAACTTTTCAGGTCAGTGAGATTCCAACAAGACTCAGAGTCTTTCCATGAAGACAAGTAGAATTCACCCCAAAGCATTACTGGTCTAAATATTTAAAAGTGTCTGTGATACCCTCCCTTCTGAGACGGACAGTGAGATTATTTGCCAAAGGAGTTAACCATCAAATCTGGAGGGTGGAGAGGTGATTTGAAATTAATGTATGCGATATGCAGTGGTATATAGAGTGCAGTTTGTTGCGCTGTTTGTGAAATAACATTTTTCAGCACGTTTTCAAACCAGAGGAAAGTCTTTACATTCCATCTAAATTTCATTATCTGAGCGAATGGATACATAATAAAGGATGAGGTCAAACCAGAAGGAATGGTATCAGTTACATTTAAATCTATGACTTATCAGAGAAAAAAAAGCACAGCAATCAACTGGATTGTGTAGATGCATAGTACCATTCTAATAGCCATTTTTTTCAGCTCTGAATTGGGCCAAAACTTGAAGGCAACCTGAAGGAATGCAGTTCAGTTAGTTATATCAGACAGATCCAGATCAGAAAGATGAGAAAGAGCGTGTGTTTATTTAAATTGGCTCTAACAATACTCAGCAGTTTCACGGCAGTTGCAAAGATTAGACCCAGATAATTTTTGAATTTTTAATTCACAAAAATAGAGCAATTTCAAAGTCCTGTAGCAAAATTTGTCAGATCATTGTTCATACAAAGTAACTGGACATACACAAGAGAATTTAATATTCCAGGCTGTTCTATCCTACAGATGACATGAGCCAAGGTCTCCTTTTCCTATTCTTGACGGGCTGCTCAGGTAAATGATAAAGATCTAATGAATTAGAGTAAAGACTAATAGCTAACAGATGTACAGACACTATCCACTCAATTAATGCTGCTGTACATTATGTGGAACTAATGCAAATTACAGTATGCGGAATGTTTACAGATTGGAAATGTGCTTCGCAACTCAGTGGGCACCTCAGTGGAAGGATTTCCAATATATTAGGAAAAGTGCTGCGAAGGAACTAGTAGGGTACAGTGACTGTGGCATTTATTCATGACCTTCAGGTTCTAATTAAGCTCTCCTTGCTTATGAAAGTTTTGTTCAGTTTGCGTCAGTTAAGGCTGTATTTTATCGTTACTTTTAAAAAAGTAAGGTAATACTGCATTTTCCTACAGTTAAAAATAACAAACAGAAAATTAGTATTGGTGATGAAATGGTCTTCTGTCTCAAAAGGCTTATTTAATTAAGTATATCTAAAAAAAGGCATATAAACTGTGGCACTTCTAAAACTCGTGCTCTGGTGCCAACACATTATTCATTTAATGTGATGTTTTTCAGGCTCCTAAAAATTATTTTTTCGTTCACTCCTCAAAAAGGACGATTTGTCCAAATATTACAGGGAATTGTTTCTTTTGATAATCGACTGAGTTCAGACTCAAATGAACATTTAAAGGGAACACAATAATGAATTTCAAATTACAGCTGAAATGAGTCTTGTATGATTGATAGTTTACTCAACAACCAGTTGTCTCTTTCACATAAATACAATGCATACTGGAGTAGGAATCTTTTCGATTTTTTTTTCGTAATACAAAAATAAGTTTGGACAAATTAATTGTTGAGTTTGGCCAGTGTTTAACAATTGCCTGTATCGAGCTCAAACACTTGGGCTGATTCTGAAGATGAAGAAAAGAAAGATAATAGTGGTTAAAAGAAGAACAGCGAGCAAAACAAGTGCACTTCACCTGAAACACAGAAGTTAGGTAAGATACGTACCAGACAGTGAGAAGTGATAGAATCAACAGCAGAAATCGATACAAATTTCGTTTAAACTTGTGTTTATACCACACACGTTGTACCACTAGAACAGATGTCATGATATTTAGACACTGTGTGTAAGCAGTACCATTTTTAATGCCTTTGGTAAAAAAGTTTTTCACATCTAATAACCAAAGGCACCAAGCTAAGCAGGGTTATGATTTTTTTCCTGATTAAAAATATATACCTATTGAAAGGCCCTTTGCTTACCTGCTATTTAAGGGGGTTAAAGTCTGTTTTTACATGCTTTTCAGTGTGAAATTAATTTATTTCGTTCTCAGCATAAACAGAGAGATATCTGCCCAGTAGTATTCATGAGCAACTTGTAGTCAGTGAAAAAATGCTTTCCTATTTTGCAGTATGGTCTGTGTTCCATTTTGTGTATCAGTTTTGGGATTAAGTTTGATCATTAAAACTACCACCCAGTCATTTGTATTAAGTACAGTATTTTAATAATGATATTTTTTGCTCTTGGAAAAGCTAGTTTATTGTAGACTTCCAGTCTGAATTCAGGGTTTCACAGTAATATTGGGGTACTATGAACTGAAAAAAAAGCAAACAAAAGCCATAGTAGTTTTCTGCTACAGTGTCATACCTGCTGCAGTGTTTGTAACTCCACCTGCTCTCTGGTAAGCAGTGTGTTAAATTTTTATTTAACATCGCCAGAAACTCCTGAAGCCTTTGCCAGGATTGCAGAAGGGAACAACCACTTGAGGTTTCAGCTGCCTGCAATCAAGCCATTAGCTTAACTGAATAGCAGAAGTTCTGGGATGAGATTATTGATGAACCCAACTGACAGCCTGCACTGGTTTACCATAGGAAAGGGGAAGAGATAATCTAACAGGGGGAAAAGCTACCCTTAAAATGGAACTATTAGAGCAATGAAATTACTTGGTTTGCATATTTTCAATCTTGAATTTATGGTTGCTTTGCTGGGAGAAATTTAACCACTGTCTGCTGAGGAAATGTTATTTTATTTTTAAAATTCTGTTGTGTCAGCATCCCAGATTTCCTTGTAGCACATTGTTTAACATCTCTGCGTTCTTCTTATAAACACGATAAACTGCCTTTCACACCTGACATAACAATTGTCCTGATGCAAATTCTATTTCCTCCTCAAATGTCTGTCAGTATGTTCAAAGTAAGAGATTTTGAAATGTCTATAATTAGGGTCAGATCAGGATCCTAAATGAGGTTTAACTTTGCTCTCCTAAAGCTTCCTGTGCTCTGGTTTCTTGTCCATAAAATGAAAATAGTGACGTTATTTCCCGTCAGGGCAGTTCTGAAAATAAGTGAACATATACTGCATGAGTAGTCAAAATAAAAAGACTTTTTGCGTTAGCTGGGTAAGCCTTCTACTTATCTGTGATATTTATTAGCATTTATAATAACTAACTAATACTCGTTAAGCGCTGTGAGAGTCTGGGATGAAAACGTTATTAGTAATAGGTTGTCTTTGCAGTTTTTCTGCTGTTCTGATACAGATATTTTCACCGACTCAGATGTGGTATAAATCCTTGCATACTTAACACCCGTTGTGATCTGATTTCCTTGGTTGTAAAGGTCATCATCAGCATAAACTAAACCATAAGTACTAAGATTTAAAGCTGAGTAAGTAGAATCGGTTGATAAAGAGCTTAAAATAGCCTGCCGTAGCTTCTGGTAGCTGTGTAACTAGCATACACAGAATTTCCTCTGCTCTACTCCTCAGCTGAACCCAAGCTGATCCCTTTTTTGACTCAAACATTTGATCAAAAAGTGAGCAGCTAAAATGAAAGGAACTTTTCAAAAGAGGACGTTATAACTGTGTGAGAAATCAGCGTCTGAGCTTCGGTTAACTATTTTAAAATATTTCAGTCAGATTGCTCCTCAAAACTGTTAGATTTAACAAACAGTACAACTAATTTTTCTATTTGACATTTCTCTTACTGTTCGTCTACTCAGGAGGTTGATGTTTACCCATGTTAGGAAAGAAATTACTTCCCTGTCAGTTCCACGTTCCTTTCCATTGTCTTTCCTATTGTCGCAAAGAAAGTGTGGAGCTGCAGAGGGGTTTTTTTATTCAAAGCCATGACTTTCACATATGTGAGCAATTGTTTGTGCATTGTGGAACTCTCCCAGAACTTGTATGTAGTTATAGAGTCATTCACGCAGCTTCTTGAGCAGTGACTGCACACAGGGAAACAGGAGCGTCCTCCTTTTACAGAAAAGTCAGTGCTCAGCTCTCCGTGGGTTTGACGTCTTGCCTGCTGCTCCCTGCTCATTTTCTCCAGCGTTCCTCCAGTCTGTTCGTTAACGGCAGTGGGATAGCGATGGCTCTAGAAGGATACAGAGGTTGGCAGGACAGAAGGGAACAATGTAAATCGCAGCAATTTAATTTCCAGTGGTCACAGAACCTTCTGAAGAAACTGGTGATCTCTACGGCTGCAGCTGTATGTTCTGCTGCGCTCTCCCCCCTCCACAGCTTTAGCGGGAGTGAGGGAGTCCCTTTTCTGTCTCTCAGGTGGATGTAAAGAAGGCACCTCTTAGCAGCCTTCTGGCTCATAGGAGCCAAACTGGGAGGGATGAAGATGGATTTGCACGCGTATCGTCCACTACCTCATTCATTTTGAAAAATTTTAGCTGCTGCTCCTTGCCAAAACAACTTACTGCACTGAGATTGAATTATCTATTTCGTCACAATTCTTTGGCCAAGATTTTCACAGAGTTTTAAAGAGAGCTGACACACACCAATGCTTTGTACAGTTAGTTAGTTTAGCTAGTTTAGCAGCTGCTGTAGGGAAACTGAACAGCCAGAACTGGTACAGCTGTTGATAAGACATTTTTTCCAGCTCATACTGCAGAGGATTTTGAGCACTCCTTCTCTGTCACCTCTCGGTTTGCTTTTTCTGTTAAAGACCTTTGAAGATATGTTCCATTTGATACAAAGCTGGTTGTAAGGAACAATTGATAAAACCTGTTCAAGTCTGATGGGGTGAGTAGCATGGAAATTAGAGTAGGTCGGTAAGCGGTGAGAGGTGAACAGAAGAGGGAGCGACAGTTATGGGACCAGAACTCTGAGTCCGATACAGTGGAACATGGCAAGGCAGAAAGGTGTCCAAAGAGGGTCTGATCGTTTACATCAGAGCTCCAGGCTAGGCAGATGATAGCAGCTGTGTTTTGAGTTGGGTTGACCAGGAACAATTTCTGTCAAGGAGACTAGAACTGAATTGATTGTTGTCAAGATGGAAGATGGTAATGAGGTCGATATGTTGCAATTCTGTTTTAGTCAATAAGACGAAAACTACACCATCTTAATAAGTCTGGGGACAATGGGGTTGGTTTTGCTTTCCCCCTTTTAAAATTTTTTTTGTACCATGTAGCCACTCTCTTCTTTACTGGCTTTGTGTATCTTCCACAGGTTTTTCACTCTAATTATTTCCTTTCTTGTAGTTGCTTTTAATATATAGTGGAACTATTCATTCACAATGTAATAAATCTATTTTCTTATGTGTTTAGAAACAATACACATTATTTATTTTCCAAACTATATAATAGTTTATCAGAATGAGGACCTACTACTGTGATTGCTGCTTTTCCTGCTCCAGCAGCCCACAAAAAGCTCAGTTTCTAACAAAACCTAATCCATTCCAAAACCAATGTAACCTCTAATATTAATTAGTTTTTGTAAAGCTCTTAAGTAAGATACCATTTATGATCTTTTGTTAAGTATATGCATGATTTCTATGGAAGAAGACTGCAAAGTGTTTCTAGGAAATTACTGGGGGTGTTGTTTGTGAGTTTTTTTGATTAAGCATCTCTAATCGGTTCCATTCATCTTCATCTGTAGGTGAACATGTACTTTCATAAAATAATATGCCTGTTTTATTTTTTACTGTTCAAACAACTTATGTTTTATATCAGTCTACTATTCTGTCAAATACTGTTTGTTTTTTTATTTTGGTTCATCGTTCATACATTTAACTTACGAATGTGCACCCTGAGCAATATTCTTAAAGAAGATTCATTCTCCTCCTGACTGTACCACAGAGAAATATGAACTCCTAGGCTAATACTAACTTGTGTGCTGAAATTGCCATTTATTCAGTGAATATACTGTTCAGACTTACTCTTTCAGGTGTTTTGAGTAAATGGTGGCTCAAACAATTTCCCGTTCTTTCATGTGTAGAATTCCAATGTGAAGTCCATGAGAGACTATAGATTTCTTGTTTGGAATTTCAAAGGAGAACTTTTACGCTAATATTTTTATTATTATCTTTGTGACAATACAATATACACATATTACTAATAACTATCCTTTGCTCTCTTAGACATATGATACAAGTTTGAGTGGTTGGGTGCAAAAGCTACATATATTAATAAACTCCAAGTGCAGAATTTTATTTGTTACTTTTTTTTTTTTGTCAAAGGCAAATTAAAGTGGAAAGTGAAGTAATGTTAGAACAACTTCTTTCTGCTCTTATATCCACACTCTCCTTTAAGGCAAATTCACTCCCTCTAAATTTACATAAAAGACACAGGATCCAGGCTTCTTCTTCCTTAAATTAATAAGATTCTCTTTGGCCGAATCAACACTGATTCTTTTTTGTTTCTCCTCTCAAAAGGGAAGTGAAGCCTGTTGGTTAGTGTGAGACAAGCTAGACTTACAAATGCCAATCATATGAAGATTTCTTTCCTTCCCCATATGCAATTTCTACCAAAGGGACTAAATGACTGACGTGCCACCCTCCACCTCCACCATCATAACAACGTGTCACCCAAGACCATTATTTTTCAAACATTAGCGGTGTCCCTCCAACTGGCCATAAGGTTGCAGACACACTTTTTAATCATTACTTTGCTTATTGCAGGAAGCTGAAGTCACACCATTTAATGTGTGTTCATGATAAATTTCACCTTCTTGTATAATAAAATGGAAGCTAATGAAGCACAGCACAATTGTGGTGAATTAGACGGCAGTAGAACAAGGCAGGAGAATACCCACTTATTGACATTACCAAACATATCTTAAATGCATTGACTTTTAAACCAACTCATATTCAATTATTAAAAAGGGGCCAGGGAAGAAGACTGTTGGCTTTGTAAGGAAGAAGATTATAACAGTTCATTAGTTATTAATTAATTGACAGTCTCATTGCTTAATGTCTTTACATTTAATAAATACTTCTGTACCTAGTGACTTCCTTCTACCCATTTTATTTTTCATCAGCATGTAAAATATGACATTTTATTTCTTCTGTCCACACATATGAGGGGGGTTAAATGGTCATGTCTTAGCAATTTGTGTTAAGATCTTTCCAATATCCATTAAGATATTTACAACATAAACTGTTTTTGGAATTAGTAAATTTTTTTTTTTTTAAATGCAGTTAGGCTGTCATCGTTTAACCCCAGGCAGCAACTCAGCCCCACGCAGCCGCTCACTTACTTCCCCGCCACCCAGTGGGATGGGGGAGAGAATTGGCGGGGGAGGGGGGGAAGGTAAAACTTGTGAGATAAGAACAGTTTAATAGAACAGAAAGGAAGAAACTAGCTATGACACTAATAACAACAATAAAGTGACAATAATAATAAAAGGATTGGAATACACAAAACAAGCGATGCACAATGCAGTTGCTCACCACTTGCCAACCAATGCCCGAGCAGCGCTCCTCCCCCAGCCAACTCCCCCAGTTTATATACTGGGCATCACGTCCCATGGTATAGAATACCCTCCCGGACAGTTTAGGTCAGCTGTCCTGGCTGTGTCCCCTCCCAACTTTCCAGTGCCCCTCCAGCCTTCTTGCTGGCTGGGCCTGAGAAGCTGAAAAGTCCTTGACTGAGTCTAAACACGACTGAGCAACGACTGAAACCATCAGGGTGTTATCAACATTCTTCTCATCCTCAACCCAAAACACAGCACTGTACCAGCTACTAGGAAGACAATTAACTCTATCCCAGCTGAAACCGGGACATAGGCATAAAAGTAAAATACATCTCTGTTTTTTTACTATAGATGAAATTTAGGTGTTAATCCTGTCTTAAGCAAACCACAGGTTTCCTGAACAGAAACTTGCAAGGAAGTGGGGGTGGACGGACCCCACAAGGAAAACAAGAGGCTGTGACAAAAGTGCCCAGAATAGAATGAATTTGACAAGAACGATTAAGAGACAAACCTGTTTATTCTTCCATAAATTATTGCTTTACTGTAATTTTTACTCACTACAATTAGAAGTACATATTTTTTGCTGCTGTTGTATACCCATCCTTCCAATTCACAAGCAACATACTACAGTTCTAGTATCTTCAAACAAGGAAGGCTGAAAAGTATATATATTCAGGATGTAATGCCTTGCGTACGTGCATTAATTTCATTACCAGAACACCTATTGATTTTTATTAAGGCAGATTTTTAGTGAGGTGCAAAAAAGACTATAGCCACTCCTATACATGTGACACAATAAATGTGCTCTGGATGATGCGACACATCAGCAACTATGACTGTTGTACCCACCCTGCAGATGTACTTCTTATTTTTTGTTACTAATAGACTTTTTTAAGATCCACTAATACTGTGGACTGATACGAATGGAAGTAGAATTGTCCTGCATAAGGGCCTATATTTGTTAATTCTCATAGGCTGAGGTCGGTCCTGGTGCCAGTATCTAAGTGACTGGGTGGGAAGGAGGGAAGGAACAGTTTCAAGCTGGGGCTACTAGTGATCCAATACATACTATAAAATAGTATGTTCCTTTAAAAAAAACCAAAAACCTCATTATATTGATGACTGTAGGTGCTGTCACAAAATTTGTGCTATCATCTGAATCATTACCACCTTTCAGCATTTAACTGTAATTTGCCTTAAGTATACAAAAATGAAAATATTTCAGATCACTGTCTTTTCTCAAAAAAAGTTTTCCTCATTACATTTTACTCTTGCTTATCTTACCCAACTTGTATATGGGGTGGTCAAAGGAAATCTAGAGAATCTGAAAGGATAGATGGAGCAATAATGAGTCTCCAGGGCTGGTAACTTCACAAGGTAACTCCTTACCCAAAGTCACAGGGTCTGTTCCAGCAGGTGGAATAGATGGTCTCACCATAGTCACAGAGTGACTGCAGTATTTTGGGACTGCTGAAAAAGGCAGTCACTTTGTCACCTGCCCTCCTGGCCAAGGGGTCCTGCTGCTTTGTTCAGTGCACCCCAAAGAGAGCTGATTCAATTAAGCATTTTGGCAGAAAATGAATGGAGCAACAAAAAGGAATGGTTGGTATTTCTGCTGGGTTTGTGAGCTGACTCAGCCTACAAACACCTGAGAAGCGTAGAGAAGGCGACAGGAGGCAATGCTTCCGGGACCCATGGAAGAATAACAGCATGTGTTCAGCTGAATCCAGAGCCCCGAAATATAAAACAGTGAAGTACAAGGAAATATTGGATTTTTTAGCACTGTGAATATAAAAAAAAAAGGAAATCCTGCATAGCATGAAATTAAAATGGACCCAGAATAGAAGATGATTTTAACAGGGAAAGGAAGAGGAAGAAGAATCAGAGTGTCAAAAGGTTAGCAATTAGGCTAAGGAGGGTTATTTCCATAGAATTTTTTACTCATTTGTGAGAAAAAAGCTTCTCTAGAAGTCATTTCCAAACAAGAACCTGATTTTAGGTATTTTAATTCACTCAGGAGGAAACTAATCTCTTCATGTACTATAAAGGTTGAGGAGACTAAGAGACTAACCTTAGGCTAATGTTAGCCTTTGTGATTGCCTTCCAGTGACTTCAACGATGTGCAAATCGAATTCTAATGAGTGAAAATGCTAAGAATGAATCTAATTCGGTGCAAAATTCAGCTTTGGTAGTTTTAAGGAGCTTCTAGGCTTCAGAAAATGATTCAGAATCCTAAGTATAGTGTAGAAAAGACTTGCATGGGGTAGAAGAAACTTGTATTTTTTGGCATTGATTTCCCTCCCACCCAAATGCACACACATTCCCCTGGAGAACAATTTGAGAATGTTTATAACGAGGCAAAAAGTTATCAGCAACTGGAAGACAGAAGGGGCAATTTCAACCAGTAGACACTAAAATGTCTGAAATTAAATCTATTTGTTCTAGGGCTGGATTTGACCTAAAATGCCCTAAATTCTAGGAGGACTTTTTTTTTTCATTTTATATTCTCATTTTCTAAAATTTTACTATTCTTCTCACATAAGGTTATGTGGATCACTAATATAACTCCTGTGTCTTTTTTTGCTTTACTGACATTTTTCTTACATTACTGTACAGCAGGCCTTTGTGCTGTGGTACTATGTCCCCTGCTAATCTCTGGATAATGTTTGTATAACAATTCAGCATGATACAGTTTTGTCAAAAATGTAGTAGCATGTGTACAAACTATTACCAAATTTCCAAAAAGAAATTTAGAATTGACATCTCAGATCTCTCTGTACATTTTGAAAATGTGAGAGACTTCATGATAAAATTTAGATCTGGGTGAGTTTCAAACATTCTTTCTCAAAAAGTGAGTACGCAGATCTATCTAGCTCAAAATAAATATCATGCTCTATTATCAGTAACCTGTGAACATCTCAGAGTTCCTAGCATCAGTATTGGCTAGGTTACTGTGTTTGATTTTAGGTTTTTTTTATTTAGAAATCTCTACTGTGCAAATGTATTTTTTAACTATGATGGAGCAAACAACTTCAGCACATGCTTAAAATAAGTAAATTAATACTTAATTCTAAAGCTAGAACTCTAGAACAAAACATTTAAAAAAGCTTTTTCCACAAAAGTTTCAGGATGAGTTTATATGTGGGTATATTGCAAACAAATATTTTTAGGGGAGTTTGGCAGATAGGAGAAGGAAATCCACTACTATTTCTGACAATACAGAAATGAGAATAAGAAAAAAACAGAAAGCAAAATGTTAAATGTATCTTTGAAGGTAAGGCTAAAGTCTTTTTCCTCTTCTATTATGATTCCTAAAGAAATAAAAATGACAGTAATGTGTTCTGCCATGGTTCAGGAATCTGTAGTTTATACTATGTCAAATCAGATTTAGCTTTCCCTATTTTTTTTGTAACACACAACTCATGAGGAAGAGATAATATCTTTTTTGCTTTCTCAAAAGTAGGAAAACTTTCTGTCAGCTGGGATTTATCTACTTTACATGATTTGTAGCACATCTACTCTAGTTCATGCCATGCTCTACATTGAAATTTTAATAATGATTTTTAATACCTGCACTGCTTTATTATCACTATGACCGAGTTCTAAAGTCACTCCTTGAGTCTGCAAACATATATATATATACATAAGTTTACCCTTGTGAGTAGTTCCCCGTTGTGTGAGTGAAGTTTTGCATATATATACAAATGTTTGCAAATCAGAGCTTAGAAATGCACTTAGCATTAGGACTGAGCAAAAAATGAACTTTTTTGCCTAAAGCATATCTTCTGAAGAAAGCTCTTTCGTAGTCATTGAAACTTTTCCAACTTTTTCTAGTCTGGCATTTTTGATTGAAAAAAATATAATCAAGGATTGAGTCAGGCACAGAAAACTTCCATGCTTACATTTACATTAAAAATTATGATCTGAACAACCAATATTTTTGAAATTTCCATTCAGTTTTTATTTAAAAACTCAGAAAAGCATATAATTTCTTTTAAAAATTCCATCTGCTTCTGTCTTAACATGAACTTTTTCAGCCATAACTAACATTTCAGTCAAAATATTTTTCATGTCTGAGTATTTGATTCTTTCTTACCAAGGGCCAAATCTTCTTTTTATGTAAACTGACACCGTTCCATTGATTAACTGGCATCATTCTACTGTACCAGGTAAAGATCAAAAAACGCTACATATTCCTGGCAAAAATATCATTACGCATATGGTTTGATTTAAAAAAAAAGTTACTTCAAAACCTTTTTAAGTTCTTAGAAGTTTAAGATTTTTAAAGAAGCCATAAAATAGGAAGTTAATAGGATAGTACAGACTTTCTGAACTTTAATTACAGAGCAAGCATCCGCCTGCCATAATCCTTATAGAGGACTTCAAAGTGCAACTTCTACTCTGGAATTTCAAGTGCTATGTTTATTTAGCATCTTCAGGTTTCTTTACATTTCCTTTCTTTACAGAATGTCTTCTATAAATACAAAACAGTTTCCTTGACTCAGTATCAGGAAAGTAATGAATCATTTCATATAGTGATGTGCTGAATATCATATGAATATTTAAAATGTAGATATACAGTCTAACTCTAAATAGAATATCTATGCCCGGAATTCCAAAAGCAGCTAGACATTTTTGAGCTTTTACTGAGGTGTAAGTGAAAATGCCCAAGTTGTGAAGCTGAAAGTGAGGACTTGAAAGGACTGAGAGATAAATTCTTCCTACCCATTCCTGAAAACTGTTCCTTCTTGTTTTAACGCAAGTTTTGTGTCAAGAGTTTGTAGCAAATTTTAAATCATAACTTACTTTCACTTGTCAGAAAAATATAAAAGTATAATTGCCCATGAAAATTAATTCACACATCTCTGTGTGCGTAAACTTCATTATTAAATATTTGCTGTTTTTTTAATTTATGTTCACTTTTGTTTAAATGAATTTCTGTGATTTCATCATGTCTGCCTTAGGTTAGAGCATTGCCTTGTACAAAATTAACATGTCTAATTGCGTAAATATTTATTCATAGATGATGTTCCATCTAACTCAGTAGAATCACTTATTTTGTAAAGTGTTGTGGCATCAGACTTGGGTCTCTCCTTACCAGTAAAAATATAAATCTGTTTAAAAGAGTATCTTACAAGAAGCAAAATACTTTCTAGCCAGAGAGAAGCACCAAAGTGTCTGTTTGTTTCTCTAGTGTTGGGTTTATATCTTTAATATTGCTTCTCAATTCAAGACTGAAACTCTGCTAGTGCAAAAATCTCTTTCTAATTTCCCTGTGTATATCTGAGCATGAGCAGTAGGCAGGATCTGAGTTTAACTTTCTTCCATTTCTGTTTACAGTCAAGAATGGGAAAGAATGCTCAGATTTGCATTTTCCTTGTTTAAATCAGAGATGTAACCAGAATTTGGGGTTACAGAATTTTCCAAGGTTTTTATTAAGTTAACGTGGATCTTCCAAGTAATACACAAATGTTTCAGAGACCTCGCATGAGAAGGGGTAAAACACGGGCTAAGTAGCCTTTAACGCTTATGTTTCTGCTAACCGGGAGACCAGGGTCCTAGATCATCCCAAAGGTTCTTGAATAATCAATTAGCCTAAAACAGTATCTCCCAGAAGGTGCTTTCACAGAAAGGATCAGGTAACTTTACTGTTGTGTTACCTACCAAGCTGTGTTTGCTGTGACCTAGTCAGCTTACAACCCAGAGCAGTAAGGAAGGTGACACTGTGGCATGAGAAGAATGTGGCACATCATTACCCATGTGTGGTAGCCCAACCCAGCCCAGCCCAGCCTGCTGAACACATGGCTGGCCTGTTTACAAAATGAACCTAAATTAGCTCCAGCATCTTTTTGTTTACTTTGCTATTATTCACACCGGTTTAGGTTTATTGCATTTCATACCATTCACCATTTCAGACCACCGTGAATGAATGTATTTATTTGTATAAGACAGAAAATAAGTGTGCAAAAATTAACAAGTATGGTCCTGAATGAAGGGGATTATTAAAATCCGTAACATTTAATTTTCAATCTGGCAACATATTTCTGAGCTTTGGATGGTGGATGTTCCAGCAGTGACTTGGGAAACTCTTTTTTCTGGTAATTAATTTAACCACATGCTTATAATAATTTGAAGTAAACATTGCATAATGAACATAAGCATTGGCTTATAGTTAAACACGTAATCAAGTATATTTCCTAAACTAGGATGGATTTAAACATGTTAACTGATTTCCTGAAGTAGGGGCCTACACTCTAAAAACCAAGTATTTTGATTGCTTTCTGTTTTGACTCCTGGACCTTAATTTGAATTCAAAGATGTAAGTAGGCATGAGTTTGTTATCTCTTATTTAAGGCAAAATCACTCTCACCATTCAAATTGTCCTCACTGGGAAAATAACAATGATGCATCTTATTGATGCATTGTTTCAGATTTAATTGGTTTAACTGTTGTCTGATGAAAATATTTGCTACCAAACTTACTGCTTAGCTGCATTTTCTTGACCAAAGGCTGCAAAAGTTTGTGGACAGGAATGACCAGGACTTGCACTGGAAGCCTGTGAACTTTAAGGAGTTCAAAATTTTGGTTTCCTTTGGATATTTACCAAGTGCTGAGAGCAAGCGAGTCGTTTTAGAATGAGAAATGGCCTGTTATTTTGCAAAGTAGAAAGGAGTTCAAATAAAGCTTCAGAGAGATTAGCAAATTGGGAATGGATAGAAAAGTCAACAGAGGAGCCTTTCTGATGCTAGGCTGATAGGTCTGCACTGACTAAAGTCTATGTAATTCTCTCCATTATTTCTGGATGAAGTGGCAGAGAGGAAAACATCAGGAATGGAAAGATAAACTACTTGCAAGTGTAGCCCACTGGGAAAACATGGAACTTATGTTGTCCCTGGTAGTTAACGGCTTGTCTTACCTACCTAGTTCTACATTTCTTCAGCCTTTTTGTGGGAAGAAGGCTCAAGCAGTGAAATATTTTTCCTAAACTACAAATGGGTATGTGCCTTGTACAATTCTTCCTGTGGACAGAATTCATTCTGGAAACTGAGTCAGTGTTGTCAGGAACTAATGCATTTGTCATCTGCAATATCAGCCATCAAAATGGTAGTTCCTATCTGCCCACACCCTTCAGTTTATTTGCATAAACCTGGGCTTACTGGTTTCCTGCAAGAAATAAGCTGAGAGTGAAGTTAGTAGTGGCAGAAGGCCACTGCAAGCAGCAGCAGCAGACATTTATCTGCTGACATTGTGATAATCATCTTAATTAGCTGAAATTTAAATCAGTTGTGTTTAAATGAAATCTGATTTTTTATCCTCTTAAATGCACATAATCTTCACGCTTCCTGAAAACTTCCAGAAGACCTGTCACAGAGCGTTTCCTTCCAGTCCTCTTTCTACTCTTTCATTTTGCTGTTATTTAGAGGGGGAGAAGGGACTGTTTGTCCTTGTTACTTACATTTCTTGTTTCGTGTGTGATCTCACTTCTTGGAAAAATAAAACGCTGTTTACCATGGAAAGGAGATAAATGTAGAAGTTTCATGCAACCTTACCTTTCTACATGGATGCTGTAGCTTTCTCATTTCACACAGCTTCTAGCACAGTTCCAGACTACTTGAATACAGCTGCCATTCACAATTAATCAGAGAAAATTACATGGTGATTTTGCACGGTGAACAAATGGACAAGAATGGCACCAGAAAATACATTTCATTTATACTTTGACTTTGACTTCCAACTCTCATCTGTTGGGGTGAAAAGCCACGTAGTGTGTCAACACATCATGCTACCTATATTTCCTTTCTTTTCTTGGTCTTCATACCAATTTAAGTCTAAAAGTTACCTGATAATATTGTTGAAACATGCTCTTCCTTCATCCAGAAGCTGATTTAACTTTTTGTACAGGCCACTGATTTCATCATGTGGGTGACTGTGGCTGCAGAATAAGCTTAGATAATCTTTATCTTATGTCTTTTGGAAAACTTCAGGGTTAGTTGAGCAATCTTGCTACTGACTCAGTTTTATATGTTTTATTAACCTCCAGAGCTTGCATGGAAAGAGAAAAATACTTAAAGATTATTTTTTCTTGGGCTGACTGATTTTAGAGAAGAACTTGTGCCTTATTTAGCTTCTTGTTGGAAGGGTTTTTTTTCTGCACCTTGTTTATTTTCATGCTCTTGCCAACAATCCTAGAAGCTTTATATATAGGTAAAAGCCTGCTATTAATATTACTAAGGACTGTAAAAGTTAATATGTGTATCAAGATCCATAGCCCAACTGATCAAGCTTCTAAATAGGAAAGCCAAAATATTTTCTAAATGACTGACACCATGTACTGTAGCCGTGCCCACTTTTCTTATACGTTAATTACTAGTTTGTAATTTGAAAACATATTTCAAACTATATTTCCAAGGCAGTGCGGCTCACTGAAAAATGTATGTACGTGGTAGCTGAGAAGTAAATGGGAACTTGCTGCCATAGCTAGCAAGCCATAACCACTGACAATAAATACCAAGTTACACTAACTGTACATCTGAAGGAGAGGAGAATAGAAACATTATTATAGGGTCCTATTTATAAGTGATGCACCAGAATGCTAGTCAGTTTATTTATTAGAAAGAGTCCCAGGTGGATTCAGGGTTTTACTGAAGCCTGTTTTAGAAGTGAGGTAGGCAGCCAATGTTCACTGATGCTCAGGGCCTTTTATACCTGGGCTTATGTCTTGGTTTTCATCTTTTCTATGTTTGTATTGTTGTTTGGGGCCAACAGAAGGTGTGTATTTTATATGTTCAAGTCCATATTCTAATCAATCATGAGATTCAGAAATGTGGAAGTTATGGAAGAATATGTTAAAAAGATAATATTCATCAGAAAAACATTTTCAAAATGTTGGAGGATATGCTATAATGATGAAATCAGAAGCAGAAGTTATTGAGATGTAATGGTACAAAATCCAAACATTGTGTGGCAGTTAGGCTCTACTCAATGCAACCTATGATCTGCAAATTTAGAAAAAGAAATGGGATTTCATTTCTAGCATACATGCTGAATTCAATTACATCTAACAAACATGCTGACAGTGTACTTTTCATGTCCTCATTCACAGAGAGACAATGTATTTAACCAGTTTAATTGTTCAACATGAAGCAATGATAGGTACTACACTAAAAAAACCCTCAACCATCCAATTCTTCAGGAACATTTAAAATACATGCTGCAGGCGATAATATTTTGTGTACAGTAGAATAATTTTAAATGCTTTTTTCTTGTTTGTTACTTGTAAGAAAATATTTCTCTGAAAAATAAGACAAAGATTAGTGGTGTATTTTAATAATATATAACTAACAAATGCTGTTAAAATTATGCAAAAGGATGATCACAATGTATAGCTCAAGTACAAATGGTGATTTACATTCAAAGAGCTACATTTTGTATTTAGATCCAAATTTGTAAACTCCACCAAGGCCAATTCACTAGGTATTTAGCATTAGACACATCATACTAATGTTGTTGTTGTTTAAAATGGTAGATGCCTTATCCTGGATTCTGTTTGTAGACCTATTGGCACCTCTATTAATTACAGTAGAAGACATGCATATATTCATGAAGTGAACTTGACCTGAGACAGTAGGACCAGGAAACACCTCTTCCTTACTTACTTACTTCATCATCCTGAACAAAAGCAGATTCATCTTTTTTATTATTTCTAGACATCCGTAAAGACCATGGTCTTTCCGTTTCCTTGTTCACATGGGCTGTGGTGAATCAGGTCTAATGGCAATATTATAAATGAAACAGCTCCAGGGAACTATCCCGAGCACTGAAAGTTCATAATTTCAAATGGTGGGCCCTGTCCCACACTACTCATTGAGGTCATGATCTGGATGTCTAAAAAGTTCTTTTTTTCCCCTCACTCTATTACTCCTATTCTTCTTCCTGAAACCAACCTGAATACTATGTGCTAGCATTTTTAAGATTCAAATAACACTTCTTTCCTGCTAGGTCAATAAACCTTGAGTGAATATCGAAACTTTTAATGCCACTTTATAAATTATTCTTTAGGGTCTATATTATAATTCCAAACATTCCGAGAATATTTTGCTAGGTGCTTTTAAGATGGTAACATGATTTTTTTGCTGTTGTTTCAGAAAATAATAAGTTAATTAACCTTTGGGAAAAACTCTTCCTCTTTTGTAATTAAATAGAATTGGCCCATATAAATGCTTTTCACTCCAAAGAAGTTATCTTATGCTTGTAGTAGTTTAACCTAATGAAAAAATAATCTAAAAGTTTCTCCTAATAATTTCAAAGATTCTGTTTCGTTCAAAAGATGGAAACAAAATGTGCATCGCTCAAGATAACAGCTCCGAGGGACAGATAAGCGTGTTGATTACAGACTCTGCTCTTCAACTTACAGTTCTACACCCTTGATGAGCGATCTGTTGATTTGCCAACAGAAGTGCACTAAAATGCAACAGCTCAATACACAGCCACTTTCCTTAATTTCAAGCTTTTTAATTGAATGTCAGTCAATTACACAGTTATAATCCATATCTTATTACAAATACAAAGTACTATACACATGCATTTTAAATAGCACATTTTCTTAACTTAAACCATTTTCCTTTTCAGAAACCATTGCAAGTAAACAATCAATTGTGATTGTGGTAACAGCCACAAAATATTTATTACTTAATGTGATTATTTAATTGTAAATAAAAAAAAAAAAACAACTGTCCTATCTTATTTTCTATTAAACCAACATTTCCCAACATTAAATACTCTCCCAGGGTAAAGTATTTCTCACCTTCTCATATAAATAAGATTTTTTAATGTTACCTATCATAAGATTTGAGTATTTTCCAAAACCTAATTAGACTCACAATAGCTCAGCAATGTCATTTACTCTTAACCTCACCTCTTCCACCTTGATCTATGTCCTGTTTTCTTCTTCTTAGCTGCTTTGTTTAGTGACTAGGATGATACTAATTTGAAGTGAGTTTTCAGCTTTGTTCTGAAAGCTGAGAGAACTGTGGTCAATCTAATAACCTCTGACAGGGAATCGGAATCCTTTTGTTCTGTTTATTGAATTAGCCTATATTCTGCTCCCATGAGCTTTGTTTTTCAGATTGATAGATTCATGATTAATACAAAAGAGAGCAACCGAGGATGACAGTCTCCTCACAGAGAAGTACGTGGGAAAACCATTTCTTACAGCACTTTCACTTTTAGGATAGAGACCACGTCTGTGGCCCGGCAATTTTAAAGGATACCAATAATCAGAGTTTGTTGTACTTATATCGAAGTATTATAAGCTTCAGTAATTCATTCAGGCAGTTTTCAATTAAAAAGCCAGGGCCTGATCATAATACAGCAGGCTAGGGCTTTAAAGTCAGTCTCAGGTGGAAAAAGGCCTTTTTCAAAATTTTGAACGATTCAGTCATTCTATGACAATGCTAAGTGATCCACATCATTTTCTGTCTTGGTGCAACTGCTCTGTCACAAGAGCTGATTCCTGTGAGACACTGGGAAAGGTGAAAGCTGTGAACATTACACACATTACAGATAAATAAACAGCATGATGGAACTATTGACATCAGAGATTATGGACTCTCACAGTTATTCCCCAATAAAAATATTCCTGCCAATATAGGTGCTCACATTAAGGATATTTATCAACAGAATTTTCGAGAAAGTCCTCAGAACAGCTGACTTGAAAGGAAAACAAAAATTATATAGATGTTATATGCATTCCTTAGATTTTCCTTGTATTCATGGAGTAATTAAGGAATGGGGAGATTATGGTTCTCTTAAAAAATCAAATACAAAATTCTATTGATGTCTTTTACTATTGAATAGGCACTATAAAGCATTAAGGAATTGATGTCCATATTACATGTTTAATCTGCTTTATGGAATGTTTGAGATGCATGTACAACATCCCACTATTTGTTTGTAGTCAATTTAAACTGTTTCAGGGAACATATGTATTATATATGAAATACTTGAAGTTCCAGCTGCATAAACACTCAAGTTTCCCATCAACTTCAAAGGTCTACAGATAAACTTTGTGCACAATCTAAAGCGAAAAATGTATTACACGCATCTGACCTTTTTCATTTAAAATGCTATTCTGCCTTATCTAATATATATATATTTCTTGATCTTTCTGTGTTAAATAATTGTAGGTGGAGGGATGAAGAGCTTCATATGTCATATTTCTCCACAATATATATTTATGGGCACTCAGGTTTTATTATCAACACTTATTGTACTAAGTTCTTGTGTCATGAACCCAGAAGCACTTCAGAATATATGGCTAGTAAAGCTGTTGTGAATGCTCATTAATACTTTTGGAGGAGAGGTGAAATATTATGATACCTAGATGTTCTAGGGGAGAAATATGGAGTTTAATATCAGGGTATGCATAATTTATTTTTTTTTAGATAAAATCCAGTTACATTCTTAGAGCATTATTTTTTAATTATCATGTTTTTATCAACTATAGCTAAAATGTAGTCTTGAGCTGTTAAATAAAAAACTTCAGCTGCTAAATGAAAGCACATTCACTTGCTGCAAGTACTCATTTGGAAACAAACCAGCATGAATTAAAACCATATAGGTAAGAAGTCGTTTGACATAGGAAACGGCTAAAATGAAGTTCTGGTGAATACTGCTGATGATGCTGAAGTCAGAAGACTGAAGTTTTTTCTTTGTTAAAGGAATGTGATTTCCTTCAAAATAAATTGCATGGCACTAATCCTTCTGAAAGTAGATGGGCAGGTTTTAGAAATACACTCTCAGAGAGAACGATTGTATTCTTCTTTACATTAATAGAAAAACAACTTCACAACATGAGGAAAAAGTTAAGCCACACTGCTATTAACACTTCACCCATGAAATCAAACCATAGCATTTGATCTTGCTCTCACTGAATTCAGTGTATTGAATTTAATAGAAAGACAACCTCATCACAGCTAAGTCCAGCACTGGCCCTGCTGCTCTAGTTAGATTTTAGCAATAATAGTTTCTTTTTTCCCTCATCTTTTTACTTCGTTTCCCTTGACTGGAGTGCAATTTCACCAAAATATCGTAGACTAATCACTAACTGGCAGCAGCATATAGACTGAAACTTCAAATTGACAATCGCAACAGTAGAATACCAGAAATTTATAGAAGCATAACTGTTTCTTCTGCTGGGTGTGTGATAATTGTTTTTCTGCTCATTTACATCCAAAAGTAATTAAACTCTACAACAAAACTATGTACTGTAGTGCTGGTGTAAAGTCTGCTGTTTGGAGGTTATGCAGAGATTCCATGAAAACATCGCAGTGGGAACTGTCCCTCATTTGCGTTGTCACTTCCTAAAAATTTGCAGAAACATACCCTTGAAAGAATTAGGTCACACAAAATGTGGCCTAAGGGCTTCTTCTTTCTGTTTTCCCCAGCAGAGTTCTGCAGCTGATGCGATAAAAACTGTTCTACATCAATAATTTTTTGAGTTTACGTTTCCTGAAAAATTTATTTGGCTTATGGAAATAAACCATATTTATCATTCAGTGGGAAAATTTCCTTGTCTTTCCTTCCAGATCTGGTTTCTCGATACAAATGCAGCGGTGTTACAGTGCACATAAAGGTGTATAATAAATGTTGACAACTGTAATGATCTTCTGAATCTTCTTCAGACAGTTGTAGTTAAAGCGGTGCATTAAAAATGCATGTGGCAGTAATGTAAGAAAATGATTACACCAAACTTTACTTTCCCTGGATATTACAACTTACGTATAAATATATACAGCTTCAAAGCTGAGAAATTTTCTTTCTCATCATATTTCTTACTGAAGTCTCACAGTGTTTCATGGTCACATGTGCCTTTTCCTGTTAGAGGGGTAATCGATAGCTGTTGTTTTCTTGTACTTTTGGTGCTGTGAAAAAAGTTATGATTTTTTTTGTGTTGAAAATAAGCTAATTAATCACCATAGTAGGCAGAGAAAAGCTAGCTCCCTCTTTCATTTAGTCTTCTGAAACTGATTAATTTACGTGGTGAGGCATGAATATAGCTGAGAGCAGTATTAGGCCCTTCATTTCTTAATACTTTGTACGTGCTTCTTTAGTTAGGAAATGCTTTGATATAAATAAACACACTTTAGTTCTGATTTTGCAGTCACACACTTGCATGACAGTTTCTTGAATCAGACCTATATCTGCTTATGATACCACGAACTGCATTTTATGTAGCATGAGATTTATCTTACTGAGAAATTTTGCATGAATTCTGTTGAATTCCATTTTCTGAAGCTTCTAATACACATACTTAAATATTTTCACTCCTTTATTTCCCTTTATTTTCTCTTTTTTTTTCAGATTTTTTGGGGGTGGTTTATTTTTATTACTACCTTGCTTAAGCTTACAATGTTACAGATGATGCTAACATCTCATTTACCTTTGTTCACTTTGCCTTATGGTCATGACAGTTTTTCTTGAGTATTTGGAAGGACCTCTTGTGAGTACAACACAGGAAGATCATCTTTATCTAATTTCTATAGATTGTGCAGTACGGTAATATCTTTAACTGTTATTGCAATATAAATAAATAAAAAGACAAGGAATAGGCTTGTATCACTTCTAGATCAGTTATTGCATCTATATAAACATAAACAGCCATAAATAAATGAAGATAGATGCAGAATAACCATCTGTTAGGAAGTTAGTTCAAGTCGAAACACTTAAAACTTGGCACGGTAGACACATTCATGTAAATCTGTATTTAGGCATTTAAGTATCCAGCCTCATGTACAGATGTTCTGATTCACTGCAGCCTTCATTTGGGAACGGGTAAGGGCTCAGGATTGGCCCACTCAGGTAGCTGCCGAAAATTGGATTCAGGTGCTAAACTTTGGGTCTCTCTGAAAACATTGGCACAAGTTCAGTGTCTGACAAAATGTCTGTTTTCCAGCTTCTTCCTTGCCAAATCATAAGCATTAGAGGTCAAAGAAGCCTCTCTCCATGAGTAACTAATTTGATAATTAGGTGAAATCTCCCTGATCGTGAAAGTTATAGATTTGAAACCACACAGGCTGAACAATGCTGGACTTGTTTCCTGCTTCTTGAGAAGGTGCTGCAGCACGAGGTTTTCACACAATAACAACAAAGGCAGCCACTACTGTCCTTGCTCATCTTTTTTGCCTGCCATCCTAAGAATACAAGACTTATGGGGTCACAAGGTTATTCTGTTCTGCAAGTCTTCCCCCCCACCCCTCAACTCCCATAACTTTTAAACTCCTCGTCCAAATTCAGTCAAAGTGGGAAAGCTGCAGATTTTCTGGAAAAATAAGCGTCTGGGTAGAGGGGAGAGATCAAAATTTATGCCCATGGTGATAGAATTGTTGGTAGAGTATACAACACATACCAGGTGTCAGAACAGGCCTTAGCTTATACTGTCTTTTAGCTGGTAGAACTTGGGGGAAACTTGAATTGTTATCATAAAGAGGTGTAGTGCAAAACCAACACACAGGCATCATAACCGTCCTGTGGCACAAATTGCTTTTATTAAAGCATTCGATCTCACCCAGAAGGAACGGTGACAGATATCTACCCTCAGGAAAACTTCTGGGCTGTAGCTCCAGGGTGGATGCAAACATTCAAGTCTCAGAGATAAGCAAGATTTTAGACACTGTTCTGCTCCCTGTTCCCTCTGGCTACCTCTGTGAGACTCACTGGTCAGCCTTTCACTGGCTTGGATGCTGTTCTTGGCGAAGAAACTCCTAATTCATGCCGTGAGGTGAGCCTAGTGTAGCCCTACTGATTCTCCTGCAGAGCCCGCGTGACAGCTGTCATGCTGTGATTCCTGACTTAGTCTGCAATTTCCATTCTGATTGTAAGAGATTTATGTCACGATGTTGTCTCCTGCCCTGTGTCTCTAATTCTGCCTGGCTGTTTTCACAGTTGTCTTCCATGGGTGTGTGAAGTCAAGTCAGTCTGTTGCCTGAAAATTGTGAGTGCTATTATTGTTCCTCTCCTATAAAATCAAGTTCTTATCTTTTTGCACTATTTCCCCTACAGAGCTAGAATCATAACCCGTTTAAGCCAGTCTGAGCTGCTAGATGTGGATATATTACAATAGTGAGGATATGTAAACAAACTGGTATTAGCCTGACTTCTTCTATGACTTCTGAGGATTCAGTGACAGTGGTTATAATCTCTGCCAGACGACTATCAGCAGTTTCAGGAGCTGTTGAGGCAGATGGCTGAGGCACCAGGTCTGATAACAGGCATGCCTGAAATGACTTACTGACTCTGCAGCATTTTTTGATTTTAAGGAGAGAGGAAAGCGTATGCCTCTCGAAAACGAGGATATTACCAAACCAGCAAGAGATCTCTGGATGACTCTATGTTTTATCCATAGGATTAAAAGGAAGGAAGAGAACAGAAGAGGAGAGGTCTCAAGCATGGGAGGCTGTTGGTACCTCTCCTCTCACGGCCTAGTAACAGCTTCAGTTCGCCTCCTCCATCTTAAAAAGTCAATACTTAAGCTGATAGCACACATTCTTGTAGGAGCCCTATACTTCAGTTAATAAGGCTGACATTCCCTTCTAATCATTTCCCAAAGTAAACTTGTAAGTAGGTGAGATTCTTACTCAGAACTGTAAAGCAAAGATATTGGACCCTAGCTACAGACGTGCAGATAAGCCTATCTACTTTTTCACCTTGTTTTGCTACAAAATGACAGTGGAAACTCAACAGGATCAGATATAGAATGTCGATCTGCATCCAGTGTGATACTTTAAATTGCACTAGGGAATAACTGTGCTAATCCATAATGTATATATTCATATAAATTAGAACCTTTATGGAGCATACTTAAGAAAATTAATTGGCCAAATGAATGTCCTTGGCTTTTGTTCCTCCACTTTCAGCCTTTGTTTTTCTTTGTCTTCTACTCTTCCCATGTCTGCATTCTTGTCGCCGGGACAAGAATTGTTTATTTTACTTATCAGTCAAGCACCCAACAAACTTTGGCTGTGCTAGGACAAGTAATTCAGGAAGACCTTTCCAGATATCACTATTCAGGGATAAAATTTCTTGGTGACTCATGAAGAATTTTGCTCACATGAATTTACAGAGGCTAGTATATGTTATTCTTTTCTCTTAAAATATCATCTCATAGCTTCCTTCAAAAGTCATCATTCTGCACTAGCTGCTGCTGTCCAAAAATGCTCAGACAGTTTTTTCTGAAGCAGAGTTCTCTGTTGCTCCTGAGGTAGTGCTTCCACAGATACCACTTCGGCACTGCAGCTGCAGGGTTGGATCAGAGACCTGGAAACTCACTACAGCCTGTAGCATGAAACAAGGCAGGAGGTGAGAGAGCCTGCCGTGGCCTGCTGGGAGAGGTGACGAAGGAATCATGTGAGGTGTTACTTCTCCCTTTCCTCTGGAGGCTGACCCTATCATTGAGCAATAAGCATGCCAGGAAAACTGCAAGAGAGTATTATTCTTGAAATATGTCCCACTTAGATATTAGTCATGCTGTCTTCCAGGTTATGTGTCCCAAATTTTTCTAAAAAAAAAACCCTCCTCATGATTATCCTTCATAGGACTGGCCCTTTCATTGTTATTAATGTGAAGCCAGTTATAATATGACCGTGTTCCCTCAGATCATCCAGGTGTGAGAAAGAATATTTAAGCTGCCAGGGAAGAATTTTCTTGACAGCTTTTTACTTTAGTTCTTTGTTATGATACATGAAAATGCAAACTTACAAATATTCAAACACATTGTGCTCAGCCGTGCTGTTTAACTGTTTTCTTTGGCTGTTAGTTAGAAAGCCCTAGGCGAGCCTGGGTTGACCAAGAGCATTCAGCCGTATCACTTACTTCTTCGCTTGTCTCTTCCTCCCTGTCCTGACGTCTGTGTGTGTGTGTGCGTAGTGTGTGTGTGTAAGGGCTGTAAGATGAGTGAATGATGACTAAAAAATTAAGGTTGCAATTACAAAACATAGCATGCTTTAGCTTCGCATTGGAGAATGTAAGTGGTCATATTTGCCTTATAATGCCAGGACTGGCTGGAGAATAACAAATTACAAAATTACTGATCCTACGCCTTAAGGCTCTGGCAGAGCAACATGTCAGGATAGCAAACACCCCGATGACCACTGGAAGGGAGGTGAACTTACTGTAACTAGTATGCTGCCATCAGCCTATAGATACATGATATTTGTAGCAGTTTAGGGCAAGCAAACAGAAACTCATCTGTGAAGCAAAGATTCTTTTTCAAGCTTTACTCTTGTTCAGGTTCACTGCTTTTGTAATGAAGTGAAAGGGTATTAAGAAAAGCGCTACAAACTGAACTAGAAGCACTGAGTTTTTAGCAGTTGGATGTTTTCTACGTGAAGGCACCCGTACAGATATCATAAAGGTATTACCAGTGTCAGCCAGGGTCCAATTTACCCTGCTGAACATGTCACATATCCCGTTTGCTCACAGAAAAGCCAGTTTTACTTCTATGCATAGTCCCAGAGTAGATAAGTTTAAAGGTCTTTTTCAGTAAGTGTGTAAAAACAAGTACAGCCTTAAGAGATCACGTGCTTCTGGATGATTGCAATTCTTCAGGTGTAAGCAATGTAAGAAACAGCAGCCTTTTTTTTCCTATACTTGTACATGGCAAGAGTAAAATTGTATCATGGACACTGTAAATCGGAAAAATATGCTCCTAATTCTTTCTCCTATAGCTAGGACCTATGATTGCATTTTATTTTTTCAGAAGAATACTATTTGGAATGGGAAAAAAGACTCTGCATTAATAATTTTTACTCGAACAACACAATTTTCTTAAAATAATAAACAAAAGTAATAAAGCGTAATAAATACATATTTTAATATATTAAAAATCATTTCCTCTTAAAATTTTTAATATATATGAATAATAGTTTTATCTCAAAAAAACTGCTAACCATTTCCTATCCTATTGTTTTTATACACACCTGTTGTGTGCAATTACTTCTTTGTTATGAACAATTGTATTTAGGCATCACTAAAATGCTTGTGTTTTAATAACTTAACATTGCAATCCCTTTGTGAAAAAGTTAGGACTACATTTTAAAAAACACGGTCTGGAGTCTTTGATACCGATAGTGGCATAGAAAATAATGATTTCATATAGATAGTAAAGGAAGCAATCTTATAAAAGTTGCATAAGTGGCGAAACAAAAGGTTTTGCTGTGTATTGCAAGAGCGTGTCGGTCTGCTCAGTCTCAGTAGGTGGTCTTAGTACTGGGTCAGGTTACTGGAAAAGCATGTGTAAATATCTTCTGCCTTTGTACGTACCTGCTGATGTTATCAATAGCATTTTTTACCGTTAACTGCCATTGCAGTTCAGTTTCTTTCTGGTTTTTTTTTTTTTTTTTTCAAATTCAGCCAAGTGGTTCTTCTCAGACAAATGAAAATGGCAGGCAATTTAGGAGCTCACAGTATCAGCATGCTCCTCTTTTTGAGTCCCCACAGTCTTGATGGCAAGCTAGACAAACACGCAGTCGTACCTGAGGTGGTTGATGTTTAGTAACCATTGAGATGGGTTATGCAGTTTCATAATGTCGTGGTTTAACCCCAGGCAGCAACTCAGCCCCACGCAGCCGCTCACTCACTTCCCCCCCCCACCCAGTGGGGTGGGGGAAAGAACCAGGGAAAAAGTAAAGCTCGTGGGTTGAGATAAGAACAGTTTAATAGAACAGAAAGGAAGAAACTAACAATGACACTAACAACAACAATGAAG
>JAVKLA010000081.1:37345784-37405089 GCA_034782735.1 Sagittarius serpentarius
CTTTCCTGTGCCCCTCCAGCCTTCTTGCTGGCTGGGCAGGAGAAGCTGCAAAGTCCTTGACTGAGTCTAAACACGACCGAGCAACAACGGAAAACATCAGGGTGTTATCAACATTCTTCTCATACTAAACCCAAAACACAGTGCTGTACCAGCTACTGGGAAGACAATTAACTCTATCCCAGCCAAAAGCAGGACACACAACCTCCCTTTCAATGATTTATCTCAGGAAAAATACATGTTCAGAGAAATATATGGTTCCTCAGTTCATTTAATATCAGTAATCAGTGCTGATGGGTTCTCTAAAGGAAGATATTTAAATGCCAATATTTAAAATAATATTTTAAAAATTAGCTTAGGTCAGAACAAGATTTGAAGAACTCAGTTGGCGAGCTCTCATATCCCCATTCCTCAAATCACTCTTCCTTCAGCTTACTACTTAATAATTTAAAATGACACAAAAAGATGCAAAGATTAAGTGGTTGGGATGGCCATCTGCTGTACTTTCTTTTTGTTCGGCTGTAGTCTCATGCTAGTGGTAGTAAGTCTTCGCTAAACTGTGTGCCACAGAATACAAGAGTGCCTTCTTTGCGTGGCAACATTGTCTCTTCAAGCATCACTTCAAAAGACTGAACTGATACAGAAAAAACCGAACTGATACACAAGCAGAGTAAGTTTCTGTAACGTGAGATACTGGCTTTTTTGCACGTGACTTTATTTCCCAAAGCATTACATCTTTCCTCATGAAACTGCCTTTGACAGGAGAAGATCTCAGGCATTCAGCACACTGGGCTGGATGCTGCTGGGCCTCTTGCTTTTTCCGTGCTCGGGAGCCTATTGGATAACAGGTCAACCGACAAAAGGTACGGGTGTAATTTAGACAAGAAGGGTGAGTGTTTTCCAGTTAGAGTCACTAATGAAATAGTTCTTATTCACTTATCTTTCTTCACACTTAATGCAGGGAAAATGTTGAAAAAGATAAATAAGAGACTGTTCCTAAAGCTTTAAAAAAAAAAAAAAATCAGTCTGCATGAAGTGTACGTGCAGTTCCTATATTGCTTTCAAAAGGCTTCAACTTTCACAATTCAAAAGCTGTGAATCCGCAGAAACACCACACCAAGGGGACACACTTTTCTTTCTTTTTAAGATGTTTTACATACTTGTAAGCAAAGACTACACATTGTAATACATTTTAGTTGTATAAAAACTGGCTTTTTTCTGTTTGCTTGAAAAGCTGTTATAAATTCAAATGTACACTTTTCTTAATGTAAAACGAATAGCTGTTAACTAGCTTTTGATAAGTATTTATTTTTATGTCCTTCCTGTTCTTTGTAAAAAGAATGCAAATTTGTATCTCAGGAGGTTGGTTTTTTTTTTTTTTTTTAATCTATCGTATGCATTGATCCAACTGGAAAAACTCAGAAAGAAACAGTAATCAGATTACTCAATTTTCTTAAAAAAAAAATAGATAAAAAGAATTTAAAGAGACACCAGGAGGAGATACCCTGACCCTTATAGTATAGATATCAGGAAGAGCAGGGTGTTCCTTTCTGTCTGGCTTGAGGATAAAAAAGTACATTCCAGTTTCAGTGCTAGCTGTCCTGTAAACAGCATAAATTCTGTCCTTGTCCCACAGCAACGAAAGCAATCTTGGCAAATCCGCACAGTCATTCATAGCTCTCATCCCCTTGTCCTTTCCTAAATCACTGCTAAAACACCCTCTGCTGACTTCAGGTTCTTGCTTATTTCGCTTAATTAGGGAACAGAAAAACTAGAAAACTGGCAACTTCAGGCATATCCAGCCACTTATAGGCATATCTGACAACTTGCTCCCAAAATTTTGGTAGGAAAATTTTAATATATTGACCTATTTTTTCATATGGTTGCATTCCAATGGTAATAAAGGGCTCACCCTTGTGTCACAGTTATGAAAGCAGTCATTGAATTCATTTAGTTGTCAATGAAATTTTTGGATGGGCAGGCTACACCGAATAGGGTCCTTAAATGGTAATGCTTCTGAACAGAGAATTTAGACACAACAAATTCCATTAGTACTTGACAGATGTACAAACACGTCAACAGTTATTAACACAAAGCAATGAATTACTGAGCTTTTTGCTTGTACAGAAAAACCTAGGGCTTTCCCTCAAAAGCGCTTTGGTTACATGAATAAAAATCTTCCCAGGGAGGAAGGAGGATGGATTGTCAAGTATCTTGAGTTTAAGTATGAATTAACTCAATGTTAAAAATTAGCTGTTGCAGGATTACGTTTCATACTGAAATCAGTGATCTTTAAAGCATTTTGGGACTTTCAGCTTTGTCACTTTGAATTACTTTAAAAAATACATGATGTTTATTCCACACACACAAAAAATTTGGTTTTTCATGGTTTTGATTCTTTTTGCATTAATTGGACTATATTTGGATGAGAAATTAGTGTGACAAGCAAATGTATTTCACATCAGTCCAGCAAAGGTATGCAAATTTTGCACACACAAACATGATTTCCAGCCAAAAACCAGTATTTACTTTGTACTAGCTTATATACATCTAAAACAATTGGAAGAACATCAGATTCACATAAGTGGTGCAACTCTCCTTGCACTTTAAGCACGATTTGTGACCTAATGTATTATTTTGCAACAGTAAACAGTGTACCAAGGCCACAGAGATCTCAGCCACTGGCTTCTGTTCCCGTGCTGAGCATGCTGTTGATCTGAGATTATTTAATACTACTTTGTTGGGTATTGATCAGTAGCACAAACATAGGCAAACTTCAAAGTCGAAATTCATTGGAGAAGTTTAAGTACTTACAGAGGAAAAAAAATACAATAATATTCTCTTATTTTTTACCTCATTAGTCAAATATGTTTGCTAATATAATTTGCTACAAAATCTGAGATTTCTTTTTCATTTTTGTACTTCTATTTAAAAAAAAAAAAAAGTCTGGGCTTAAAATGGATTACATCTGATGTTGCTAACATTTCCTGGAAATGGAAAACTGTGATAACAGCTGCTGTCTTGGCTCATTTTCAGTTCGTTTTTTTGTCCCTTGGTTTTTGGTGTTTTTTTTATACTGCAGCAATTTACAAGTAGTCACAGCTATCTCTAGTAGGCTTACATCATTTGTAAAACATCGTAAGTCAGTCAAATGTTTCCTTTCCAATCAGAGCACTTCCTCCACTTACTGAATTGTTGACTTTCTGAATAGTATTTATAGTAACAGCACTTACATTTTAAAATAAATGCTAATTTACGAAATAACTACAAGCTAGCTGCATATGGAAAAAACTATAGAAAGAATCAATATTTTATGCTAACACAAAATGCCTTCAATGAGAATTAAGAAAATCTTGGAATCATCTTATTTAGCTAGATAATACCTAGCTGATTAATACCAAAAGTATACAATTGTTTTTTAATAAGTCCTGTGATGAGCAGAAATGTCTTTATATTTGTATTCTTTTTCAATTCCAAGCATACATGCTTTCTTCTTGAATTGAAACATTATTCTGCAATCTTTGCAGTACTGTAGCATTGTAAAGTGGTAAACACTCAGCACTAGTGACAAAAAATAGAGGGAAGAGCCAAGTAAAGCAAGAGACAAGGAACTGCAAGTGTTGATAGTGTCAAAAAACAGGTCTGTGCATATTCAAAGATTTGGCCTCCTTAAAGTACATTAGTACTTTCCACTTTGATGTTTTAAATTGCTTTGAAAGATACATGTTATATTTTTTTTTAATTATGTTTTCACAGTTTCAAGTCAGGGTGTTAAGGAAATTTTATTAATCTTTCAGCCAGATCTGTGCCTCTTTCTTCGGTATATGATTAAGGTTCCAAAAGCAATGTTACATATGCAGGTTAGAATCTGTTACTATGCTGGAAGTTTAGGTTTGTTTTGTATCAAAACAGATAACAAGTCTCCCTACGAAGTTTGTAACTTCAGCAAATCCTCTTTCACCAAATACTTTTTAATATTTAAGGAGTAGCACCTGCCTTCATCACATCTGAAAGGGCTGGTAAGAAGCTCTGCCAGCTCAGGGGGATCTCTGCACCGTTTCTCTTCTGGGATTACTCTGCACTGAGCAACTTGAGGTATTTCGCACTGAGCAACCCGACCTAACTTTGAAAACGGAGCTGCCTTTGAGCAGGGCATTTGGAGCAGATGGCTCCAGAGGTTCCTTCCAACACAAATTACTTCATGAGCTCCTCTTTCCAATGCTCTTGCTTTGGGACCAGCCTGCGTGAGGCCCATTTGCACTTCTGTGTGCGCATAACCTAGACGTGTCCTAAGAAACGTGTACAAGTGGTGCTCACGTTGCTCTGAGCCTTTGGGAACGGACCATGGGGTTTTCTGTCTGGGTTGGCAATGACCCGAAGGTGTAACCTCCTGGGGGCTCTTCCTTCACCTGGGTGAAATGAACTGGCAGTGTCCCTCCGTTCCTTAGCAGACAAGAGGGTTTCAGAGCCTTTTCACAGACTTTCAACTAAATGAACAGGGAGACCGAAGCACCTCATCCTTCCTGGAGCTGACAATTTCAAAGCGGAGCTCTGAGTCACAGCAGGAGGAGGGGTGCAGAGGAGCCTTCCTCCCTCCCACCGCCCTGACTCATCAGGGGCTTTCATTTTCCACCCCGGTCAGGAAGCCAACATCTTTTATGACAATTAAACTAATCCTAACAAAGGACTTTGGGGAAAATTAATTAAGCTCTGAACTGTACCGGAGCAGTGAACTTATGCGATGTGAACCCTGACACACATGCATGTCAATCTATAGCTGAAATCAGCTGTCATTTATTTCTTGGTACTGATGCTGACTCCCAGAAGGAATAAAGTCCTGAAATTTTCCACAAATTATTTTAATGCTAGTTTGTACTGCTTAACTGTATATTGTTCTGTGACAGGCTTTTCTGCAGAAATACAGTTCCGTACTGAGAAATATATCTGCGCTTTACAATTCCATGACCGTTGGTTTTTTGAAGTAAAAATCTTATTCAGTTAAGTGGTTAGCATGTTGGATTACTGTAATCATTTTAATTGCTGAAAATACCTGTTGGTTTGACTAGGATGAACCGAGCAGCTTAAAAAATATTTTTACCATAGTTACATTTTACCATAAATAGTACTTCCATCATCTACAATATGAAGTCAAAGAGCAGGATTTGTGACCGATCCCTTCCGTGACTTACAGCAAGTCACTTTACCTTTCCGTATCTCTGTTTCTCAAGATTCAGAAAGGGAGGAATGATGGCTGTCATGCCAAGTAGCTTTATTGATTTGTGTACAAAAAACCAAATACCATTATACAAGAGCTCTCTGGTTTTAATGGGTAGTAGTTAAAAAATTTCTGCAGGGACCCACTTGTTTCAAGACAACAAGCTGAAATACATGCGTGATATATGCTCTCAAAAGTCCGTCGGTAAAAAATAAAGGAATGGCCTTTGAGTCACAATTTGACTAAAAACATTGCTTAAGCTGGGGACATGGGGCTTCCTTCACAGTCTCTTCAGAAATCGCCTTTAAGTATTATTCTGTCCTCCAATGTTAAGCATTCCTCAGATATTTAACATTTGGGGAAACTGTTCATATCCCAAGATCTACAACAGGTGTATGAAAACCCTGGTTATAGTTTGTGTGAGCTCTCTTATCCATGAGATACTTACAGAGAGGTACTTTGACATGTTCAGGGGATTAAAAAACCCTCTGTGTGAGACCTGGCCTGCCTAGAAGTGAAACCTAATAAACCGGAAGAATGTCTTGGACACTTTCAGATGCTAACAAATGTCCAGAGATCAGAATAGATCTGACCGAGCTTTAAGGGTTGGTCTACCTTCCTCGTCCACTCCGGGGCTTCAAGACTGCCCTATCAAACTCTTCAGGCACCGAGAGAAACTTGCTTGTCCTTCTGCAACGCAATGCAATTTTGTATTTGCAGCATTAGCCTGGTGAAATTTTAAAATGAAATGAGAAGGAATCCGAGTAACACTAGAATTTCTTTAATATCCTGAATCACGAGCCGAAGCATGTCTGGACTCAAATACAAACCGTGTTTTAAAGCAAAATTCAAATCCTCCTCTGTTCCCTGCCAAGCGCCGAGTTCAGCCCCTGAGGGTCTGAGCAGGGTTTCCTCGGCTACAGCAGCTGGCAGGGGCAGCGCTGACGGCAGGGCAGGGAGTGCCACTCCTGGGCTCGGCGCGCTGGGTGATTTCATCAGCTAGCACAGGCCTTGACAGGTGCAAAGCCTTTCACTTCACTTTTGAGGACCATAAACCCCTCGGTGCATGATTTAGGAGACTGAGAAGTAACTTCTTGATCCAGAAAGGTAAATGAGATCTCTTCCCGATTACAGTCCTCTAGATCTGTTAGTATCGCTTCAGTGCGTTTCTTCGAAACACAGAAATAACATTTGCTCTGAGAAGAGTTCTTGATGCATGCTGAATTTGCCAGACATTTCACTTTGCGACAAAGATGTGACAAATGTGCTTCCTAGCATTTTCATGCTGATTTATTCTCCCTCACAAAGGACAACTTCATAAAGAGCTTGAATCGGATCCATGTTCACGCTTTACATATGCCACATTTTTGTGGCTGACAAAGTTGGCTTCTCACGCAAACTTGGAAATAGAGGCAAACCAGCAAAGGGCATGCTGAGACCGCTATACTTCAGTAGCTATTTTTTTCCAAGTAATCATCATCATCATTATTATGACTAGATATTTACCCTTAGGTGCATTGGGCAGATCATTCTGACTCATCGGTTTAGTGGATGTTGTCCTGTTGGGTTAATGATCATCCTTTTTTGTCTGAAAGACTTGTTAACTCCTGTAACTGCATAGGATAGCTATTTTATTGCTTACCAGGTGACCCCGATGCTGACAGAACCTTTCTGGTACTGTTGCTTGTAGCTTATGTCATGGCATTAATGTGAATTACGGCTGTCTTGAGGATACAAACCTCCATATAGCACAGATGGTCTGTAGGAAAAAAAGATTGTAATGACAGCCTGCACCTCACACATTCAGTCTTCCTTTGCAGACTGTTTCCTTTATCATTGCCTCATTCTCTTAGGCACCTTTTAATCAAGCATCTAAGGCATCATTTGCTGTACAGACTATACTCTGTAATAAAGACTGTAACATGGGATTCTGGCAGATACCTCTGCTACCGGCATTATCATGGTGTCTTGTTGGCCTCCTCCAAACTTGCTTCACAATGTATCACCATTACTTGCAGAGAGCAGATTTTTTTACTACTTCTTTGAAAGAACGATGAAAGCTATGTAAGCTCATTAGCAGGGCATGTGTGTAGGCTTAAAATTACAGATAATAGACAAATGTTTGGAAAGTCAGTAATTCCTTTACATATTTGCCAAGACTTAGGTCAAGGTTCAGGGTTTCCTTTGCACAAACTGGTGAAATCAGAGATACCTCCAGGTGTTCTGGGGAGTGCTGGCAGTGCACATGCAACACAGGCGAGGAGGCACAGTTGAGCTCAGTTCTTTTCTGCATGAACAAGCCATGTTTAGGCTAAATTGCACTCAGTTGTGACACGCTTTTCTTTTTGCACTAGCATTTTGTATAAGCCAGTCCCTTTATTTAATAGCTCTTGGTGTTTTCTATGCACTCTCATAATCTGTTCTTTCTAACATTACAGTAAATGAATTGTAGTAAATTTCGATGTCGCAACCCTGGCCTCTCATGTCAGTGAAATAAATAGTTAATATATAGGAAAGTACCTGTGTGCTTAAGAGTAATCATCGCAAAAAACTTTGCTGCCTTTCCATTCAGAAGCCCAGTCCTTGTATGTCGCACCTGTTTTTGTGTAACCATTTTACAAAAAGCAAAGTGACACAAATGCATGTAAGGAGTTCGAAAAACTGATCATTAACTTGGAGAGCAATCAGATATTTACCAGGAGAATTCAGCAAAAGGTTGATTTTTACCCGTGTTCATCAGCTCTTTCTTCATGAGCACGGGTCTTCAGTTTTTACTGGTAACAAAGTCACAAACTTTAAATCCAGATCCTTGGGCTTAGACCCGGGAGAGGATGTGAGGATGGGTGCAGTTGCACACCTACACCCCATCGGCCTGGGGATGGGGAGCCAGCAGTGGGAGCAAAATCTACCCTCGCCCTTGCGTGCGCCATGTTTCTAATGCGAAAGACAGGCGCTACCTGAGGAGCTGGTTGCACTGTCTTGCCAAATGCGTCCTTTGCTGGCTGGCTGAGGGTGCCAAGAGGCAAGCGGCGTTATTTGAGATGTTAAAGGTATGACGTGGGCACATTGCCACCACCGCCCGGAGTGAGACCACGGACCGGTTGCGCGTGGACTACCCCACAGCCGTGTGACAGCCACTCCACCCGGCCACTACACCCCACCTGATCCGAGTACGTTATGCTCCTACCAAATTATTTTTTATGTGTGTCTTGGGATATACCCATATTAAGATAGTTTTCAGAATACTGTTTTAAAACAAAAAGAAATATATTTTCCTCCTTTAAATCTCCCGGCATTGTTGCAGGCAAAGTTATTTCTTACTCTTGTGGGTTTTGTTGTCACGGTTGTTCGCACTGCTTTTTTTAAAGAATTCTGCTGTGTGTGTATGAATGCGTGTCAGCCTTGCTCGTCCATGTTAGAGAAAGCAGCAGTAAATGTTACTGCATCTGAGGGCTGCAATAATTTGCCCTTTTGACATTGACTTAATTTTACACATTTTTTCAGGGACCTGAAATCGAGTGAGTGCCGTGTTATACTCCAAATATCTCTTTTAGGGTACCTGACGTCCCCTCTATCAGAAACAACACGAGTGTGACACTATGGTGTCTAACATGGAACAATCCCCAAACAATACCTCTTTAAGATTTTAAATCTTAACAAGTCTAGCTTAAGTCACATTTTGTAGATAAGCTTTTATGCATCTGGCAGTAGAATTTTGTCCTAAATAAGCAATGTTAGAAATAAAGAAGTAATGGTCTTAAGAGATTAACCATGTAAGAGAGTCCATCTTCATCTTATAAAAGAATGTGTTTTCTTTCTTAGGATTTTCACTCAGATACTGCAGTAATGCGTACATAAACAAATTTTGAAGGCTTATGAATTGGAGCCTAAGCAGAGCCTTAAAGAGATACCAAAGCCATCCTGTTTTCAAATTCAGCTCTGTTTCATGTCACAGAGCAAAGTTTCTGATAGAGGCACAGTGACTGACCAGCAATTGCAATTTCCTGTGCCATTATTTCAAAGCGTAACAGCAAATTCAATATAATCCTTGTTTTTTTCTGTTTTATTAACCAGTTAATTCAGGCGATGGGATAGACTACAGCCAGCAGAAGCGTGAAAATATTGGAGATCTGATTCAAGAGACGCTGGAAGCCTTTGAACGCTGCGGCGGAGAAACTGCTTATATAAATATTAAATACATGATCCCTACTTATCAGTCGTGCATATTAAACTGAGTTGTATCAAATGGAATGATTCCACTTGTGCTCTAAAAAAACTGTATCTGACTCTCTATGGCATCTTGTTAGTCATGCTTTTTTTCTCTACAGCTGCTAAAATAGTGGCTTCTGGGGCATTAGAGTGTTAGCACTATTGTGAACAAGGCTTTCCAATACATAAATAGTGCCTGTTCCTTTGATTACAATGGTGTACTGTGCCTATTTGTTCCCTGAAAGAATCGCTCCTTTATAACAGAGCTGACTAGGGCAGGAATGGGAGTTAAATCTTCGCTTGTATAGACAATAAAACTATAATTTTCATACGCAATTCAGCAATTGCTGTTCTGTGTCCGCTTGCCCTGAGGGTGATGTCAGAGGCTGTAACAAGAAGAGTTTATGCTGACTGCTTAATAGGTGTTTGTCATGGAAGAGAAACACCAGTCCAGCAATGCCTCCCCAGCAGCTGTGCCGAATAATGTGCCCTGACATACAATAAAATTGTTGAATGTATATACCAATTACAGCGGGAAAATTTATATGGTCCATTATAAAGCACTGTCATCAAATTAATTCATGTTTCTTACACGCTCCTGATCTCGGCTTCCAGGTGCGTACCTTTGCTTGGAACGTGGGTTCCTCTCAGCGAACAGCAGGCACAACCACCGTTTTGAAGAAAAGAAGCCCAGAAACAACTTCGATAAATCAGATGGAAGATACAGCGTACATAACGTATCGGTCCCTAACAACACTGTTAAAAGCAGAATATACACATGTATCTTTAAAGGGTGCTGGGTAATTTTTGTAACTGCAAGGTTGCTATTGCTTTTCTGTTACGATTATGGTATGTATGTGTACAAACAATGTAACTACTGTTACAGGAATCCCTTACAATTTCCTACTCAGTTAGTTTTCCTGCGTACCCACGACGCAGAACTGATAAATCACGGATTTAAGCAAGGCTATTGAGATTGATGTTATTACTTTTTAAGCATTTCTGTGGCATAAACCCACAAAGAATAAAACAAGTTTTACAAGTCTCAAGGACAACCATTTAAAAATACTGAGTTAGCTCAAAACAAATCAGGAGATACGAGCTTCGTCTAAAAAGCATGAGATTTTTAGAAGTACAGACTTTGGGCTCATTTACTTTTATTCTGGTTTCTGGAAGCTCTTATAATATATGCGATTGCACTTTCAAGTGTTTCTCTGTAACTGCTAGAGCTTGAAACGCGCTCTTTGGTGTTAGACGCAGAAGACTTTCTCCAAGTGCTTACCCACACCCATATTCACACCCCGCGGGGCTTGCCTGTGTGTGAGAGACAGCCCCTGCGCTGCCCCGTTCTCTTGGGTGCGTACTGGAAGCCTGGGGAGCACCTTCCCACCCGCTGAAACTTCGAGCCGGGATCTGCCGTTCGACTGATGTTCGACTTGCCTTTTGCTGTTTTGTGGGATCTCCAGCTGGAGGATTTCCCCCCCCCACACACCTTTACTTTCTTCTCTTTCCTGTAGCTGAAAAAAGAAAAAGTTAAGAGGAAGGTTTTTACTCTTCCTGCCTTTTAGAGGAACTGCAGCACCAAGTGATGCCACTGGCCACAAGCGCTCACCAGTCCCCGGTTTAGGCATGGCTGCTGCAGGTTTGCCTGTTTCCCAGGCTCCGGAGACTGACCTTTTCTATTTGGTTTTTGGTTCTTTCTGAGTTTTCTTGTACGCATTGCTGGGACTTCCCTAAGTCCCTAGAGTTCAGGCAGCGCCTGTCCTGTGACTAATGGCCACCTGTGATGGATAAGCACGCCCAATACACTGCCTCACATCTAGGGTACCCGTAAATCTTTCACCTCCCAGTTGGTTGAGTTGGGAAACTCAAGACGTCGTTTTCTAACCCCGCAGCAGAAAGTCTAGCAGGATACCGCAGTGGGGGCTAAGGCCACATCTCCTCTTCCAAAAATGCCTTTCTGCACAGCCGTCCTGGCACTATCAGTCAGCTCAGCCTTGGCTTGCAGTTTCTCCCTCAGTTTCCCCTCAGCAGACCACTGTCCCTGGCACCAGTGAGCCACACATTTTTATTTTTCCGGCGCCTATGGGTTTGGTTACTGTGGCATTGCAGGTTTCCTGTGAGCGCAAAGTGTGCGGGAGGACTGTCACTCGGAGGGAGCCGAATTACTCGGCTCAGAAACAAACCAGGCCCTTCATAAAAGGACAATCCCAGGCCACCTTTCACTCCTTAGCTATTTGTATTCAATCCTTAAGAGAAAGCCCAGCACGGCTCTTTGCCTGCAATCAAAAAACTCCTCAATAGCTGGCTCCGGTTCCCCCGCCACTGGGCTCCAGCCGCAGAAGGGACAGAGCGGGGAAGGGCTTTCCTCGCTGGGATTTCCCCATCCCATCACCCCTCCGCATCCTGTCAGCGCTGCCGAGGACGAGACGAAGTCGCAGGCTCCTCACCAGCTTTGTAACTCTGTTCCCTGACTCACTCTGTTTGCATCCCCTCCCCTTCAGCTCAACTGGGACGAGACTACTGCCTGGCAAAGAGACGCCATGGGAAATGGGTACTTTGTGCAGCTTCAGACTTGCCCAGACCCGATCCCCTGAGCCCCGTGCTCGCTCTTGAAGATTTCTTTCACAAGGCATTGCTTCAACCAGGGGTGACCTTATTGCAGACCATAAGGGCAATATAGGTCATGCCCATTCACGTCAGGAGAAATAGGTTTTATGGCAAAGTGCTCTTACTTGCACGTTCAGGATGGAAACATTAGCCTCTATCGTACTATTTCTACGGCTGGGCCATTGCTTTAAAAGTGAACCTCATTAATCCTAGGAGCTGGACTGATAAAAAGAAGCACGATAAAAACCACAGCTTGGTAATTTAGGAACACTGAGACTAAAACTATTTTAAGATGTCATTTTACTAAGTCAAACTGTAGGCCTGCCAACCTTGACAGTGTCCCTTTAAGCATGATCAGCAGCGTATTTATAGGCAATTACAGCACAGCTCAGAGCACTTTATAAAGCACAAGATCAAGGACCCAGGTGCTTAAGCACATGAGTAATACTATGTCATTCAATACACTGCTTAGCTATTTTACTATGTTCAAAAAATGGAATTGTGGTTAAAAAATAGTAACTGCCTCTCTTTTCACCAGATCACTTTGTGGTCACTGACACTAGGGGCAAGCCAATCAACAGTTTCTGATTGTAATCAATTAAAAGACACTCTGGGCCAAGTGTTTCAAGGGGTATAAATTAAGCATAGCCCGGTTAAAGGTGATTTGGCTCTGCAGGATTGGTGGGGTTTGTGCCTTGCTCTGAGGGCTGCTGCTTTCTGGCTCTCCAGCCGCCGCAAGGTGAGTAGTATCGGTAAAGGACCCTGTGGGTGGTCAAAGAAGTCCTAAGTGCCGGTTTTCTGAGACTAGATGTTTGAGAGGTCTGTGGTTTATCTCGATAACCGTGTTGGATAGGCTGGCTGGTGGTTGTTTAGCTTTAAGTATAAAAAGCATAGGCTAATGTTGTAAAAAGAAAATAAATCTACCCGTGGCCTTCTTTATCTTGCATTGTCATCAAAGTAGGAATAAAATGAGATTATTTTATTATTTTTTTTAATGATTCCTCCCCAGAGCTGTGTAAGGAACCTCTGTAACGGGTGTCGGAGTGTGGGGAACACGGGTGCTTTTGGGAATGCTGGCGGGTGCTATAAAGCAGTGGCTGGGCAAGCTGTTGAGCCACTGAACGGCCCAACTTTTCAGTGGGAAGCTGAGCAGGGGCAAAGGCAGCTGCGGCTCCTGCCGAGTTCCGGCCAGGGCCGCCGGTCGGCTCTGGCAGAGGGGCAGAGCCGGGCAGAGGCCTGGGCAAGCTGCCGCCGCCGGCGGGGAGCCGGAGCCAGGCTTCTCCCTGGTAGCTTTCCAGTGTTTCAAAGAGACGGAGCTGACAAAAGGAGTTTGAAAAAGGCCTCCCAGGAGCCAAATACAAAAGGGCTGTGGGAAACTGTTAGTGGGAGGGAAGGTAGGGGACCCTGGCTGGGGGGGGGTGGTGTGTGCAGGGAGGTGTAGCTGCAGCCAAGCAGGGCAAAAATAAAAAGCGAAAGCAGACACTATGTGTTTTCCTAATCCTGTCTGGAGACCCTCTGACTTCCAGAAAAGCATTCTCCAGTCTGAGGAGCTCTGCAGGCAGTGGGGTAGTTCACATTTTTCCACTCATCTGTAACATCCTGTGTTTTCTGCTTTAAATAAAAGCAGCAATGTTTGCAGGAACTCTGTACAAAAGCCTGTCTGCTTGCAACTGCGCGGAGCTGCTTTGTGCCTCCTGGAGACCGGGAGAAGAAGGTTCATGCCCTGGCAGGACAAGAAGTTCCCCGCACCGGCCCCATAATCCTTCCGGCGTGCGAGGGAAGGGGAGGGGAGCGTGTACGATGGGGCATATTTTAGCTGTGCCCGCTCTTGCCTAGCAAATACCACCTGGGTACATCTGCGGGGCTTCTGGCCGAGAGCTCTCCCCTCCTTAGGACAGCGTGTCCAGCGGGAGGAACGGGTCTCCCGGCCCCTCTGGGGTGGTGGGTGCCCTCCAGCATGGCTTTTGGTGAGGTGGGTGGAAGTCTGCCTGAGCTCAGGGGGACAGCCTGCAGCCTCGGGGAGGAAAGTGTATGTTTCTTGCGAAGCTGGGAGTCAGCTGTGTGCCGAGTGTCCCTTCTGTGATGCCAGTTCGGCTCCTTGTTCCACCGATCTGCACAACCCTCGCAAGCCGCCGGTTCGCAAACCCCTGCGCGCTCCATACGCCGGGGGCCGTGGGTGCGGCAGGACTGTGCAGCGTCGCTCGGGGTCAGCGCGCCCAGCGCTGGTGATCCCGCCGCTCCCCGCGCCGCGCTTCCCCGTTAGCAGCAGAAGGGCCTGATCCTGGCCACCCCGCTGGGACACCAGCTGGCTGGGTGCGTGCCCGGTGCGTGCCCGGGGTCCCCTTCCTCCAGCAGAAAGAGGGGGAAGGGGATGGCCGTTCAGACTCTTGGCTAATGGAGCCCCTCACATGGAGCAAAAGCCTCCAGCCTGCGGAAGAGCGGGCGCCTTCGTGGGGGAGGAAGCATGGGGCACAGCTCTGTTGGCGTGGCCGTGGCCAGGGTCATTTTTGGGACTGTGCCCTCTCTGCCACCGCTGGCCCAGCTGGCGCCCATGTGCGCTGGAGCGACTCTGCGTCTGCTGTAGCCTGCTGACCCTGGTTGCTGAAGGCGTGGGGTGAGAGGGGCTGAAATGGGAACTAATCCGGCTGGTGCTTTACGGAGGCTGAAGGAGAAGTTAAATCCCAGCCCCTTTACTCAGCCTTGGCGGGGGTGGCTTAAATGCGTTGAGGTAACAGGAAGAGAAGGCGGCATCGAAAGGGAGTATCAAAGCGTCGGGTCTTGTACGCCTGCCTCGAGAAATGAGTACGACATACCCTTAGTTTATTAAATGATCTCAGCAATCCATCTGAATTGGCATAATGTTTTTTAAAAAAAAAAAAAAAAATTGGAGGGAGGGCAGAAGGGGAGCAGCTGTACACCAGCCTGCTGCCGCAGCCAGCTCTGCTCTGTGGCCCAGCAGGAACGTGGTCTCGGGCCTCGGCTCTGCATCTCTTCCACCTCCGTGGCCATGTGATGCGCAACTTGGTAGAGACGAATTGATACCGCTGTACTTAATGTGACTGCAGATAAATGCACTTGTGCTTTTGGTAGCATACTTATCTGCAGTTCGAAGTGTTGCAGCCACCAGCACCCATAGCCACTGTACCTCTGTGCCTTCCATGGAGTCTCGCTGACCTGGCGTGAGATCGCGTTGCTCTCCCGTACGAGTAGAGTGATCAAAGAAAACATGCGGACAAACTCCGTCAGAAAAACATCAGGAAGCTTGAGGCGGTCTCCACATCTCAAGCACATCCTGTCCACAGCATGTATAGCAGTGTTGGATGCTGAGGTCCACTAGGTATAGGCCAGACAAAATTAATGTCTGACATGAAGCAGCTACCTCATGTTGCAGGCTATTGCATTAATCACGGGGGCCTGGCTTTAAATGTGTGGTCCATCCAACTCTCCGTAGCAAATTTCAATTTCTCTTTTCAGGGTGTAATTCCTAAGCCCTTCCCTAAGGAGCAATTACCGAAAAGCAGCTCGGCTTACCTAACTCCAGCCCTAGAAGCAGGGAATGATATCCCCGCACCTCGCCATCTCCATCTCGTGCATTAGTCCCATTACTTCATTTGTGCGTGTTCTCGCTTCCTGCTTCTCCTGGGTCCCTGCAGTGCTGCGCCGAGCTGGAAGAGATGCTGAGAGAGCCGGGCGGGTAGAGGAGCAGCTGACGAGAAGAGACCAGGAGGGAGCAGCTATTCCGGCAAAGGCTTTCCCTTTGCAGTTTATGTTTCAGAAAATGTGAGTTTTGGGGAACTTGCGTCTCTTTCACCCCAGAGCTGCTCCCTGGGCAGCAGCTGAGGCAAAACGTGTCTGGAATAAGTCCTCCTCCTTTCTTTTCCTGCATAGTGCTGCAGTGTATTGAGAGAAAAATTCCCGTTCTGCCGCAGGTGGGGGACGGGAGCGCGAGCAAATCGGGGGGAAGCTCTTGGCTCGTGAGTGCCAAAAGGACGTGTTTGTCCAGCTTTTTGGGCTGCTGCAGCTGTGCGTCCCAAGCCTCCAGGCCACCGTTTGTCCCCCCAGCTACTACCTGGGTGTTTTCTGCGGCTGGGAGCTTTGTGGGTTTTCTGTGGCAGAGCCTTTCTAGGCTCTGCTCGTCTGAAGGGCTGGACGGGTGCCCCAGTGCTGCAATACGGGGCAGCCTGCGACTTTCCCCCCCACCACCCTCACTTCCCACGTGGCTTCCAAAGTGTGCTTGGAGCTGCTGGCGCTGCTGCCGGCGGGGAGAGAGCACATTTTCTGCAGCCACCTTCTCCTCCAGCTGCTACCGTCTCTGCCCCAACCTGCCTGCAGCAACAATCCCATCTCGGTGGACTGGATGTTGTCACCATCGGAGCTAGGATATCACCAGGTGTCGCGGAGCGGACCTGCCAAACCTCTTTGGTCTTTTCCCCAGTGAGGCCGATGCAGCCGCTGTTGGTGGTGTTGCCCCTGGGCTGGAGTGAGCCTGTTCCTGGGCACGTGCCGGGTGAGAGACCCCCGAGGCAGGCGGTCTGCGATCCCCCACCTCTTCAGAAAGCAACTAAATTCTTTCTGAGGGGGGGAAATGAACAGTACCTAGCAGAAATAGTGCTTTAAATTCACTACTGTAAGTCCAAGGCTAAAACCCAGATCTCTTTCAAAACTCTCTCCGTGTGGGGAGGGGGAATACTTGGAAGCTCTTGTTCAGCCCCACATTTCGCAGTGTGCATTTTATTCCTCAGCTATTCACTGGAACAACTCCATGCCTGAAACTTTTTTATTAACACTGAATCATTTATGTCTGTTACAAAGGAAGAAATTGCTACTGCACTGCCTCAAGAATCAAAGTAAAGGGAACATCTGCTCTAAACTTCTTGCATCCAATTATTGCTTGCTATGCATTATTACTTACTGGAGTAATGTTGCTAAATTAAAGCTTTTTTTTTTCTTGTGCCTGCTTTTATGCATTGGTTTGCTATAAAATGTGTGTCTTGCTTAAAACCAACCTACAGCTAAAACTATGTCTGCATAGAGCTGAGCCCACGTGTACTTTGATGCAATTAAGGGCACAATTGGAGCATTCTGAACGATTGCCTTTAAAGGGCCTTTTGTTCACTCCCCCATAGGGGCTAGGTGTACAAGCACGTAAAAATGCAACATTAAGGGGAAAAAAAAAAACAAAAACAAACCAACCCACCCTCCGTGAAGAATTCTGTAGACACAGAGCGATGTTTTCTGTAGCTCAGCAGCTGTCTCTATTCAAAAGCAGGGGAATGACTCGCACGGGGAGGGCGATGATAGTTTTGATAGGAATCCCCCGCATCGCAAGAATGTTTCTAAAGAAGGAGGAAAAACCCACCAGAAACATAGCAGGGCTGCAACCCTACAGGCTGCCGAAACCAGCATCCGAGCCGCTCTGCAAAGACAACCGTGGTAAATCCAGCTACTTCTGCGGGAGGCGGGGAGCAGTCAGCAGTTACTCTTCTTTTCCTTCCTTTCTGAAGTGCGTGGAGTCTGACCAGTGAGCTTAGTTAATTGAAAAAAATAGCTGGAAAATAAAGCTCTTGAACTTGCATGCCTAGAAACCTACCAGCATCACGTGCATAGCAAAGGCCACATATCTCACAAAATACCACAACATTTCACAAAGGAGGTTTAAGAGCTCCAGCTGAATAAAGCTTTCTCTGTGAAATATCTTCATGGATCTGCAAGGCAGTTAAACCCTCCTTGGGAGAAAAATGTGTACATCTCCTGCAGTGCAGCGGCAGCAGCGTAACTACCGTTGAGGCCTCATTAATAAGGTTTTTCCCTTATCAGAAGAAGGAAAAAATAAATCCTAATCACAGAAAAGAAATTTAAACTACTAAATTCTGACCATTTGCTTTTGTATATATATATAAAAACCTGTGTAACAGTGCTCTGGCCTTCTTTAAGGGACGGATCCTGCTTCTTGAAGCCAGTAATGACAATAACAGGGTCTAAGTAAACTCGATAAGACCCTTTTCTATCAATAATTTTGTTACTGACATAGTGCAGGATTGGTTTTTGTGGTCTGTGTTATAGCAGCTTTTCATTATAAGACAATTTGGGTACCACATGCAGGAGGAAAATTGGGCAGTTGTGAACCCTGCAGTGTTCCTTCGTACATACCGTAATGGTTGTTTTTTCTCCTTAAAGAAAGAAAAATAGTATTACTCTGTTTTCAGTGGGTTGTTTTAAAGCTTTTATTCCTCAAAACATTTTTCAGCTCTCTAAGAAGATGGTCGCATTGCCTCTGCTCAACAGCTTCCCTTCGTACCAACAAATATTTCCAGCTTTTTATTACCAGTGTGTAGTGTTGCACTGTCTTTTCATGTCTCCTGCATTGTTACAATTACGTCTGGGGAATGGAGACGGATGGTGTGTTGAGTGTGTGTTTGCTTTCCCTACAGCCCTCACTCGTGGCTGCTTTCTATAATTTGATCAATAGAAGGCAGTTGTGCAAACAGTAGTTTTTAATTTCCAGCTTTCGGTTTCAAGCTTCTCAGGAAAATGTAAATGTTTTTCTTAAATTGTACGTTGTTTCACTCGCTTTGCCTGAAGCGTCTCATGATGTTTGTCTTCCTCTCCCTCCTGTGAAGCCGCAGGGCTGACCCTCCTGGGCTGCCTGGTCCACATGGACACGTGCACCCGCCATCCTGAAGGCTCGGGCAAGCGACTGCTCCTTCCTAAACGTTCCCAAATAAACCTCCGAGGGCAGGGGTTGCCACTGAGGTGCAGTAAGGTCTGGAAACTTGGCCGGGGGGTCGGGTGAAACCAGCTGTGCCCCAGCTCCAGCCTGGGGCTGGGCTCGTGAACCAAGGGTGGGAGATGTCCTCAAAGCCGTGGTCTCCAAGGAGGTCAGTGAAAGGACCCTTTGCCAGCACCAGGAGGGGTGGGTTTTCGCGGCCGCCGCACCCAGCTGCGCGTGGTCCTGGTGGTGGTCGGGCGCCCGCTGAGCCCAGTCCTGCAGCACCCACCGACCGGCTCCTGGCAAAGGCTGATGCTCGACGTGCCCAGCATGCACCGAGCTGCCAAAGTCTCTGCACATCTGCTTCCTTCCTGCCGCGGCAGATGGTGGCTACAGCTGGGAAATGCAGCCGGCTGTTGGCATCGGCTGGGCTCGGTGGTTGGGAGGAGGAGGAGGAGGCACCAGGGCAAGGGTTTGAACACAGTGATATTTTTTTGTCAAGGGAGATGCCTCTGCTGCTTTCTCTTGACTGGCTTTGCTCCAGGCAAGAACAGGAATGATGTATATGCTGAAAATACAAGGAGGACCAGGGAAGAGCCGTGACCGCTCCCTTCTAATGCTTGGCAAAAGCCCAGTTTCTCTTTTGCTCCTCGGTGGACGTGGTGGAGCAGTACAGCTGGGATGGCTGACCCCGGCAGAGCCCTCTTCCCGCGGGTCGGCGGCTCCCTGGGGACAGCGAGCCGAAACCCGAAGTGCTGCCAGGCGGTCAGGAAGTGTTGCTATTTCTGCTTTTAGCTGAGCAAACTGAAGTCACACAGAAAATGTGTGTTAGAGTGGAGGGTGAAACCCCGTCGCTTGCCCTGACGACTGCTGATGCCGCTCTGGTGCCAGACCTCCTCCTCGCTTCGTGGTCTCAATGAGAGTGAAATGGGGAAGCGATGCCGTGTGACTGCTCTGGTTTCAGTTCAGCACATACAGAACCGGCTGTAGCTGCACAGAACAACGATTGCAGATAAATACTGCCCGTCTTAGCCTTCAGATTGATCTTGATGAAGTCAAAGGGACTATTCGTATGAAAAAGGAGAGCAGGAACTGGCCCCTGACCCTACCTTAAACTTACGTTGTTGCTGCATATGTAGTAGGTTGCCTGGGTTTTTCCTGGATGATTTTTCTTCTACCCCAAGCAGCACTTTAGAAGGGCACTATTTGCATTTAACCGTATCATCATCTTATTGCTGTGGGCTCATTTCAGTTGGCTTCTCTGTGTCCCTTTGGTTTGTGCACTTTTGGTCTCTTTTACTTGTTAGCTCTTAACCTGCATTCTTCTATCTAAACGGCTTTCTACAGAAAATGTCAGGAGGCTGGAGAGCTCTGTCTCTTACCTCATGTTGTGATTTGATATAAAAAGTAGCATGCACCTTGCTGTAAAGGCTGGCTGAGGTTAAAATCAGTGATATGATCTATTTGTTTAGGAATTTGTACAAAACTGCCGCTATCAGACAATAATAAGAATCGTGAAATTTGCTATGAAAGGCATTTCTTTTTTTACTGTGAACTTTATGCCTCTTCACTTATTTCAGTAAATGCCCAATAAAAGCGCAATAAATCCAATGCCGTAAAAGCGCGAATAGAGGGTTTGCTCTACAGGCTTTGCAGCTGCCTGACTTCCCTGCCGCGGGTGGTACCCGGCCTTCCCGTTGTGCCAAGGGCCGATTTCTGGGACCTCCCCGCCACATGCCCGGAAAAACCCATCTTGCCTGCAGCACGTGATGCCCAAGTGCACCCTGCCGCGGGCTCCCACCCCGATGCCGTGCTTGAGGGAGGGAGGAAAACAACAGAACTGCAAAAAAGGGGGTGGCTGATGCCCAAAGGTGGCTGGGAACGGAGCGGGGCAGAGGCTGCACCCCCCCCAGAGAGAGGGGGGGAAGAAGGGGGTGAGGGCTGCGCTGCCCTGGCCGCGGGAAAGGGCTGCGAGGTGGGGTGTGCAGCACATTGGGGTCAGCCCACTTCACGTCACATTGCAGGTAAATTCTCCTCTAAAACCCAATTCAAATAGCAGAAACGGGAAGAAAAAACCCAGATAAATGAAGGCTGAACCAAGCTGAAAATAACTCACCTGTTAGAGGGACTGTAACCTCGCACCTGTGACACCGGGAATGTTGTGGGACACCTCAGCAGTGGGGAGGGATGGACACCTGGTCGTCCGTGCACAGGCAGGGAGATGGCAGGGACCGCCTCGTTTCTGCTAGAGCTGATTCGTGTCTGCAGATGCTGCTGCCGCCGCCGAAACTTCCTGGGGACAAAGACACAGTGTCCCCTCCAGCCCCAGCTGGAAGAGTAGCCTCTCTTGAACAAGATTAATAGGTCAAACCCCAAATCTTAAATCCCATACAGGAACCCAGACATGCCTGCTCACAGGCTGAGAGCTAGCATGCTGCAGGGTGGGATGCACTGGAGGGATAATGCTGTGTGGATGTGGACGTCCTGCTGCAGAGCAAACGAGACTTCAGCCTGTGGTGCAAGCCCTGCCATAACGCTTGCCCTTATGGCCAGAGGCTGGGCCCAAGGCTGTTTTCAGTGGGTTCTCTTCCTCTTCCAGGAAAATGAAACTTAGCCCTTGAGGGCAAAAGGCAGAGCCCTCTTCTCTTGCCCATCCTGTCTCGCTTTCTCCACTGCCTCACTAACCCTGATTTGTAGCTGGGTACAGAAGAGCAGAACCAGCCTTCCTAATGGGTCACAGTCATTTTTCAGCTCGGTCCTATGTTTGTATGATTTTTGATCGTCTTCTCCTTGAGCTGAATGATGATCTGCTGCTGCCGTCTGGGTCGATAATTACAGCAGCCTTTTGGACACCGGACTAGAGAAACAGCAGCAAGTGCTGCGGAGGAGGCGGCTGGTACACAGACCCTGTACGTTGGGCTTAGTCTCCCCATCTGATGGCCTGTTTGGGCTCCAGGTGGAAAGTCCTCCCACGGACAACTCCATAGCGCCGAAAGAGAAATACACAGCTGCTGTTTCAAGGGATGGATCCGAGGTGACCGCAGCTGGGCAAAAGTGTCCCAACAAGTTATGGCTCAGTGAATGGTCTTCCTGCCAGGCCACAGACAGGCAGCAGAAATAAACTGCTCTGCAGGCAAGTCCTGCTCAGATCTGGCCACCCGGTCCCAGCCTGCCTCCTCCTTTTCTCTCTGAGGTGGTTAGCTGGGCACGCCAGTGCGTGCTCAGAAACGCCTCTGAGCAGGAACAGAGCCCACTGCAAGCAGGAAAAATGGAGCTGAGCTCCTCTGAAATGAAGGTTTGCAGGGAAGAGCCGAAGAGGCAACGTGAGCACAGGAGGAAGCGCTCAACATCAAAGGGCTGAAGGACTGAGAGGTTTTGCTCTGTTAAGAGGAAGGCGAAAGAGGCTAATGAGAAAAGGAGCAAATGTTCTGGGAGGAGAGGGAAGAGACCAGCAGCGTATGGGAAGAGAAAGGCAGCAGCGGGGGAGAAGGTCAAGGCAAGGAAGGTTGATGGTGGGGAAGAGGGATGAAGATGCAAATTAACTAAAGAGCAAAGAAGACGACGTATCCCTGTGGTAGGTGGACGCAGGTGGCTGGGGAGGAGGCAAAACTCTTACTGCGCTTTCTCTGCTCTGACAGGAGGACGTGGCTGGTAGACCTCCTGCTCAGACAATGTCCCTGGAGCTGCCCACCCACTCCCCCAGGAGGTACTGGTCCTGAGCCCGCACTGTGGGACACCACGGTGCTGAAAAGACATTAAGTGCATAAAATTGTGATACAAGACAAACAGATACTTATCCCTGTGTCGGAAAGAGAATACTGCTTAAATATTTAATCATGTTTTGGTTTACAATAGTTTAATGGTGTTAAAGCATCTAATACATGCTCACAAAAAAATCAGCATTTTAAAGCTATAAAGTATTCTGATTCCGCCCCCCCTAGATAAAAGTAACCGTTTGACAACAGGCTCCCTCAAACAGTTCAGCCCATGATAGTCTCATTACAAGCTAACATATTCTCTCACATGTCTGAACCAAACCACTGAGAACATAATAAGTGATCATTCATAGATGCAGACTGGTAGCTAATAGCGTCCTCACTTACCTTCTAAACACTGAGCGCAGTTAAAATAAATTCAGGATGTACGCATGCGGAAAACTCGATTGCAGTTGCATCAGAGATGAACCAAAAATGGAAGCGTTCAGAATTGCTAGCGTAAAATCCAAATAATGACCTACGATAGCCGTCAGCCTGAGAGGACAACACATCCCCTGTAACCATCTTAAAGGGACTTTGCCAAGGTGTTGGGGGCCCACACCCCAGTCAGGACACGTCATTCTGTCCCAAGCAGATGTATTGTACAACTGAGCTGGGAAGGAAAACCTCTCCCAGCGAGGGCTCGGGGGCTGTGTGTCGTTTCCTTTCCTGGACACGTCTGGGCCTCCGTCCCTGTTGTGTTACTGGAGAGGTAAGCCAAAGAGTGCATCCACTAGGTAGGAAGAGTATGGTGGAAAGCCAGATGAACGTGGACGTGCCACTCTCTGTTCCTCGACCGAGGCTGTCAAGGCTTCCAGGGCCCGCTTCAACAGGGAAATGTTGTAAAGATCCATTTTAAAAAAGTATTTTAGAACACCAAACAGGTGAAGAAAGGCCTATTTACACCTTGCGGATTCCTTAGGCTGCGGTGGATGCTTCCAGTAACCGACGTTTTGGAAACCAGCCCTTCAAATTTTTCATGCTTGACTTGTGGTGGCTTCTTTGCACGGGGCAGCGGCGCGGGCACGGGGATACAGCCCCAGGTGGCCAGGCAAAATAGGAGAGCTGCCGCAAGTTCTGCAGTGCATGGAAATGGTGATTTTATGGATAATATTACATGGTGATTTATTAAAAGCTGTGATCCTCCAGCAGCTTTCACAGTATCATCGTAAACCAACACTCCTGTATAGTACATTAAGCTGGGTAATTCTGTTGGTTCTTCACTAGGGCCGGCAAAAGTACATTTAAGGTTGCTTCATGTGGGCTGGCGAGCTGAAAATCGTGTTACTCTAAACTGGTCGTCAAGGGGGGAGCAAAAGGCACCTGGTCAGCACAGCGTGGACATTTTGCAGGGCAAGGGAAGCCGGTAAGGAAGGGAAAATCCGGCTGTCGGCTACATCAGTCAGTGCCGGTGGCTTACACGCCAGGAGTGACTCTGCTTCAGCACCATTGAAAATAATGGCAGAATTTGTCTCTTTGGGTTTAACGATTAGGGCAGGTAATTAGAGCTCGTTGGTTCCTGCCCCTGCTCTGCTATTGACTTGCTGTGGGACATTTGGGTTGTCACTTGACCTCTTTATGCCGTGATTTTCCCTACAACAGCGTGGGAATACTAGCTGTTTTGTTGAGGTGTTGTGATGCTCAGGTAACTGAGGGAACATGCCAAATGTGTTAAACCCAGTGAAAACGGTATCCAGAGTGCAGCGTTATTAGGACGTATACAAGTCTGCGTTTTGGGAAACATTTAAATTCCTCATCTTAAATATCCTTTGCAAATGGAACTTGCAAAAAAGCAGGGCAAGCACTGCTAACACAGCTTTGCCACACACTGTCAAGTGCTTATAAACTCTATTTATAGCTACAGTTAAAGATTCAGATATGCAAGTACTCCATTAAAAGACCACATTAATGAGCCCTTAGAGAAAATATCTCACAAAGCCTTTTGAGCTCGTAACTGCTCAGTTGTGCAGGGCTTCTTGCTTGTTAACATTCATAAAATATAAATACTGTACACTAAACACCAGCACTTTGTGGATTGCAATGACTTCTCTCGCCATCACCAACACGTGCGGGTGGAGAAGCGGCAGCGCCAGCGCCGATGGGGCGGCATTGCTCTGCTGCAGGCTGTCAGTCTGCACCCGTCGCTCGCACGCCGCCTTATCTGGGGGCCTTTCTTCCCAGCGCGAAGCCGAGTGTCAGATTGACTTGCAGGTCAGTATCTGTGAGTATAATTTCAGAGAGAACAATATCAAACCTATTAGCTGAGAGTGGCAGAGTTGGGCCTTCTTGCAAAAGTGGCTCCAGACGGTGGCAGGTATTCAGGGCAAAATCTAATAGATAAAAATCACAGGAGATTATTTTTTTTCCTTTGACTTAAGCTAGCTGATGAGAAGCATCATTTGAGAGAGAAAAAGGTTGCTATGTTTGATTTGTCGTTATTCCCCCGTTGTCTTTTCCTGTCTGCAATTATGCAGTTCCCATTTTCTCGTTCCCTCATGGAATTCCGCATTTTAGGTGGTGACAGAGGCTCTTGCTTAAACGGTTTTGACATATGTTTTATCTGTGATGCTTTATCAAGTCTGCATTGTGTAAACAAACACCACTTGAGCCCATTTAAGAATAATTCTCTGTAACCTTTAATACCGCATTTCCATCCATCCACGAGCTGCAAAGCGCTTGAGCGCCGGAGAAGACCATTTCTGCTTTTATGCCTGGCTCTCCGCAAGCTGGAGAAACTGAGGTAGGGAAAGAAGGAGTGACTTGTTGGGCGCTAGTTGCTGGCACTCGTTACCAACCAATCTATGTCCTTTTATTTGTGCTTTTGGTCCCATTGCCTCTCAAACAGAAGGTGCCCGCCTGGAAGGAACGCTTCTGCTCCTGAAATGAAAAATAAGGACAGCAGGCCTTAAAAAGCTTCAGGGCAGTTCTTACTGTTCAAATGTGTCATTGATTTCAATAGTGCATTAGCGGGCTTGTTAAGCAGGATCTAGAGCGCTTAGCTTTATTTTATGGTGGTGAGCATCCGATTGCTCAAAATGTTAGCATCTTATTGTAACAGCAAACTGGCTAGTGCCGTAAACTGCCCGGCGCTGTGACTGCTGCGTGATTACCGAGTGCCTGATAAACCAGGGTCATTTGCAATCAGTTGGCGACGAAGGTGAAGGCAGGGCTGTGGCACCACGACAGACTGCCTTCCTGCTGCTCTCCTCATTAATTTCCCTTTATCTGCCTCGGTCTGTCTGTCTGTCTGCCGGCAGAGCGTTGCTGTCTGTCCCGCGTCCTGTGCGTGAGCTCCTGCTGAATCCCTCACCCTGAGCACCGCCACATTTCTGCCCCCCATCCGTAGGTGAAACTCAGACATCACCTGTGCCAGTAACCCGGGAGGCAGCAGGAAAAGTCCCACGGCTACACTGGGAGACCTGGGTGGGCTTCCCCTGGCCCCGTTTGGGGAGCTGGCCCTGTGTGCAGCGAGCTGGTGGTCCTGGTCTCAGGGTGGTCAACAGGGGTGGAGTCAGCGCATCAGCCGACCTGATGGACATCTCTTTATTAGGATGAGGTGAATCTCTTTCTTGACTCCCCTGGCTGTGCGGACCGCCCTCCACTAACTAAAAGGGGAGCACGATCCCTGGTTTCCAGGTCGCTGTTCAAACACGTGACAAAACCTTATGGGGTGGAACGGCTTTAACAGCAAAGATGGAGGGAAATTCAGTCCAGAGTGCCTGTACGGCATGTCCCCCCCGCTCCACGTGTTGTCAGATAAACCCTCGCGGAGCTGTGGATGAGGAAGCCACCAGGAATGGGCCATACCCTGACTTCAGGGTTTTGGTCAGCCACGGGTGGCGTGCAGCCCTGAACCTGAGCACCCGCCGGCACGGCCAGGGTGGGCTTCTCCTTCGGGCTGTTTTGGCCGGGACCAGGCACCCTCTGGGAGCAGGCAGGAGAGCAAAGGCTGGGGAAATGGTTTTGTAATCCACCGTCTCGGCACCGGCAAGGTTTTTGTGTCTGTCTGGGCAGAAATGGGTCTGTGGGGTTTCAGCAGGGGAACTCTCTGGGTCTGCAAGACTTAGGGTCTTCCAGGAGCAGCTGGCAATGGAGCGGGGGGCCGGGGGGCTTCCAACAGCGGTTGCCTCTTACATCCGCTGGGGACTGAGGGTTCAGGAGGTTCGTCTCCTTCTTTTTTGCATCTGCATAGGAAGCAAATTCCCACCATTGAGGAATTAAATACTTAAAACTGCTACAGAGCAAACAGGTCATATCCACGTCCTCTGTGCTTTAGGTGGTGAGGGGAAAGAAAGGAAACTGAAAAAAAAATCCCCTGCTATCGGAATCCAGAGGCTGCCTTGCTGGAAGCAACGCCGGCTGCAGGCTGGCCCAGCCTTCAGCTGTGTTAATTGAGTACATATACGTTAAGCTTCTGTGTGAGAGCAAAGGGAAGCTGAGAGGGAATTACGCGGGCATGAGGAAGGAACAAAATGGTGCTGGTGGAGGCAGGACTTGTGTGTGGGACAAGGGGCCTGGAAAGTGTTAGAAAATGGGAAGCTTCTCAGGGGAAAGCAGCTGGGCTTCCGAAAAAAGGAGGAACTTAAAGAATCGGAAAACTGTTCTTATTTTCAGCTGCATTAGAGTTAGGCACTTAAGTGCATTCTCAAATGTGGATCTTAACTCCTGTACCTCGGTTTGCCTCTCCATAAAACGCGAATAATAATTCTTTCTTTACTCACAGGGTAGTGTGAAAACAAGCTCGTTCGTATCCGGGAAGCACTTACATGCTGTATGGGAACTATAGCAAAGACTGTGAATATACAGTTAAAGCTGTGGGCTCGCATTGTGGCACTTGGCATCTGCCCAGATACGCTGTGCGTCACGCAGAAGGGCTAACGGAGGAGGATACGAAAACCCAGGCCACATTTAATGAGTTCTGAAATCAGGAACACGTGACTCCCCAAAATTAGCAGTGCAAAAGCTTTGAACTCATAGAAAACACTGAGAGAGGCATATGTATTCTTAAACAAACAGCAAAAGACAGTGAGGAGGTAGGATATGGTGGGGAAATACTCAAAGGTATAGTTCAAGAGATCTGTATACCATTGAGAAATAAATCTACTTGGAGTGGAAATGACCACTGTGGATGACCCGGGAAACGCAAAGAGCAATAAAGAGAGAAGAATATGAGACCTATAAATCCACAGGGTCAGCACTGCAGGAATGGGTACAAGAGCCTATTGTGAAAGAAGAACGCAAGAAAATGATCCAAAAAGCTGAGACAGGAGAAGAAGATGGGAAAAGATGGGAACACAATAAAGGTTTTTATAAATTTGGTATAGGGGGAGTCAAAGGTCGCACGGGGAGACAGCCATCCCCTTCCTGAGCAACAGGGAGGCTACCTGGACAAAAAGGGGGATATCGCCAGGAAAGTGAATTACTACTTGTACGTCAGCATTGAGCAGGGAGAGGTGGCAGATCTGTCACAGTTTCTGTACGTTTTCCAAGGACAGAAAATAAACAATCATTAACTCTAAACACCACCAGGGAATCAAGCAATTGACTAAAACCACCAGCATAAAGAACTATTAAAAAAAGTGGGTTGTTTACAGCCCAGATTTATTTTAAAAAATAGGTGCCAAAGCAATGAAATCAGCCAGGAAACTTAAGCCAGCTATGGGAGAGGTACCTGGGAAATTAAGAGGAGACATCCCTGCGTCCCAGAACTTTAAAGGAGAATAATGGGGCAAGAAGTGTCTATGAGCTCCAGGGAGCACTCGAGACAGCTGATTATCATTACCAGAAAGGCAGATATAACTAGAAACCAATTCTTTTACTTCATTAAATAACAGAAATACAGGGAAAAAGAAGGGGTTAAGAGGAATAAAAAATGAATTTTAGCATCCTCAGACTTCAAGAGTACAGGGATTCAATGCTCCATGAGACATCACTGTGTGAGATGGGAGGTATGGGACTGAGTCTCTAGATGCCGGGCTTGATTACTGAATCCAGGCGGTGATAAAAAATACATAGCGATTGTTTAGGGTAGAGGTGGATAATGGAGTGAGATGCTTATCTATTGAACTCTGTTAGCACTGTACAGCTGTCACTTGGAAGAAAGAGCACAAGTAAGGAGGACAGCAAAGAAAGAGGCATAACGGAGAGCAAAGAGACGTCAGGCTTTTGGAAGCAGAGGACGTTTGTGCTGGTATGTGGAATTTAACCCGAAAAAATGTGAAGCTGGGAAAAAGAAAGTCGAGGTAAAGGTGCCTTAAGGAGATAGCTGGGGCAAGTCAGCATAGGAAGAATATCTGAGGGTGGCAGCCAGGTTTCTGTTTGTGTTTCTCTTTAAGGTTCAGGGAGTGAAAGAACTAGGTGTCAACATTGCAACACCTAATTTTTATGTACTTTGATGGAGTTCATAACCTTAACACGTGCATTTAGAGTGCATGAGGAGACATAGCTACCTAGCAATGGGACCCAAAGCTTGTTTCACACCCTACAAGAAGTGCTGCCGATATCTGGTGACATAAGGCGGTTCAGCGCCTGTTCCCGCAGGGCGTTTGCTGCCGTGGAACCGGAGCTGGGCCGCAGGCACTCCTTTCAGCTGACTTCTCGTTATGACGGTAATCAGAGCAGGAGGCTGGGATGTGGGGAAACGGAGTGCAAAGCTCCCTCTCTCTTCCTGGAGGTGTTTCAGCCTGTAGTTCTCCTGTGTAACGCCTTCTTGGATGAGGTTTTTTTGATTCCTCCTGAGGAAAGCTGTTCTAATTTTTGTGTGTCGCCGTTATGTCCACAGAGAGGACAAGAGCCGAGGGAGCCGACAGCCCGGCAAGACCAGCCCACGTGGCCCAGCTGCCCTCCTGCTGTTCTTTGTGTTTCAGCACAACATGAAAATTGGGGAAGATGGAACATGTTAATATTGAAGTTTTGGGTTCCAGAGTTCATCTGCAGAAGGAGAGAGGCTGAAGGGGACGTAAGGGAAAGTGGGCAACCTTAACTGTATGTAGAGCTCTAGCATAAGTTTTGAAAGGAAGAATATTCAGATACATGGAGGTAAAGAGAAGTTGGAAGAAAATGCTACATTCGAGCTTACTGCAGTAAACTATGCCAGATTGACTGATATCTTTCCTTGGTTAAATTGAATTATGACCTGGATAAAGGAAACGCTTGGTTCTCCTGCTTAGAAAATGAAGATGATTGGTGAAGCTGGAGGACCTGAGGATTAAAAACGGATCGGTGAGACAGAAAAAGATTTGGCTAATGGGGAAATGACAGTGGGTAAGTTTGGGAGGGGAGGTAACGGAGAGCAGTTAACAGAGGAGTTTCTCAAGAATCGTCTTCAGGACCCCGTGACCTTGGTATAAAAAGGAGGTAATGACGACATTTTCTGCAGCCACAGCATGAGCGGAGAGGGAAGGCTGATGCCCCGGGGCTCTGAGCTCATCGCTGAATACTCTGGTGTCTATGGAGGCAGGCCGGTGATCCCAGTTAGGCACTGAAGTTAGAAGCTTACGGTGGGCTGCTGTGAATAGCTTGCTTTCCCTGGAAGAAATTGTTCCCTTAATGAATGAATTTTCCTGTATCAATGTCCCTTTGTATTTCAAATTGGTATTGTTAAACTGTTACTGTAAATGACTTGTAGACCAAGGTGCAAGAAAAACCGTGAGATGCCAGCTGCATCCTCATGCATGTTTTCACGAATCTAGCCCCCAAAAGATGGCAAAACCTTTATGAACTCCCAGCTGTTACAAAAGCCAGTAAGGGTTCCTAACTTCTAACCTAACTGCTGCTAGCATTTACCTATCTTCAAAGCAATTATTTTTGCATCTTTTTTTGTGTGTAGATAGTGAGAAATGCAGGGGTGCTAGAGCTGCATTGTTACGGCTGCAAAGCCTCCTTGAGCGTCAAACTCTTCCGTGCAGTCTAGACATTGACAGTCAAGACCACCTACTTCCATCAGCAGATGTGGACTTCTCTTCTAGGAGACCTTTACCCTTAGTGAACTCGGGCAGTAACATGTCAGGTGTAAACACAAGGCCTGTCCTACACTTAAATATTACACAAACCTTATTTTGAACTTACGTGGACAAAAAGAGCCTGCGTTCCTCGGTACTGAGGCAATTTTTAGCTCTGAAGGGCTGGGCTTTGCTAATACAGTCACGCACCCTCAACCTACTGATCAAAATGCATTACAAAACACCACTCCATACCATCTTCCGTTTCCCCCCCTCCTTTTTTTTTCCTCTCATCTCATTAATTTCAATCATGTAATAAGAAAAACCCAGTTATGTTAATCGGTACGACTCCCCCCTCGAGGGCATTGTGAATCATGAAATAATTCCATTCATTACTGACAATGCAGGGACATGAGTTTTCCCTTGAGGATCTGTCTCGTCGTGTGATTTGGTGACCATACAGAATGGCGAGAGGATTAGGGACATATTGTTTTAAAATTAATAGTTTGTCGGGGAGGGGCTGGAAGATGGTGGGGAAAGAGGAAGCCTAAAATTCCAGAGATTACGCTTGACTTCGAGGCTTTTGGAGGGTGATGCATCTAACCGGGATTTATCTGGCAAACCCAGCTGCTGTTAGCCCCGACTCCTATTTTCTTTTTGAAAGGCAGCTGAGCTGGTCTTTGAAACATGACACAGACCAGCAGAAAACTAAATTGATGTAGAGCTGGCCAGATTCATTTCTCCTTTTTTTATTTTTGGGAGTCAGAATTTCGTTTCCCTAAAATGCAGCAGAGCGTTCAGACACGAGCTCCCAGGCCGTCCCAAGCTCCGTTCGGTAACGGAGCCGCCGCCATGGGCTTGCTGAGGTTCGTCCTCTGCTCTAACAGGTAGCTCACAGCCTGCCAAGCAAACCCCGCGGTCCCGGCGCACAAACGTAGGTGATTCTAGCTGAGGAGGGAGGAGAAACCAAGCCCATTCTTCTTTTTTTTTTTTTTCCCCCTATTTTGCTGAGCTAGCAAAAAAAGCATCTATTGCTGCTTTTGCTGCATTTGCAACATTTTCATTAGCACAGGGGTTTTTTTGGAAACCAGGCTGCATTTGTGCGGAGGAAGTGAACCTCCTGACGGCTATGTCATTTCCCTTCTTTCCAAACAGCTTCTCGTCTGGGTGCACAGCCTCCACTTGTCTCGCTTAACATCTGGCTGTGAAAGAACAGGGAAGTTTCTGCCAGCTGTTCCTCTGCTCTTTTCCTTGCTGTTCTCTGACGATGGTATCAAATCTTTACTGCAGCTTTAATTTTGCTGGGTTAATATGCATGCTTTTGGGTGTTGTTCCTTTGGTGCCCTGGACAGATTTACTGGTTTGACGACATCCTTCCTTACCACTGAAGAATAGGTCCAAGCCAGCAGTGACCCTTGTTGCATGGGTGTGTTCATTAGCTAAGTGCAAAATACCGAACAGCGTCAGACACGTAGATTGTTCCATCTTGAGAGCAGCCTCTGTGCTGAGGATTACTCATGAAAAATAATCAGTAAAATACGTTGCAGATGAAGGCTGTGACACGAGAGATAACCTTGCCATTAAAGGTCCCGTAATGCAAGCACATCTCCCTCACAGAAGTGGAAACGAGGATAACATGTCTTTTAACTGGATCGATAGAGATCAATGCAAAGACAATAACTCAAGAAGTGGATGCATTAACCAGACCGTAAGAACCAATATACTCCCAAGTTGAACCATGGCTCTGGAATTAGAGGTACTGAGAGGAAACAGACCATGTTACGAAAAGCGATTGAAATCATACGCAAAAGACTGAAACATAAAAATAATTACAGGTTTTCGTTTTAATCATGTTGTACGGTAGAAACTGAGATCTGGAGGAGGGAGGCACAGGAATAAATTAGCTTTATGATCAGGAGTGAAGGACCTGTTTGCTCCTCGGGGTTATCTACAAGTCAGCCATCTGTAACAGAGGATGTGACTAACTGCCTTGGTGGAAAAGGAGCAACATCAGCCAGGGACCACGTAGTCGCCTTCTCCAGGCTGCCCTGCGTTGAGGAGGGAGCAAGCTTTCCTGTCACATCTGAGTGAAGGCTGGGAGTACGTATTTCATACTTCTACCTGCATGTTTTCAGAAAGAAAAAAAAAACAACCAAAACCCACAGCAGTTCTGGATTTGACAAGCATTTTGGAAAGGTTTGTGCAGTTGGAAGAAGTTAATATGCACGCGAGAGCCAAAATCCCCACTGGAAGAACTGCGGGGAAAAGAAAGAAAGGAATAAAAGGGCGGGGGAAATACGCAGTAAACGTGGCATCTGACAAGTGCAGCTGCTGCCACTGTAGGTATCCTGTGCACGACAGAACTGCTGAAAATAGTGTTTGATAGGAGTCTACCCCAAGATCTGGAGAGAGCCGCTGACTGTATGCCGCTCCGACAGTAATCTCTGGAAGATGTAGCTGCCTAGCGTTGCTGGAAAAGAGAAAGCAGCAGGCTATAGACTTGTGTCTAAATAGACTGACGGCGTGATCTTTTCTGGGTCTTGCCTTGTCAGAGAATAGGCTGAAATCCAAAGTTACCGGGAGTGTATGTTTACATTCCTCAGCCCTGCTATCACACCCACGACTGCTCTTTCGGTTTCAACGCGCCTTGCTCGTTGCCTTGCGCTTTCCCATTGTCCTTGGAAAGCCGGTGGCGGAGAAGCCAGCCGTGCTCCTGCCTTGCCACCTCCTGCTGCCGGAGGAGCTGAGAGCGCAGGAGAGCTGTTTCTCAGAGGTGTCTGGCCAGGGACTGTAAGGCACAGCAGGCCGGGAGCCGCGTGGTGCTATAGAAAGGAGGATCCCAGGCGTTTACTTGACTCCAAGGTTGGCCTCTGCTGAGGCTGCGGAGTGCAGTCGATCGGCCGGTCTTCTAGCGGTGATCACTGTTTCCCGGGGGCTGACAGGGATCCCAGCTAGGCAGCTGGTACAGATAATCCCTCAGGCAGCACAACTGCTCATAGGGGTGGTTTCTGGCGTACGGTCTTAGCAGGCCCCTGTTGGGGATACCTCCGAGCTTATGCCGGCTCATGGGGAGACCCCATGAGACAACAGGAAGAGGTAAAAGCCGAAAACCAGAAACCAGTTTCTGGAGATGCAACCACGCCTTTGAAGTACTCGCTCTACTGCTGTAGAGCAAGAAGGGAAATCTTAGTAAGAGACACTTGAACCTTTTAAGCATCATCTCTTGGCAATAATGACCTCTCATGCATATTTATGTACAGCACTTAGCTTTATAATGGCCACTCGAAAGACATTTAATTCTTTTTTGCCTAGTAATGAAGCTCTGTGGAGTGTGACAAAAATGTTCCAAGGTCCAAATATTAAAATACAGAAACGGACCTGGTATTTCCTGCATGCAAGCCAAAACTACCTCCTGGGAATATATAGTTTAAGAATTTATGTACTTCTTGATTAAATGAGTATGAGTTTGCAAGCATATATACATACCCATAAGAGTTAGTAAAATCAGGTAGTTGCTACAGGGCTTCAATCAGGCTTTCCTGGAAGAATTTCAGACAGGTCCTAGGGCTTGGTTTGGTTTGTAAAACCTTTTTGTTGCACAGAACTTAATGTTATGCATTATGCACTGAAAGCAAAATCATATGACTACCATTTCCTAAGTAACATAATTATCTTATTGATTCTTATGGGGCAAAACACTACTTTTATTGTTAATTAATACTGCCAAATCTGGTTATGCAATTCTGGATATAGGAAGTTCAGTTTAATGTGTGTTTAGGGTGAAAAAAAGTCTACAAATAAATGTCTTAAATAATTTTTCTTTTCCTTTCAGAACAAGAGTATAGATATTTCTTTGTGTGATCCCTGTTCTTAACTGCTACAGGAAATACAACCTATTATGACTTTTCATCAGGGAGAAAAAAAATCTAGATAATGAAACATAAAAATGCCTTGTGAAAAACATATTTAATAAGCTTTAAGTAGCTGAACAGAAATTCACAAGGCAAAGAAACACACTCCTGCTGTTTTGGAATCAAAGCAATTTTATGGAAAATGAAAAGAATACTCGCAATAAGTCCTTTCAAGGACTTACACTTTCATTCTTATTTTAAGTGGAAACGTATCAGGAAGTTCTTACGCGGAGGGCACAGAAATAGTATCTTGTCTGTCCCGTGGAAAAGACAGCATGAGAGATTCATTAGACACTAGGACATATAACAACTTCTCGATTCTTTCAGTTCTTAGCCAGTGCTCTAATGAAATTCAAACCTGCTACATCTGCCATACTACACTGTTAATTAGTTTTCTATTTATTTAGCAGATCTAGAAGTGGAAAGCAATCTATTGCCAGTGACTTGTTTGACTTCTGTGCTAAGCAGGCTACATTCCAATCCTCTGATGTTGAAACTAGCATGAATCCAACTTTCATCTCATTGCCATGTCAAATTAGCACCCAGCAGATTCTAGATACAAAGGCTATTTCCCCCCCCCCTCTTTCATTTGTAAAAGACCAACACTTCTTGGAAGTCAAGAAACAGAAGCTAGGCAATTTTTCTGCAATGTCTCTTTCCCCCCCTCTTTATTTGCTACAATGGATTAAATATCGGAGGTGTAGAGGCTGTGGTTTGTTTATATTGAAGGACTGAACATGATTTTAAGCAGACTGCGTTCATTATGTAAAACAAAAAATACTGGTGCGTATTCTGCAAGAGTTTGAATAGAATACTGCCCAGCCTAAGAAAAACCCAGAATGCCTCGGCAAAGCTGAGATGACTTTTGCACATGCTTTGCCATTTTCTATTTCTGTCTGTATTCTGCAAGATATTGCAGCATCTAAACATGACGTTCTGTATGTGACTTACTCCTATCTTGCAGTGTCAACAGAGACACTGGATTGTGAAAGAATAAAACAAAGCCAGATGAAATGAGAAAATAATTTGGCTAGAAATGAAGCCATTGATCCTAGCATACTGCACCGCAGGAGCCGCAGTGCATTAGAGGGGGATGTGAGAACAGAAACCTGCACCCAGATTTTGGGGTTTGCCTTGAACTTTGAGGATTTTCTAAAATCTGGATCCAAACTTTGAATGTGATGTTTGGATCAGGCTAGTCCTAAACAAGCCACTATTATACAATGAGTAAGGAAGATGCTGTACCGAACTTTAGCAAAGCTGATCTCCTACAGTACTGTTATTTGCAGAGCATCCTTCATAGAATGCTTATCATAGGCAACGTGTTGAGTTTGAGTAATTTATGGTGTAAGTCAGAGAGATACAATGTACAGGGCAGCAACATACAACAGCTGGGTCCAAATGCACACTGGTGGTAGTGTTCACAAAAGAAGAGCTCCTTTCAAGAGAGAGGAAATAAATCTCTTTTACTAGACCGAATGATATTTTGGGAAAAAATGTTTTTGGATTTAGGGTCTGAAACAGAAATAGTGAACTATGGGTTAAGTACTGGTTGAAAACCAGTCCGTGTGAGTTTAACTTTATTGTGTTAATTGATTAGACAGCCTGCGATTCATAGAAGAAAAGCTTTATAAAAATAAAGATGTGATACTTGGAAAGAAAGTTCAAAGCCAGGACTAGACTCAGACAACAAGGGTAGAAAGGAGAAGAGATCCAAAGGAGGCAATGTGTGAGAGAAAGTGGAATAGGAAGGGAAAATGCGCCAAGTTTTGAACTGAAGGAACCTGGTCTCAACTCAGGATAGAAAATCCAGGAAGCGTCAAGACAAGTCAACCCGACTTCTTTTCTGATTTAAATGCATTGCTGGCTGTCTTTCTGCTGTTTGAGGTTGTGGGATTTTTTTTTTTCTTTTTTTTTCAGTGACAGATACTTTCTTGACTTTCTGCTATTATTTCTTTAGTATGTTCCTCTCTTCCACCTTTAGGAAGAGCAACCTAAAAACCTGGTAATTCTGAGTCTGGGGAAAAAAAAAAGTACAGCATAGTGATACATTTAATGGACTCGGCAGTGACATGAATTCCCTAGTGCTCCCTGGAAGCCTCCATCCTTCCAGCTCAGTGTTTCATCATGGTAGAAAAAAGGAAACAAGCTGAATGAGTCAGAGTAATTTTCCTAAATTTTTTTTTAAGTTGTTTTCCTGGGTTCCTGGCATATTCAGAAGGACTGAACAGTGCTAATTAACAAAGCATGCCGTTAAGTAAATGTTGTATCTGTAATGATTGGGTTTGCATTTTTGGTAGTCAGGAACAGGAAAGAGTATAAAATAGGATTTATTCATCTTTTCCAGTGCTCATAGAGCTGAATGGACTGAAACAAACAGCTGAGGTTGGAGGCAGAAATCTGAAGGCTAGAGTTCTGATAATAAAGCTCTGCGATGTATAAACATGTCTTCTGATGATTAGGAATAAATCCACGTTTCAGGAGCCTGAAATATACCTGGTCCGCAGTTTGTCCAAATGGATAGATTATCTGCATACGCATATGAAACAGTTGCCAGAAAGACTTCTGCTTATTATGAACTGTTCGTAATCTTCCTGTAAGTTGCCAGAGCTGAACCTCAGCCACAGCTCCCCTTGTTTTTGCCCAGCTGGGAAAATTTGACTTTATCATGTCTGTCCCTGAGCGCCCGGGGTGCGTGATACAGTACATCCTCCCTTACTGATTGCTTCTGCCCCAGTTCAGAGGGGGTAGGGAGCTCATCCTGCAAACAAAGCTGCTGTAGTGCTCCTCTTTTTGATCAAGTTACATGCTCGTGTCTTATTTTCTGCAGTAGCATGAAAAAAGGAGTTTGTCTCAACTCCCATATGCAACCAACAGATGCTTGTGACCACGAATGTTGCATAATCAATGAATGATAACTTATAAAAATCTTTAAACCTGCAGAAAGAATTCAGAATTTCAGCAGATTTCTCTCCTGTCTGGCTGCTCATTTTGATTGGCTATAGAAAAAAAAGCCAGTTGTGCATAAACTCCATCTGTTCTTACAGAGTAATATGTATGTGGTTGGGAGGGATATTTGAGCAGTTATTGGATCAGGATTCCATCTGATGCACAGAGGAGGCTGCAATAATCAGCACTTCAACTTTTTGCAAAGATATTGGCAGAAGTAATTGATCCTTTAAGTGTAACGTACGCCTTGAAAAAATTTTGTAAGCTATTTAAATTATGCCTCCATTTTACAATGCTATGTAATCTGATTATACAAACTACACCTCTAATTCTTCCCTATGCAAATGTTGCACTGAAATGCTTCCGTCTGTGTTCAACAGAGCAAGATACAGACTTTACTGGAATGAAAGGCAGAGAGTTAAGGTGCCATTTCATAACGTGACTGACATAACTCCAGATTAATTGTTCTTCTGCTCTGTGATACACAGACACCGTACTTCTGTAACAAGATTTAGCTGAGAAACACCCAACGTATGGGCCAAGACAGGAAAGTGTCATTTTAATTGCAGGAAAGATAAAGGGTTTGTGGAAGAATAACATGAGGCGTATCTCTCTCAATTTGTTCTCCTTACTTCCACATTGCTTAAGCCCTTTTTAGTAGGGGTAGCTGGAATAAGATGTGAATTAAATTCTTGGTGCACTAGGACACAACAGCCAGCAGGCTGTATTATCATAACAGGCAGTAACAGTCAACCCAGAAACCTCTACATTTCTTTGGGTCTGATGCAGTTTTGCAGAACTGCAGGACACCCCCGGTGAAATCACGTTTGTGCCAGGAGATCCGAACGGACCGGAGGAAACAGCAAAGAGAAGATGGGGAGGAGAAGAAGCACCGAGCTCTACTTTCCACAGAATAAGGCCTCTGGAAATAAGACGGTACCAAAATCTCTGCATTTGCTGTTATGTGCTTAAAAAGTCCTTTATAGTTCAGGCAAGAATGATCCTCGCCCTGGCAAGCTCACAGGCTAATTGCAACCTTTGTGTGTTTGCCCAACACAGCGAAACGGAGAACTGTGGTGACAGCGGAAATACTATGACATTGCTTGGGTCAAAATACACATTTCAAGAGTATCAGCCATGAGGAAAGGGTGGATATTACTGCGGGACAAGGGGACATGTGGCACAGGGAAGCTGACCGGAGTAGCACAGCTCAAGGAGAGTGGCACCGTGGGAGAAGCCTGGATACTTAGGCAGGAAAGAAATTACGCAGGAAGCTTAGAAAGTCAGGAGCTGTGAGATAAATGAAAAGAGATGTAGCAGAACACCAAACTGAGTAGATTCGATTGCTCAAATTACGTGTTTGAAGTTGGAGTAGCTGGTGAAAGGAGTAAGGAAGATGTAGCCACCTGAGAGGCTTTATAGGGATTGTCTGGAGCTCAGGGGCAGAAGGAAGGTGAGAAGTTGCACTGTGAAGAAGTAGCAAAATAAAGTTAAGGAACGCTAAGGATGAGGTATATCTGTTCTGGAGGTAAGCATGGCAGTGAAAGATTTGGGTAAGGGGGAAAAGGGAACTTGGAGATGCGAGATGTGTGTTGTGGGGACAAAAGAAGGAACAGAAGTGTTAGAAAAGGGAGGAAAATTGTCCCTTGTGGGTGGGAGGGCAGGGAACACTAGATCTAGTAGATTATCTATGCAGTATGATAAGCAAAGCAGTAGCAGAGGATAGAGGGCTACCATTGCTTTTAATGGTATACCCTAATCTATATGCAGTACGCAATCTCATAGAGCTTATTTACAGACTTGAAGTCATGGAAGCACAGGTGAAAAGGTTCAGCTGGAAAGTTACAGGCCCTTTACACTCGGCACAACGCAGGCAAAACAGGGAGAAAGTTTCAGTGACATGTACCAGCGTATGGTCCAACACCAAAAAAATTGACTTTTAAAGGAAAAGTGGGTTAACTTTTTGGGGAGGAATGGCTCCCTGGCCCTCTGGACATCATGAGCTTTGCACTGTTTTTGGTGAAGGAATGTATTCTTAAAAGGTCTGCCATTACAAAGCTTTTTTTTCTGCAGCATGTGCCGTCATGGCCCTGGCACTCTTTTTGTTTATTGCCTGCTTAATGTGGCTGCTCTATCCCTGCTCTTCACGACGAGTGTCCTTTGCCACCACCCTCTGAATTCCTCCTGGGTTCATTTTGTTATTTGCTCCAGTTCTTTACACTTGTCTACTTCGGTGTCACGTTTTTGCTGCTGCCGCTGAGGTTGGGATGCACTTAAAGCTGTATGCTAAATCCTTTCCTTCTGTCTATAGCTCCTGATCCCTATACACGCTGATGAATGTTTGCCGCCTTGTTTCGGAGAATGCTTCCTTCTGCAGGTGATCAGGCACCCATGGCATTAAATTTGCTGCTTGCTTTCTGTCCGCTGTTTGCAATTCGCTCTCCTTTTCCTTAGATGCATCACAGAGCCTGATGAATAGTTGTGTTTTTCTGGCAGCAAGGGAAAAAAAAAAAAAGGCCTGCTTCCCATCTGCTGAGACTGAGGCTTTTTCTGAGAAGTGGTAAAGTCATCTCGGTGGTTTTTAAATTTTGGAGGACCTGACCAGGGTGGGGGTGGTGGCGAGGGAGGAAGGAAAAGAAACCTCTCTACGTTCTGATCCTGGGGAACGTCCTCCCTGCATGTTATTTTTTCATTTACCTTTGAGAAAACAAACTGTCCAGCGACAGTGCCTTTTTTCCCCAATGTTTTTTAAGGATAGAGACAGGAGTGAGAAGCACCTAAGTTGCAGCCCTTTGCTTCCCCCACCCACCGCCCTTCGTCAAAGGCCTCATTATGCATTGGCCATTTCTGTGTTCTAGTGGACCGAAGGGAAATACGCACGTAACCCAGCACCACATCCAAATTATTTAAAAGAGGTTACCTACTAGGACATCATGCAGTATCCATCCTCTTCCACTGAGCGTACACTGACAGCCTGGTAGTTCCACTGATTTTAATGTAACAAAAACACTGATAAAACGCAGGGGTTTCTTTGAAGTGGTATAATCAGTAATATAGCGATCTAAAAAAAATTTCAGTTCACTTCTTTCGTAACACTTCTGAGTGTCCCAGTTCATATTTGCATGTATGTACACTTTTAAAGAAGTGGTTTGTGCTTTTGATTTTATGTGTCTTTAAAAAGCTAGTCACGTCATGAAGGAATACAAAACGCTGAGTTTGAGACTCAGTTTATTTGCAGTTGATGATATTGTGAAGTTTTCTGGTGTTTTAAGTTCTCTAATTTCTATTGCTGTTTACTCTGGGGTCTTTTATTTCAGCACATTTCTCTGATGCAACAGAAACAGTAATACAGATGAAATATCTGTCATTTTTAGTGTACAGGTCAGCCACCATTTATATGAGACATGGTTTTAACACCTTTCAAATACTGCCTTTGGAGTTAAAAAGACTATTTTTTTTTTTTTTTTAAGAAAAGTCCCTTTCAAAGGGATATTATAATTTTAATCATTCTTCCGGAAAATTAGGGACGAAATCAATGAATCAAAATATCAACTGATGTCAGGTGGGCTTGAATCTTCCCTCTAGTTTAAAAAACTAGACTTCATGCTCAAATGTTCTTACTTCTGAATTACAGGAACCTGAACAAAAGTAACCATGTGCTTCCCATCCCATGAGAGCAGAATAACTGAGGCCATCCACCTTCACACAGGGAAAACCAAAGCCCACCAGTACTCAGGAAACCGTTTTGAGAAAATCAAATAAAATCACTACAGATGCAGGTAAGCGTTTTCCCAGGCTGCACTTGCATAGGGCTGCTCATTCTCTTCCTTGCTGGCACGGACATCATCTCAGGGTAAAGGGATTTCCTTGTTCTGCAGCCCTGGGCTTGTCCACAGAACAGTAAATGGCACGATGTGAGATTTAAGGATCAGGTCACTACTTTGTTTTGCACCCATTACTGGCTCCGGAGGCAAACCCTCCCTTCAACCCTCTCCTGTGCTTGGGGACACATTGGGTCCTCGTTTCGTCTCACGGGTCTTTCTTTGTGACAGTTTTTCCTTCTGTCATCACCTCTGAAGTACAACCAGCAAGCCACTGTTCAACACAAGTCAAACGCTCCGTGTCTGAGCTGGGACAGAAACCTGTAGGAGAAGAGGTATTGGAGCTTCGTTCTTGGCAGTTTTAGGCAAACTGCAAAAGCTTTTCTGTGGTGTAAATGGCCAAAAAGGGAGTGCAAGAACTTCTGTGAATGAACGCGGAAGACTTTGCTCAAAGTTGCTAAAAGTGCATGCCGTATATTGCTTGCTTCAAGGTTTCATAAGGTCCAAACCTGGCTGAGAACTCGCACGATTAAGCTGAACACCGTGCTGTTTGCAGATAGCTGCACGGCACAAGAGATCCCATCTCTGACCTCTCAATTTCTGCTTCGTGCAAAGGTCGAACAAACAGACAAAAAAACGTTCAGATGGGGAGGTCTGTCTTCAAATTTGTTTTCTAATTCACTGCTAAGACCTAAAACATCCAACACATTTTGCTGCTTAAGTAGCCTTCTGTGAATGAAGATACCAACACCCAGAAGCTCTTTCTCAAGTTTCAAAACCAATTATTCTAAAAATAAAGCCTTTGTCGTGTTTGGCTGAAGCTAAATAAACTTGAAATTCAGATATTATTTTGAAAAGAATGGTCTGCTAATTGGTGTTGAGGTTTAAATATTCGAGCTTGTTTATTTCTCCCACCTCCTTACATGATGTCTCAGAAATATTCCCCTGTTATTACAGTCTATTAAATCAGGCTTATCAAAAAGGAAACATTTATTGATATCTTGAGAGACGTGTGTCTAATTAAGGTTGTGTTGCTGTGCATATTTCATATTAAAGTAAATGTTTCCTGCAATTTGACTTAAATCAGGTCTGAAGGGCCTTAAATAAGTGCGTTTGGCTCTGTCACATTTCTTCTCCTTTCCCTGGACTGAGGGAGGATGTTCTGTATCGGTTTGCAAAGTCACATCATTTACCATCGCGTGAGAAAATTCTGCCACACACTGTAGTATTTATTCCACACATTTGTCACTGGAAGTGTCGGCAGCTGGTACTAAATGCGCATTCTTGACGGAGCTTCCAGGCGCTGGTAAACGCAGAAGAAGTCTGGAGCATTTGCAGATTGATGTTCTGACGTTTGATTAGACAGCTACTTTGCTTATGTCTTGGCTTTTTCACCCAGTTTTACTTGGAACTATGATCACTAGAAGAAAAGAAAAAAAGATTTATACGTTTCTGAATTGCTGGTTTAAAGTTTCCCATTTACAAGCCTGCTTTTGTTGCTTTTATTGTTGTGCAAGGTCCCTCTTTGTGCTGTTACTGTTGTCCTTTCCTGTTTTCTTTACTACCTTTCTTCTTTCATGTACAGCTACCACTGTTAGAAGGAAATTCACTCTTAAGTACGTAGCCATTAAACCACCGGTCCTGTGCTTGAGTTCTACTTTCCTTGTGCCGTCCCTCATCTCTGTGGTTAACTTAATCCTTCATGAATAGTCTTTTCCATGCTATAATTTAAATGATATGGTATGTAACCTGATCTTAAATGGTAATTTAAAAGATTAACAGAAAGAGACTAGCTGCTACTATTTCCTCTGTGAAACACTGTCAGTTTTGAGTGAAATGTCATATATGCCGATGTGGAAAGGTGTCCAGGTGTTTAGAAGAGTCATTCATGATGCAAGAGTAAGTTTATCTAGTTAACTATAACATTTCTGTCAAATAGCTGTGTAATAGATTGTTATCTTAATTCTGCTGGCAGAGGGATGTAGTAATGCAAAACTCTTTTGCACGGTATATTTAAATATATATATACACACACACACTCATGCACAATTTGGTATGTGTGTGTAAATGTATACACACGCTACTATATATCAGTATATTTACAGATTCACTCTTACAGAAAAAAAATATTTATATTTGTGTGGGGACCCGAAGATTTCCTATTCTTTTATCAGCGTTTTCTAGATTTTGGCAATCTTTTTGTTGCTACTCTAATTAGTATACTATGTAATAACTTTAAGCTATGATCTTGCTGTAATAGATGGTTTACACAGAACAGAAAGAGACTATTTTTACCAGTGATACTATAATCCAAACAGACGTAGCAGATAAGAGGAGGAAGAAAGGAAAAATAGTTGTTCCTCACTAATGGGGCACTTAGCGATAGAACAATCCCACGCTCTGCTCAAACTCACACGGGGATTCCGTCTGCCCTGAGAAATGAAGCAGTGCCAGGGAGTGCATCCTGGTGTCGGTGCCGTTCAAGTGTCAGAAGAGCCCCGGGATGGTTTTCCCCCGAGGCCAGCTAGCATTTTCCCAAAAAGTCTTCCCGGACACCGTTCGATAGGTGACCACGCTGTGTCGGATGAAACCTTAAGAGTATGAATGCGGCCAGCCCAGGGTGCCCGGCGTTACAGTCGCAGTTGGGTCCTGGTCCTGTTTGTTTAATTTTTTGGAAGAGATGCAGCCAGAAAAACTGTATTGAAAGTTGACATCAAATCCAGATTCCTTTTGTCTCATCCCAGTGCCTTTCTAAACCATTGCCCTCACTTATATGACTTTATTCTCAAAAGTCACCCTGGTAAAATGGCTAAGGCAGTGTTTAAAGAACAAAACAAACCCGTTTATTTTTCCTCAGACAAACATCACAAAATGTTAATCGACTTGTTTCCAGCTTTGACGTTTGTTTTTTTTTCTGTGAAAACCAAGAGGACAAATGAAAGAAAGCCAGAGATAACTGATTCAGAAATAAACTTTCAGAATGTTCTAAAATTAGATTATGTAATTAGTATCCAACTTATGAGCATTGATATTTGCTGGAATTACCCTTGTGTGAACAAATTCAGTTCACACAGTTTAGGAACACTAAATGATCTTTAGGAAGGAACGATGCTTGAGGTTTCTGTAAGCTTCCTTCATTGGTTTAATTCCTGATATCCAACAGTTCTTACAACAAAAATTCTCACACTTTGCCGAAGAAAATCCTTGACAAACAAATTGGCAACGGTTATTGCTTAAAAACTGGCAGAAATGGAACGGTGCCAAATTATTATCTTCTGATCTAACGAATAGGTATTCTTGAAATAACAGTACAGGCTCCATATTTGTTTACCCTGTATTCTTCTTCAAATAGGTCTGCAAGTTTTGCCTGTATCTTCTTTGGCCTTTCAAATAATCACTTTGTATTTATAAAGTGTGCAGATTCTGCTGGCAAAAGTTACAGAAGCCGGTTCTTCCGCCCTTCCCCCTTTACGTGGAGAAGTTCAGACAGGAGAAAGCAGGGTAGGAAAAACACTGTGCTTGGAGAGGAAAACTCTCCCAAATCCACTTTCCTTCTTCCCAAGTCGGCACTGTTGATGTTGGGAGCTGCTTGCCTGGGAGAACAACTGCTAACCTCTTGGTGATTTGTGAAGACATCTGGAGTTGATTTGTGTAAGAGGGAGGAATGATGTTCTGGTTTACCCCACCAGCATCTCGCAGCCTTCCTGTTACAACACTCGACCCTTAGAGGAGTTCCGTACCTAAGGTAATAAATGCATCTTCATGTCTAGAGGCGGGCTCAGGTTCCTTCATCAATTAATTCGTGAAGGTTAGGTGTCTGAAGAATATTCCTGGAAACTAGATTTGCAGGGAGTCCTAACAGAACTATGCTCATGAATCTGAACTGTGAATCTGAACATTGCTTACGTAGGATAAGAAAAAAGCATGCATCATCCACAATAACTTGAGAAAATGTGTAGACCTGCTATGACGATATTCTCAGAGATGATGAACAAACTCGCCCTTTTTTTATTTTTTTAATGTTAGGGTAGAATGTCTTTTGAGTAATTTGTCTTAGGACATCTTGTGCTAGACCTAGGTAATTGTGGCTTCAGCACTTTGTAGGTTTTCTGTCTGCTAGGAGCTCTAGGTCTATCTATCAGCAGAAAGTAAGGCATCTGTGAGTACAGGAGGAGACAGACAACTTGCACGTTATATGCCTGTATCAGTTGTTCAGGCACCAGAGAGGAGTACTGTAAGCATGTACATCAAAATCACACAAAAAAAAAAAAAAAAAAGATTGCCTTCCAGATTCCCTTTCAGTTCAGTGCCATCCATGGAGATACACCTTCCATCTGTGAGGTGACTCTGTGACACTAGTATGGAAACAGCTACACTTCTCACAGCTTAGGTAGAGTGGCATATTCCTGTTAAAACGCTGTAATTCAGCTGTAGGAAATTTCTTTTGGGGAAGAAAAAAAAGGTACCTTTGTGCAAGAATCTATCTGGAAAAAATCCCAGCCTAAAGATTAAGTGGACTCAAGAAAGTACTTTCTTGAAAGCACACGGCTGCACCCCACTGCCTTCAGATAAAATGTGACAGTGCTTCAGCATCAGCCTTAAGAAAAAGGACGATTGCTCATTCTTAGTGTTCACCACAAAAGATGAGTGTTGAGAGAACTTAGGTGCAATTTCCAGTGGTGTGTGTTTTTTGGTTGTTTTGTTTTTGTTTTTTTGTTTTAATCCTTACATATCTTGTCATTTCTGAATTTGAGCAAAATTCAGACAATGGAAAATAGTAACAAATGTGAAGTGAGTTCTTCATCTAGCAAACAACTAAGCGGGAGTTTCTACTTTTGGAAATCTTAACCTGTTTGGTAATTCTGACAGCACTGTGATTTGGGTCCTTACAATCAGTTCCATGACCTTTTCTTTTTTTTTTTTTTTCCTTTCCTCCAGGAATTAGGGTTTTGCACTGGGACCAAAAGTCTGAACCCATTGTAGGACTCTGATTCAGGAGTGAAGAATGCACTCCTACCCTTGCTTGTTTTTGAAGTAAAACTTCACAAGGCAGAAGATCACTAGGTAGGTTTGTGGTCTTGCCTTTAAAAACGCACCAAGAGCATTACTGTTTTATTTGTGCATTTTCACCTTCTGGAAGCAGAGCTTATGCTAATAGGTTAGAAATCTGTGGATGCAAATGGGATTCAGAGGAAGAAAATCAGTGCTCATCTTGGGTAACGAGTTTATGTCCTGTATTCTGTGTAAAGAACGTGAGGCCAGAAGTCCCTTTGGTCTCGACAGGACTTTCTGGCTCCTCACACGGGTCCCTTTCTATGTCGGCTTCTGAGAGCGGAGAAGGCGGCTTGTCCTTACACCGGTGTGCTGGGCTGAGATGCAGCTGGTGGGCGCGTGCCTATGATGCCTTAGCGCAGGCTTGTTCTCTTCGTAAATTCTTGTATTTTCCTGTGCCGTTTCCTTTCGGGCAAAGTACAGGCAATAACTTTCCTCAACATTAATATGGCACTCCTGCGGGGCTACAGCCTCTTTGGCATCTGGGATCTTGGGCTGGGTTTTTTCTTTTTTTTTGGGGGGGAGAGGGGGTAGTTTTCTGGCGTTATAAATGAAGGCCTTTTACCAGACCCTGACATACCTGCTCCCTGACTTAGGCCTAGAGCTGATCCACCTTTCTTACCCCCAAAAACTACTTTCAATGACCTTGGCTTGTGCACCACTTTTTTTCTCCTCTCTTCGGGAGTGTTAATAGCTTAAAGGGAGCCAAAAAAGCCCCTACGCAAGCCAAGGACTCTCTCCACTTTGGTTTTTCCTTACCGTCCTCCATATAAAAGCTTTCCGCTACGTCTGCCTCTACCACCGCATCGCTTTTCAGTGGTTTTCCCCAGCTTTTCTGTTCCTTCCTTCCAATTCTTCCTTCTTCAAAGATTATTCAGGTATCTCATCTCCCTGCTGCTCTCTTCTTCCAACGTTTACCAGCTTGATGCGTTTCCCTCATTCACTGATTAATCCCCTGTCCCCCGTACATGTGTGTATCTAGAAGGAACTCCTTCTTCCCCTCCCCGCAAAGCCACCCACAGAAAAAAGAGGCAAGTCATTATACAGATGTGCAAATACGTTTCACTAAGATCCCACATAAATGCTTCAATTTGCCCAGGCCGGACAAGTCCAGGTAAGCTTGAAATCTCCCCAGTTAAGAGACAGAACTGAGATTTTTTTTGATCACTTTTAAGTTTAAGTACTTCAACAATATCTAAAATTGTATCTGTGCTCACAACTGGCAATGTAGACTTACAAAAAAAAAATTAAGGGGAAGATGCAGGTTAAAGGTTGAAAGACTAAACAAAAGTGATGAAATTTCAGTTGTCAAATACTAATTTTTTTATTAGGCTGTATACAACTTCAGTGTCTTGGGATCTGCTAAGCAAAATTTGTTTCACTTAACCCTTGGGTATCACTGGCAAAGTGACTGAAAATAGCGAAGTGAGTATTTGAAGATCATAAACAGTAGCTTTAGAATAAATGAAATGTAGAGGGCTTTATTGGATTTAATTACATATGAAAGTGAGTACCTTGAAAACAAAATGCAATAAAAACACAAACATATTTATTAATTATGAAATTTAGATAGGTCTATTGTAAATAGGAAAAACAGAGCCTAGACAGTGAAATACTATCGCACTTGAAGAGCTAAGAGTCAACATTCCGCAATTGCTTCAGTTAACGTTTTTAAACAATAGCGCAAAAGCACATTTTAAAGATCTCATGTTCTGGTTCATGAATGTGAAAGAATTTACTGTCTCACCTGTGTGAGTTAGGGCCCTGTCTGCCACAGCTATGTGTGCATCAGAGAATAAAAAGGGGTAGAAGGGAGGAAGAGATGATTAAAGGTTGAAGAGATGACTCTTCTTAGCAGCACAGTATTAAAAGAATTAATATATGCATATTTCAGTTCTAGGATTTTAATGCAATATAGTCTTCCATCTATAAAAATCATTCCTTAAGCTACAGTATTGAACTACCCATTTGAAAATAAATTCATATTCTAGTATATCTAGCTATAATCTCAGTATATTCTATGTATGTAATTTTTAAAAAAAGTCAGTTTAGTTTCCAGAAAAACCCTCAGTCTCATAAAATTTAACCCTCCTAAACAAATGTACTGAAGTTTGCAAAATCATAGCAAAACCAGTTTCATTTAATTATTTGACTTGTAACTCAATACTTAACTGCACCTTGTATCATACAAAAAACCCCCCTATGCATCATGTTTATTCCTACTGATGTTAAAGGAAACTTGTACAGGGCTGAAGCTTTGCCTTTTCTTAATTACTAAAACCACAAATCCAGTTAAGACTTTTTAGACGAGCTTTCATTTTTCAATTAACATGGTTTATTCCAAATTTATTCAGGGCTGAAACAAGAGTTACATTTGCAGCTGAGGAAAGCAAAGATGAAACTTTGTTCTTTCTTTTGTGCTCAGCCATACAATTTATTTTTCTCTTGGCAACAGATTTTAAATCTCTTTGCCTTTTTTTTTTTTTCCATGGGAACTGTTTTAGTAAGTGCTGACATTAGAGCTGACAACGCTTTGTGTGTTGTTGTTTTTTTTTTTTATCTTTTGCCTGGTTTCTGTGTCTGTGTGTGCAGGCATGCATTCATTAACGTAATTCCTCAACATTCAACAAGAGTGCATCATAAACCAGAGGAAAAAAGCCTCATAAATATTTAGCTCCTCCATCTACCTTCCAAAACTAAAGTGAAAAAGAGTATTTAGTAAGGACTTGGTTTGAGTTAATCTGCATATGAACTGAAAGGGGGTACAAAAGGACGAAAAGGTGGTGGAAGCCAGCACACAAACCCCACAGTCTCCAGGGGGCCATTCATCTTGTTCTTGTCAATACAATCTCAGTCTCACTGCTTGGCTGTTTTCTGCCCATGACCCGACCGAGCAGCTTTGCAAAGACCATGTTGCAAAGGACGTGCGTGCCGTCTTCCTAGTTTTCTTCTATCGTGTAATTTTTCGAGAGGAGAAGCAAAATACTTCACGTTGCGGAAGCCGGAGAATTTTCTCTAAATGCTTCTCTACTTGTTCGTGGTCCACACCCTGGCATACAAACTTAAATGTTTTACATAAAAGGACAAGTAGGTTATATGTAAAGCAGTTTTAGGTAATTTGACAATGAATGAGAGGTAATGAGATCACAACGCAACTTAAAGCGTCTTATTCTCTGCTGTACGGCTACAAAACCATACAATTTGGACCAAGTGCTGTATATATTGATATATAAAACTCCACTACTTCTAACAAACAACACTGTCAAAAAGTCCAAAATTACAGATAAAAAAAAATAGAACACCAATAAAATTTGGTATTTAATGTATTTTCATAATTGAAGAGAGTCACAGAATCGTTTAGGTTGGAAGGGATGTCTTGAGATCATCTAGTCCAACCCCACATATGGAATTCTGCAATTTATTTTATTTTTAAAAATGAGGGAAAGTGTAATACATTCAATAATTACTTAATTTTTATTTCGTGATCTGAGATCAAACTAACTTTGAAGGATTACATCACACTACCTACATACAATGACTTTTGACCTACGACTGCTGTGCTTAGCTATCCTTTTCAGCCAAAAGGGCGCAAAGGCCACTAAACAGTAAAGTCTGTAATTAGACACAAATAATGATGTCACACATAACAGAATTCTTGATCATAAGCAGCCACAATAGCAGGTTTTTTGGTTGTTGTGAGGACAAAGTTAGCATGAAATAATGTAACTCACTCAGTTAATCAAGCTCCACATCAGTCATATGAACTGAATTACAGGAGAATTACATCAATACTGTATGCAAAATGGTCATGTAACGTATTTATAATATTCACTTATCTTACTACATTGCTAATCTTCTGTTTTGCAGTTGTGATAACAGAAAATCCAGGTATATTTTTTTTCAAATTAATCTGTATTTCAGTCTCCTCCTTAAATGAGCTCGGCTGTTTTTCGTATTTTTTTTCCTTTGGTTGGTTGGTTTTTGTTGTTTTTTTTGTTACCAGACCTCCCCAAAACCCTACTACTGGAGCAAAATAGTGAGTGTATCAACATTAACAGCAGGTACAAGCCTGAGCATGCAAGGTGTTATGCCTCCCCCACTCATCACCTGTTGTCAGTCTAACACGCAGGACTCCTCCTACACGGACAAACTTCTAAGGAAGTACCAAGATCTAGCCATAGCCAGAGGGGCAATTGGTTTCACTACTAACCTGCAAGTCAGGTGCATACAAACTTCAAAATGGGACAAAAGATCAAGTATGCCTCTAGTAATGAAAATCACAGGGATAGCTATAAATAGACAACCTGGAAGGAAAACCACCAAGGTAGGGATGTATACTTTAATTGACTTCTGGCATGAAAACTGGCCATCTGATGGGCTAGGCCATGACTTTTTAAAAGCAAGTAGAAAAATTCTAGAGATGGGGAAATGCTGTAAGACAAGCAGTGCCTCCTCTCTCTACCTCTAACAGAGAAGTGGTTTGCCAGCTTCCCAAATAACAGGGACTTTCCAGACCCTTCTAGGGTGTGAAGAAGGCAGGCTGCCTAATGTGGATTAGTTAATACCTGTTTTCATGCTGACCTTCTTTAATCAAAACAGAATTACAAAAATGCAAGGTAACTTTGTTCCTGCCTCGCCTCAAGTAGTGTTTTCTTTACAGTTCCTGCCACAACCTGTTGTTTTGTGAGCATATTGTCAGACCAGACCAAACATTCGTTTGTTAATACATAACAAAACAGTATTGTTATGCAAACTGGATAGTGGAGTACACTCTCTGGGAAACTTATTTTTGCATTTCTCTGTCCCTTAAGCGGATAGGGTAACAGTTCTTCAGTCCTGCCAGGATTTGGGGTGTGTAGGGGATACGTGTATGCTAAAACCAGAAACAACCGTTATGCCTGTTCTGTAAAAACAAAAACCTGCACTCAATGTGTTATAACCTTTCTTAGTTTGACAAGTTATGTAAATAGCTAAAAGATGAAGAGAACTGCCCGGGAAACTTTCAAATACGTATTTTTAAACAAATAAAACACCCTAAGAGATAATGTTAACATTTCAGTGATCATCTTTATTTATGAATGATACAATAAATTCCATAATATAAAGCTGCCTATTAGGTAAAGTGGCCTTAAAAACTTCTGCAAGTTTTCTTATAAGTTGTAACATGTACATGGAAACTTCTCATGTTCTAAATGAACAGGAATATCTAGACTCATGTGAGCTGGATCTGTACGAAAGTCATTCGAATCTACAGGAAGCGCGTTGTTTTCCTTCCCTGTATTTCAGTCACAATCGGAGACCAAACATGAAACATTTCAAACTAAGAATAGTAATAAAAATTTATGAGAATGAGAGATGGCCAGCAGTGTGAAGTGTAATTTCCAGACACTTCAAATTCAGCTGCAGTGATTTTTTTTTTAATCAGACCACTGTATCTAAATCTGGGCGTTACTCCATTTTGCCTCTACCCCACAGTGAACTTTTCAGCCTCCTCCCTTGCCCCTCTACTCTGTGGTCTATCCAACACAGTTACCTGATGAATGTAAATTACTAACACACTGCTGAAAGCCAAAGCTAGGGAATGATGACCGCATTACCTTCGACGGGGTAATTTAGTTCTTGTCAAAATCCTGAACCCAAGCTGTTGTTCAGACTATTCGGAGACCAAAAGTGTTTAATAGAAAAATGTTTCTGCATGCTTACAGTGAGATTCAGCTGACTGTTCCAACAGTTCGCAGTGGCCACTCCAGATGTCCCAAAGATGGAAGAGACATCTGCACAGAGCTGGCAGATGTCATACAGGAACTATGAAAGAAAAGTGACCTTCTGGAGCTGCAAGAGCAGTACCATAAGGCAAGTGGATCCCACCCTTTATTGTGCTTATAAGCTTGCAATAATGAATTACTGTAATCAAACAATGAACTTATTTTAAATAATAGATACAGTATTAGCTAAATAAGATCATATGATTTTGTATGAAGTGACTGTAGCTCAAAGTGAGTCAGATCTCCTAGGTTAGCTAACAACCCAGAAACATCCACCTTTTGGCTTTGAGCCCAAGAGCTGTGTTTTACTGATTGTTATGACATGTCCTTTGAGCTCCGGTGACAGTCAAACAGGGACTTCAGATGCACCAGCCTACAAATGCCAACAAAGATGGCATGAGATTTGGGATGCTTCCTGTTTCTATGAGGAAATCCTGAATGTATCCAAGTGCTTAAGCAATAATTCTCTGCACTTTTATAGTGGCTTTCATCCAAGGAACTTGAAGCACTTTACTACAAAGCGCTTCATAGCTTCTGAAGAGTCGAAAACTGTGAAATGGGCTCTGGGGCATATCATAACTACAACGTATGTGGCTACTATATTGCAGGAAAGACCTCCCACACTCAACAGACTGACTGTGGGTAGGAGGAGCAAATGGGAGACAGTAAGTCATCCACAAACAAAACAAAGTTTAGGCTTCCTAAAGTGAAAAAGGACCATAAAAAAAATACTAAGAGATTGAACATTGCTCTTTCCTTTTAGAGAAAAAGGCACAAATACCCATGAACAGATAAAGCAGAGAGCAAGCTTCTGAGCATACTATAGCAGGGAAGCACAATAGCCTTTGGGTGGGTAACCAACAACCACTGTAGCACTGCTCGCTGTCCTTTGCTTTGGATGAACACTGTTGAGCAATTCTCTTCTCTCCAGAAGCTTTTAAGATTCATATTACTTGGTCCCCTTCTTTTCTCACAGCTTTGTAACTCCAGATACTTCTGCTTCACCATTAAATACATAAAAAAGGATTTGTATTTATTAAAGACATGGAATGCATAAAGTATTGAGTGGGGGGAAAGATTTCTAGTCAAAAATAAGATTCTGGATTCTTCAGACTGATTAATTACCTTTTATTAGAAGGCTCAGCCAATACAAACCAGAAGGTTTTTAAAAAAAAGATATGCAAAGTTCTCTTATAATTTGTTTAGATGTTTTCTGTCCAGATAAATATAAGACCCTTGGGCAAGAACTGCTGCTCTTCGACTACTGAACATTAAGAAACATAAGCAACAGACTCCTAGCAATCCCTCAGTGTTAAGTCAATATACATATACATTTGTATTTCAGATGTGTTAAATTAATGTATCAATTACATTTTAAGCTCTACTTGGTTTTAGTAGTAATTGAGGAGAGAGGTTAATTTAAATCTATTCACAAAGTTAAGGCTGAAAAACAGAGCCAGGCAGCATTTACAGTCACACACACTCACTGCTACTCCCACTTCTGCAACGCATGGCACAGGCTGGCTCACATAGGGTTTCCGTACACAAGTTGTCCAAGATGGACAGGCCAGAAGCCATTTGAAATTCGCCCCTATGCAAGCCTGGAGCTGTACAGCTAAGGTAGTTATTTTGTGACTGTACAGATGGGAAGTGCAGTATCTAGCACAGTAACTGAAGCTACAGGACGGTGCATAGGATTAGACACACTGGAAACATGGACGGTGTATTTCAAGAGATTATTTGGCTTCTTTTAGCGAGCTAGAAAGAGTATCGGTTACTCATGATCCAGCAGTAAAATGCACAAAACCAATGCAAGTGTTTATAAATTACAGGATGTAGGGAAGTTTATGAGCTTGGAGGTGAGACATACCTTCAAAATACAGGATTCAAATATGTTCTGTGATTAATGAGGTCTTTTTCCTCCCAGCTTTTAAATTGAAGTGCTGTTATGAACGAGATGATGAAGCGGGTAAAATTCTATGTTTACAACGTAGTACCTCAGTTTAGGTTTCTCTAAATTGCTGGTAATTTTTTCCTTCTCTGTGCTTTCTCAGATTGCTTTTCTTTCCCCCCTTCTCACCATTTTCTGCCTTTCTCAGCAACACTGTAATAAAACTGGCATACCAGAGCGTGTGAAATGAAACCAATCTAAACTTTGTTTTTAATGCACAGAGATTTCTTTAGGAGCCTAGCAGAACTACCACCCTCTCTAGACAGACACACCTTTTCTTGTTGCTAGAACGCTCTCTTTTCTGGAGAAAAGTCCACATAGCAGTACATAAAGAAAAAGCATGTACAGACATGATGTACCCATGGAAGTTATCCACTTAAAAATACAATCTACTAGGCGATTAATCTATGGCAATCTTGAATATTGACGTAATATATTCTACTACATATTGATTTACATCTTTTCTGTGCATAACCATGACTATTTGGTAGTTAGATGAGGTGAAGCCCAACGCAGAGATGCCCATGCCTTCCCTAACTACTGAGAGTTAAACAAAATGCTTAGTATTTTATGAAGAATTTAGGCCCCTCCATCCTATCTGTGCAACAGTATGCTATCACAGTAATTTAAGGTATACGGAATACATACCTTACCAAGAAAATTGTCAGGTACAAGATTTAGGTCAAAGGTGGAAAACACCTTTCTGTTTGACTTAGCATTTTCTTTTCTCCTCAAGCATAATTAATACACAACCACAGGAACAGTGAGAATGCAGCTCCTCCTACTCTTGTGTAAGTGGATGAATCACAAAGATATCTCTTCTTCTGGCTCCTTTATTCCAACCCGAAGAACGGCCAGTTCTAACAGGAGTGACACTGTGGGTTACTATACCCTTCTTCACAGTTGCTGTACATCTTGAAGTACCTCAAGTATAAAAGATACAAATCTGAATCCTCCCAGACTAAGGTGCGCTTAAAACCTGTATGTTCCACTTCCTCAGCCATCACTTAGCATCAACAATGGATAAATTTAGGCATTATCTCTTCCAAGATTACACACAGCACTCAGAGATGTCCCTTTTTAGTCTGTGAACACTATGCCATCTGCTTATTACTTTGAACGATGCACTACTATGGCTTCTGTTTGACAAGTTACCTGTTGGTTTGGCTTAATGTCAAAAGAAATACGTTTTTATTGTCAGACACATCACAGAATTTCAGTACAACTGGTTCTTGAGATTTTTAGTCTGGCTGTAGACCTTACTCTGTTCATGTGTTAATCACCTTGCAGAGATGGCTGGATTTCAGATGTCCATCTGGTACTGGCCACGTCCGACTGCTGCATTACAGTTACAGCTGCTACAGTCTTGTACACCATGAATGATTCAACACGGAATCACAAACACAGTATTTTTCCCTCGAGTGACTGTCATGGGTAAGTGAAGGATTGCTTCTTTTCCTCAAGAAGAGTAGTATAGCACATTGGTACTTTCCTGTTACAGACAGTGTTGCAAAAGGCTGATGACATCCAACTGTATATGCCTATGATTTGGTCAACAGAGATGCTGGAAGTAACAGCCAACACTTTACCTGAAAGAGTATGTTTCCCTGGAGCCATCAGCTCTCCTATTTCCCAAGGTACTATCAGCTATGAACATTATAGCAGTAATTGAATTTGCTTTTTATGATCATTGCAGGCCTTTACGGTAATACACAGAGGCTGCTGGTGGCATTAACATAATTTTTCTTACTTCAAGATTAGATTAATGCAATAAAACTTCACCTTAAAAGAGGAGCTGTTTGAGACTACTACAGGTTACATGATACAAGAAGGGCTACCTAGATGAAAACACATGAGTTAAAGATAGGGACTTCTGCTTGTGTGCAGACAGAAGTTGAGGCATGGGGTAGTCATCTAAAGAAGCTTACAGGACCACAGGACCTGGTTACCTTGAAACAAACCAACCAGCCCCCAGCTCCCGCCTCCCCCCACCCCCCAGCAATACCACCCAGCTTCTCCCATTTACCCAGCCATGTGTGTCATCCACCCCCCACCACCCATTTCTTCCCCCATGGGAAAGCTGCAGAGTTCAACACACTGCAAGGGTATTTCTAGTGCCTCTGCAGATCAGGCTGTAGACACACCAGTCCTGATGGGAGTTACACCTTCTCACAGCTTTTTAACCAGAACGAGCTCAACTTTCATCTCCCAGGCACTCTTAAAACACCCTTTCCTGAGATGTGGAAGTGTGGGAAGGTAAAGGCAGACAGAAGAACATAAGGTATGCTGAGAGGGGCTTTCAGAGAGCTTTCTTGTTTTTACTGTATACTTGATGAAAAAAGATACCGTGCTGATTTGCTTATTTAAAACTAACGGTGAGTTATCTACATTTTGTTAAAGCATTCAACTTTTCCAAGGGCATTTTCCCAAGGATTTAAATTCAGAGGCTTGAAGTATTTATGGAAAAATCACGAATGAGAATTTTTTTAAAGTAATTTATGCCTACTTACATGGGCACCTTCACCACATAGCTTTGCCTCCATTTCTGTACTGTTCAGGCTGAGAAAATAATTCAGATTAACACAGAGCAAACTAGAGCTTGAATTTTGCACTGCACTGCATGAGTGATTCCTCAATAACTGCTGGTGTGCAGCATCTTATTCTCCAGTAAATAAGTGCAAAATAGCTTAGGATAAGCTGTATTGATCCTATTAGTAGGTAAGACAACGGATAGCTACTCCCCAACAACTTGTGCTGGTATTCCTTACCTTGTGCTGTCTGCTCATAATCAAGCACTAGAAGCACTTTATGCACAGGAAGCAATAATGAAGTGGTATGGGAACAGCTGCACCAAATCTGCTAAAAAAAAAAAGTCTCCATATGCTATTTTTACTGTGAGAATCGGTAGTCCAGAACAATCATGCCAACATTATCTAAGTTCACCTCATTTTAAGATGAAAGCCTGACAGATGCCCTTAATCAAACTGAAGCCTTTGATAGCAAGTTTTCTCAGGGTTAAAAAGAGCCTTCGCTTAGTGGTTAAGAATTAGCAAATAAAGGGCTACAAAAATGCATCATCTTTCAGACCGATCTATGATAAATAAAAGGATGGCAATTTTGTTAAGCATGTAAGGTTGTGTTTTAGCTTATCACAATTTTAAAGCGAGGGTGGAAAAGAGCAAACACAATCTTGTTACTAAATTGAAAGTGTATTGTTTCATCATCCACAGCCATACTGCAGCGTGCTTTGGGCAGGCTACTGATGGACTGAGAATCTATATTAGAAAAAAAAAAAAAGGTTTGTAACATTGCTACTCTTTCTTTGATAACAAAGATAGTATTTTCTTGCCGAATATATGTTTTTCAAAAAGACAGAAGCAGTAGTCATTAGTTTTTAGTTAATGTAAACGAACCCCTGAAACAAAATAAAAATTCTCATGTCCAAACAAGGAGTTCTACATGTTTAAAGGGGAAAAATACAATAAACGCTGGAAACAATGCAGTAATCCAAGGCATTTTTAATATTATGAGAATTACACTTTCTCTACATTTTAATCAATGCACATCTTTCAGGAAGAAAGCAGAATAGCAGGGCTTGACAATACCCAGTAAAATGGTACACCTGTCAAGGGGACAACGTGCCTGTGCTTCTTTTTAGTTTTGGAAGTGTTGTTCACTGCGATTAACCCAATATTTAAAGTTTCTTCAAATACGGTGCAGTATGTAGGAAAATACGTTCGAATTTTTACAGAACTTTGAGCAATAACCAGACTTTATACCTCGTCCTATTAAAAATGACTTTTCAGCGAACTAAGCAAAGCATGAAGCGATTTTAATCTACCTCTATAATGTTAAGCTCTACCAAGCCAATGCAAACCGCATCAAAGCTTTCTGACGACCTCCTTAAGCAACAAAAATCAAGGAAGAACACGCAGTAGCTGCGTGGGGAAGGAGGAATACGTACAAGCAACCCCGTCGCGCTGCTTTGCCTCTGCGGCTGCAGTGGATGGAGAACGCTAATTTGGGTTCTGGCTGCCGGACACTGCTGCTCCCGTCCCGTCTCCCATCCGAACCCGTCAAACGAGCCACGGCTGATGCCAAAAACACGGCGCTGCCCTGTGAGCAAAGAGGGCGTCTGCCTGCCGGGCGGCCGAGGCCTGGGCGGCAAGGCGAGCGCCGCCACCGGCACCCGGAGGACGGCCCAGGGCTGCCGCGGGGCGCCGAGGCGGGCCGGCCGCCGTCGGCGCTGTGGGGTCGGGCGTGCAGGCGGGCGGGCGGCTGGGCCGCCACCGCCGGAGTTTCTCCTCAGCCCCCGGCCCGCTCCGCGGAGGGAAGAGCAGCAGGGAGGGCGGAGGGACGAGCAGCTCCCGCCCCCCCCCCCCCCCCGCCCGGCGCGGGCGGAGACACGGGCCCCGCCTCGCCCGCGGGGAAAGGGGCGGATAAGCCCCGGGAGGGAATTTGCGGGGCGCGTCGGGGGTTAACGTCGGAGGGGAATTTCCTTTTGGGGGAGTTTGGGGCCTTTTTCATGGGTTTTACTGGGAAATGGGGGGGGGGGGCCGCGCGCGTCGTCGGGCGTGGCAGGCACACCCCCCCACACCCCCCCCCCCAGGAAATCGCCAAGGGATAACCTTGGGGTCCTCCCGAAAATGGATGGGGAGAGGCCGGCCCAGTTTGGGGGGGGGGGGGTACTGGGTCGCGCGGGCTGTTGCCATCCCAGATTGCTCCAAAAGGTCCAGTTTGGACTGGGAGGGGTCCCAGTCTGTACTGGGATTGGGCTGTGGGATCCAGTTTGTACTGGGATGGGGCCCAGGCTGTACTGGGGGGGTTAAAGGGATCCAGTTTGGACCTGGAAGAGGCCCCCTCTGTACTGGGCGGGGGTCAGGGGATCCAGTTTGGACTGCGACAGGGTCCCAGTCTGTACTGGGATTAGGCTGTGGGATCCCGTTTGTACTGGGACAGGGCCCAGCCAGTACCGAGAGGCAGCAAGGGGATCCAGTTTGGACTGGGAGGGGGCCCAGTCTGTACTGGGAGGGAGCAAGGGATGCCAGTTTGTACTGGGAGCCAAACCAGTCTGTACTGGGATTATGGAGGGGAACCAGTTTGTACTGGGAGGGGGCCCAGTCTGTACTGGGAGGGGACCAGGGGAACCAGTTTGGACTGGGACAGGACACAGTCTGTACTGGGAGAATAAAAGAGATCCAGTTTGGACTGGGAGGGGGGCCAGTCTGTACTGGGAGGGGTTAAAGGGATCCAGTTTGGACCTGGAAGAGACCCCCTCTGTACTGGGAGGGGGTCAGGGGATCCAGTTTGGACTGCGACAGGGTCCCAGTCTGTACTGGGATTGGGCTGTGGGATCCCGTTTGTACTGGGACAGGGCCCAGCCAGTACCGAGAGGCAGCAAGGGGATCCAGTTTGGACTGG